>OY720676.1:39788266-40388266 GCA_963170755.1 Amphimallon solstitiale | reverse complement strand
AACGATCTCCATAAAATAAAAGAAAGAACATTTTTTAAACTGCAAATGTTAGTTTAATGGATGAGCATGGCGAAAAAGAAAAAGCGACATCAAGAACCTACGTCAATTTACGTTCGTGGAATTTTAGAATTTTTAAAGTAAATGTTTAAAAACGTGAAACGAAATATCTTAAACGTGGCAGACACGAACAAAATGAGTGGTACAGTACTTCAACAACATTATTATTACAAAGGATATCGGATAATCCAAAACCGAGATGGGCTCTTCTCTAATATCCGTTACACACTCTCAGTACAGCGTTCGTGTTTTATCTACTTTAAATCGCCCTTTTCCCTTTATTTAACGATAGTGACGTCTGATAGATGTACGATAAATAACGATATATATTATATTACTACTTTTGGTAGTCACGTTCAAATACCTCGGTACAGTACTCGAAGATAAAGCGAGGCAAAAAATAGATATTAAAAAAAGAAAAAAAAGCCACGATTTAATAGAATATGTGTCTATTTTGAAATCATTGATATTTACCCTAAATTGTGAAAATGCAAATATCGTCCTTACAAGAATAATAGGAACATACTGTTACATATAATATTTGTTTTGTAAATACCTATGTAGATCTATGTCCTTTATCTATTTGATTTAGATAATAAACAGGTATTTTTTTAGTGATTATTGCATTTTTGAAAAAGGAATATATAGGCTGATTCAATTTTGATGGTCACCATGGGTATTTCGCTTATTATTTGGAATAGAGAGTAGGTTTCAGTTTGGCAAAGTTGGTAAATTTTGTGTTTTGTTATGTAACTTGAGCATGAACCATGTCTTAGTTGGAAGAATTAGATTGGTAGATGAGAAGTAACACTTGAGCGCGAAATACATAGTTACCGAGTATGTTGTCAATGGTTAGTTTTTTCAAAATGTTTAATGGATACAAAAGTATTCAGAAGTAAGTTTGGAACAACTTTTGCATAAGAAAATCTAATTTCACAGAGGCAGTACATTTTTATTCTTATACATACTTTTATGGAAGTATTTATTCAAATTCGTTTTTTGGCCATTAATAAAAAGAACAGAACTCTTTGTTCAAGAAAACCCGTAAGTAGTGAACCTGTTAGTGTAAGAAACACTAGGCCTATAATGTGTGTAAAAGTAAGAAAGAGAGAAACAATCAATATATTTAACATACCTACAACAGTCTAATTAAATAAGTTAAATATACATGTGTGCTCAGACAGTAGTCTTGGATATTATAAAATACCTTCCTTGTCATCAAGTGTTTTATTAACTTCTGATACCGTATCAACTATTAGAATGACCAGTTCAATTGGAAAAAAATTTGAAAGACCGCCCTGAAATTTATCCGACAGTATGGATTTCGAACGTTAATAATAAATTATTAAATACAATTAAAAACAAGATCTGAAGGATATTAAAAAAATTAAATTTCTTACATGCCTATGTAAGTAATTTTTATTACAGAATTGAAGAAAATAGTTTAAAAATTTTGTATAGGTACCTAAATAACCTAATAATAAATACCAGTGGTCGACCAGTGGCCGAAATTCGAGATTAATTCATTAAATTTTTAAATTTGAGTTATTGAGGTTACTTTGTCAAAGAGTATACTTCTATAACCATTGCATATAATTTTTTGAATTGTCTATTACGTCAACTGCCAGCCTGTAGAAATACGTCGTTATGCATTAATTTTCGAGTTAATTAATTAAGGTATTTGTAACACATATTATACATACATTTTATCTTTCTGCACTCCTTCTCCATATGAACTGTAACTATGCCAAATCTCACACTAATCCTTGCGCGCAATATGCTTAAAAAGGGGTGCAAAGCTTTTTCGTCACGTATTAATATATAGACTTCTATTACATATTCATTTTATTCATTTCAATTTTATTAGTATTTCACAAAAATGAAACAGTATGCTAGTTTTCATATAAAAACTAAAAGAATATATTTTGTCATATTAAGGTGGCTACCTGGTCAATTTCAATTACATTGCAAACAAGCTGCTATCATATGGCACCAGAATCCGTTAGTAAGCAATAAGGCGATACCAAAAAAATTCCGGCATAATCTGCAAACTTATCTCCAGGGGACTGGGTGGTAATAACAACTGAAGTTTGTCCGAATAATATGAAAAAAATTGTTAAAAGACAGGAAGTCTTTGTACCAAAAATGTGCTACCTTATCTCGTAATTACTTCGAATATATAAATAATTCTAAGATATTAGGTAGCTTAGCTTATGGAGAAAAAATGCTCTTTCTTTTGGTGCTTGATCCAAAGCAATTTAGCGTATTTGCTTAGCTGCCTTTTGCATTTAATTTTCTCCACCCAGCATTCCGATTTAACAAGGCATGTTTCAAGCAGAAGACCAGATTCCGTCTCTCACGACCTGGATAATTTAGAGGCCGCTAGTGTCCGACGATTATAATACTATAAAAATAACTCCTGTGATCCCACTATTTCTTCTGATTCAGTTTAATTAATTCTATAGGAAAAGGTAATCAAGCAATTTCCAATTTTTACAATTTTTATTAAGGAAACGCTAAGAAAAAAATAATGAAAAATCATCATTACATCTCTGACACTGTTCTTAGCGCAAGTGTATGTAAAAGCGTGGTGAGGCTCCACTGGCAATTCAATCACCATATCAAGACTTTTTATTTTTGAAATCGTTGTTTGATTACAAAAGCATCGATGTAAAAATTAGCGAGGCAGCCGTAAACAAGTTTTTCGATCACCTTTGGTATCCGTCGCCTGAACTAGTTGCATTTTCCTTTCTTGGCCCGGCAGTTCCCCTTTCAATTAAAACGAAGATGAGTGAAAAAGTTCTCATGTTTATAGACGAGGAAGACTAGGATTATGATGCAGAGGATACTCCTGTAAAACGTGTTACAGTAAAGATGAATGAAGTAAAAATGTGCCTTAAACTTTTTCAATACCTTCAAGATTAATTGCGATTTCTTAAGAGTTGAATCTGCATTTTGGTCTGCTGCAAAATTTACGTGCAGTAAATGACGTAGCCGAACGTGGCATAAAGTTGATTACCGACTACTAATGTTTTGTCGAAAGATGAATTACAACAGCAATATATCCTACAAGTAGTTAGTCAATATCGAAAAGAATTTCCGGACGCATACAAATCGACTGTTAGCACAACTACTGAGCCGCAGCTAAACCTAAGACTGCGAATTTGTTAAACGTTTTACTCAGTAACTATTGCTATTCTAGAAAAAATTAAGGTATGTACTTTTTCACTTTGAATTTCAAATCCTATCGATTTATGTATAATAAGTTGCACTTTAATTCAACAAAAGAAAAAGCGAAAAAGTTGATTTTTTCCAGAAGCGACTTTAACCCCTCTGCGGAACCCCTTAATATTAATAAAATAAGTAGATATTTTATGTAGTATGTTTTTACATTTAAAGGAAAAAATTAGGGGGTACCCGAAAGAAATCTCAAATTTGAAAAATAACGACCACCCTAATGTACGCTGTGTTGCAAATTAAAAGCAAATTTATGGAAATCAATTGCAAATTAAATGGAAGTTAAATCCAAAAGTATTTTCAGATTCGCATTTAATTCGAAACACTCTGTATATGATTACCCAAACATATATATTTTTCGTAAAATATAGTTGAACAATACTTAAAATAATCTCTTGGCTGGATATTTTCGGTATATATATATTATTAAATAAGAATCCGAGACCTTCTATTTTCGGCTTTTTGTAATTGAGGAGCAAATAATAAAAAACATCCATGAATATTTGTTTGAATTCAAGAAATAGTATCATATCATTACAATTTCATTTTATTTGTAAATATGTGATTTTTTTAGGAGATACTCATTTAATGGCAGACAGAAAGACATATATAACGTAATTATATGACTGAGAAAGCCATATAAGACGTACGTCGACCCTATATTTGCATTCAGGTTTTGCTACATTCAACTAGAGAGCGCCCCGAATAATTTATGTATAATAAGTTGCACTTTAATTCAACAGAAAAAAAGCGAAAAAGTTGATTTTTTCCAGAAGCGACTTTGACCCCTCTGCGGAACCCGCTAATATTAATCAAATAAGTAGATATTTTATGTAGTATGTTTTTACATTTAAAGGAAAAAATTAGGGGGTACCCGAAAGAAATCTCAAATTTGAAAAATAACGACCACCCTAATGTACGCTGTGTTGCAAATTAAAAGCAAATTTATGGAAATCAATTGCAAATTAAATGGAAGTTAAATCCAAAAGTATTTTCAGATTCGCATTTAATTCGAAACACTCTGTATATGATTACCCAAACATATATATTTTTCGTAAAATATGGTTGAACAATACTTAAAATAATCTCTTGGCTGGATATTTTCGGTATATATATATTATTAAATAAGAATCCGAGACCTTCTATTTTCGGCTTTTTGTAATTGGGGAGCAAATAATAAAAAACATCCATGAATATTTGTTTGAATTCAAGAAATAGTATCATATCATTACAATTTCATTTTATTTGTAAATATGTGATTTTTTTTAGGGGATACTCTTTTAATGGCAGACAGAAAGACATATATAACGTAATTATATGACTGAGAAAGCCATATAAGACGTACGTCGACCCTATATTTGCATTCAGGTTTTGCTACATTCAACTAGAGAGCGCCCCGAAAAATTTTAAAAACTAATATTATTGTTGACTGCGCCCTCTGTTTAAGAATTACTGCACCCATCACCGTGATTATGATATATGGAATCTACTTTTCTCTTAAAATATGGCTTGTTTAATCGGAATGTTGGGTAAAAACAATTAAAAGCACAAGACAGCTATAAAATACGCTTAATTGCTTTATATGAAGCATCAAAAGAAAGAGAATTTATTTCTCCAGGGGCTAAGCTACCTAATATCTTGCAATTATTTATATATTCGAAGTAATTACGAAATAAAGTAGCAGATTTTTGATACAAAAACTCCCTGTTTTTTAACAATTTTTTCCACATTAATCGAACAAATTTGAGTTATTAAAACTACCCAGTCCCCTAGAGATAAGTTTGCAGATTATGCCAGTATTTTTTTAATATAATTTTGTTGCTCATTAACGGATTCTGTTGCGATATGTTAGCAGCATGTTTGCAATGTAATTGAGATGGGACATGATAAAAGTGAATATTATCAGCAAGACAAAAAAGCAAAATACAAGCGGCTGAAATGGAATATTTTCGAAGAGTTAAGGAAGTGGCAAGCCGAAGTGCGATAAAAAACGAAAAAATTATATCAGTACTTCAAATTACCCCAATACAAGATTTTAAAGAACAAATATAACTAAATTGGTGGTTCACCTCCATAGGATCAACAATAAATGCACTATTAAAAAAAAGTAGGGGAAGCACGAAGCGAAGGCAATGAAACAGAAGCAGAACTTTCACTTAAGATAGATCTAAACCTTCTAATTGACCTACATGAATGGCATAAGGCAGCTTTAATTCTAATTTTTTATATTTACTCTTTTAATTACAAAAATTTGCGCCAATATTAATTATGTGGTGGAGTTAAATGTATGTTTATGATAAATATAGGCCTTTTGATTGCACTGCAGGGTAATAGCGACTTTTCTATGCTTAACTGTCTACATTTATTCTACATATTCGCATTTACAGTCTGTCTTTGTTAGTCTTAATTTTTTTAAGATGACAGGTTGCTTTCCAATTGTCAATTTGTTATTAATTATTTTTGAATCATGCCGCTACGCCACGATTATTGATTACTTTAAATACATTTCCTGTATATTTCGGAAAAGAATTATATATCTGTATAATAAATATATTGAAAGTAATTAGTTAATTTTATAGCAAACTGGCAGTAAAAAAGTTTCAATAGCTAACAAGTAACTATCTATGCCGCTTCATCCATCATAGACATGCGTTTAATTGCACTACACAAATGATATCGACGCAAATTCTACAATTAAAAGAGCAATGTAAAAAATAAGTGTAGAGCTATTGTATACTATTCATGTAGGTCAATTAGAAGGTCTTAGTTTACCTAAGACCAACATCTAATATTATCACACAAACAATACTGACTATGTGTCAAAAATATAATATAGAATTATGTAAATCAGACATGAAAGTAGGAAGATATTTGATATATCAAAAACCATATCCAAATTCACTACACGGAAGGAAATACCGACCTATGTGTTAAATGGCAGCCGAATGACAAAACATAGAAAGATGAAAATGTGCAATGGTGTAATTAAAAGTAAAAATGTGAACTATTACATGTAAGGCAGATGTGTTTTAAACTTATTTGATTTTGTCAGTACAACACTGATATATTTTGTACAGATTCGTAGGATAATGAGAAATTCTGGGGCTCAGTTACATGTAAATGCATATGATGTTGAACCTTTAATTGTACTTAATGTGTTTGTAGTTGATTTGTGCTTTTATCATTTGCATTCTAGCGATTTATAAGCTTTACAATGTCCACTCCTGCTTGAATTCAAATTAACTGTCAAATTTGACATTAAAATCCCTTAAGCTCAGCTTAAACGGTTTTTTATCAATGATTTTCAAAATTATCGACATAAACTAATCAAATTTAGAAAAATATAAGTGTTAAGGACGTTTATTATTATTATTTTTCTTTTATTCCTTTTTTATAAAGTAATATTCTCTGTTCTATGTAAAACGTATATATGTTTAGTTTTAATCTCAATTTGCTTTATTTTACGAAGGTACAATTAATTAGAACATGTATATTTCTATGTATAAGTGCTTACAGTCATTTTATTACTTCATAATCGTAAAATAATGTATATTTAAAATTAAATCTAGAAAGACCAAGAGGGACATCAGTCTCCAAATGTAATCTCTTTCTTAGAAACCTCTCTATTGTCCGTTCTAGAAAATCGGTAAAATGCTTTGCCTAAATTACCATTTATTTTCTTTCTTTTATTGACATCATGCCGTTGTAGTACTTAAATATTCATAAACATTTGCCGGTTTTCAGAATTACAGATATTCTGTAATTGAAGAAACCCGTAAACGCACAGCAGGGCTCTTATATTTATATTAGATAAAAATGTTGCTATTTGCTCCTTCCGATAACCTTTACTGAAACTTACAACCCATTAATGTTCGGTTTTTCCAGACAACAATAGAAGAGGTACGGTTTTGTAAACTTACCACCCCCACTCTAAATACTGAATTTGTTTGTAACAGAAAATTGAAATCAGTTTATCAACGAAACTCAACTTGCCAGCAGTTAGCTATCATGTACGGTTCAACTTGCCCAATGCAAGGAGCTTACATTTATTCGCATTGTTATTTTATTTAATTGTAAATAAAGTTGTATATAACAGTGTAGTATTATTTCATTTGTGAGTAGCCACGTATAACGTAAATTCAGTGAGGAGATATTCTTTACTACTCCTAAAACAAGAAGATTCAAGTGAAAGAAAAATGATTCAAGTCTTTCAAAACAGGAAGACTGAACAATAAGTTTGAAGATGTATGTAATCACTGCTATTTAATAGCATTGGCAGTGTTATAGTTGTATAGAAGCATGGGTCTTATGATTATGAATTGATGATTATTTCTTAATTAAATATTTGGGAGTACCTATGATCGAAAAATAAATGAAAGAAGAGGTTTCCAATATGCAACCTAATAACATGAAAATCTCTAAAAATCAATGCGTAAGTCAATTACACACAGCCATTATACATAATGCCCATCTACCGTACATTTTTTTAACGCGGATCATAGGGATTTGAGTGCTAAAAATCCTTCCCCATCTTAACCTTTGTTGCGGGTCCAATTTGAAAGAAATTAGTATTTCATTTAATAAATCAAACATTTTTCTGCCAATTGTACATCGCTTTAAAGCCACGAAAATGTTTTTTTTTAATTATTACTTCGTTTTCAGTTGAAATTAATTCGCATAATTGGGTGACGAAGTCAAGGTAGCTTAAGCATTTTATTCTAGATGAAAAGCGAAGTGACAAGTAAATTTACAAAGAAAATATCTGTGTACGCCGTTGCAGAACGAGTGGAAATTGTTACGGCATGTATCCAAGGAATGTCCTACAGAAGATTGTTGACAATTTTGCTGCAGCATATCCTGATCGACCAGTTTTAAGTATTTCGACAGCGTCTCGAATTAACAATGAATTTCAGAGTAGGGGCTCCGTAAATTGTGACCACAGGATTGGTATCAGAAATTCATCGACCGTTACAGAAGAAACCAAAACGAACATTTGTTTGATGGTTGAAAATAAGGGCTTCACAAGCTCGAATATGCTTGCCGACCAGTTCCAAATTCCAAGAAGCAGTTGCTATAAAGCGTTGAACACCGAAAATTACAAATCAAATCAAAACCAAAGAATTTGGCCACTATAAAATCCTTACAACATTCGAGAGACTAACACGCAGTGGCCCCAGAAAGTTAAAGTATGGATAGAAATATTAGGGAATAACATGGAGGGGCGATATTTTATCGACGGGAATTTAAATCAACAGAAATATTTAGATCTACAATTGGAAATAGGCGACAGCCTGGATGAGTTGCAAGCTCATGTGGTAATAATATTCCAGCAGGATGGAGCACCAGCTCATAGTGCTGCCACAATCACCGAATTTTTGAATCAAAGTTTCCCCAACAGTTGGACTTGGGCGATATGGGTCATTTAGATGGCCCGCCAGAAGCCCAGACCTTACTCCACTCGATTTTTTTTATGGGGTCATGTATCAAATAAAGTGTACGACAATGTCTGGGAGAAATCTGAAAACCTGGAATAGCTGAGAGGAAGAATCACAGGTCCGTGCAACTCCATTACCGTACGACAATTGAGGACTTTGCAGCAAGAACGACGCAGCTCCAGTTTTAACGAAAATCGGGGTTATGCGCTGTTTACAATGATCAAAATATTAGCTATCGTTTGGTGCAAGATCGACGCAGCTATGGTAATTGGGTATACTAAAGCATGTAATAATGGAGATGCGTCATACTGTGTTTGGAGCAAGAAAAACGTAGCTCCGGAGCTACGTCGCTCTTGCCCCAAACGCGCATCGCATTTTGTTTTGACGTTTATTAGATATTTTAGTAGTTTAACTGTTTGCGTTAGTTTTCTACCTTTGCTATAATATTCTTAGTTGTTATTTTTGAGTTGATAACAAGTGTAATATGTTAGAGGAATTGGACAGTGAACCTGAACCTTTTAGTGGTGGTTCCAGTGATGAATATGTGGCAGATACAGCCGACAGTAGCACATCAAGTAGTGATAGTGATAGTTTGGAGGTTAGAAAAACAAACAGGAAGTCTGTAAATGAATCGCAGTGGGTTCGAAATAAGAAAAAGAAACTTTTGGCTACTGGAGCAAGATATCTTAATAGTGTGAACAAAATGGTCGGTCCTAGAGTGGTTGGCGAAGACTGTAAATGCAAATTTAAATGTTTCGAAAACTTTAATGAACAGGAGAGAACGCAGATCTTAAATAAATTTAATGAAATTGGCGAGAAAGTAATGCAGGATACTTACCTTGTAGGCCTAATAAGTACGTCAGAAGTAACCAGAAAACGTCCTAAGACAGGAAATGGTCGGCAACGAAACGTTTCCCATAAATACATGGTAAGTACTTACTCACCTTTCAATTTATTTTCTGAAATAATCCATTTTTTTAAATTCCAGATTCGTATTGGTTCAAAATCCCACCGAGTATGCAAAAAAGCATTTGGTGCGGTTCATGGTATATCATCTAAAAGAATTGATCGCTTGTCAGCTTTCTTAAAATCTAACGACGCTATCACATCTCCTAAGGATGGTCGTGGAAAGCATCACACTAGACCCAACATGATCCCCCCAGAAATCGTTGAGCAAGTAGATAGCCATATTCGCAGTTTTCCCAAGAGATCGTCTCATTACAGTCGTCAAAAAAATAATAATAAAATGTATCTTTCACCGGAATTAAATGTCAAGAAGCTGTATGAATTATATCTAGAAAAATATGAAAAAGATATGTTTGATATATATGGCCTAAAAGATAAAAAACATCTTTTCCGTCCGAAAGTGACTTACGACTTCTACTTTAGATATTTCAAGGCTAATTTTAATATTTCGTTTGGCAGCCCACGGTCCGACACTTGCAAGACTTGCGACGAATATGAAAATAAACTTAAGCTACCCTTACCCGATGAAGAATTAAACCAAATTAAAACTTCTAAACAGCTCCATGTAAGCAGAGCTCAAGTATTCTTTGATGCACTCAAAGAAAAAACAGAAGAAGCTAAAAATAATCCCGAGGTAGAAGTACTCTGCTTTGATCATCAACAGAATGCACCTTTACCTAAAGTCCCCTCAGGAGATGCATTTTATCTTAGGCAGTTATGGGTTTTTAATTTCTGCATTTATTCAGCCAAAACAGGAATTTCGCATTTTTACATGTATGATGAAACCACTGGCAAAAAGACACCCAATGAAACCATTAGCTTCCTAGATCATTATTTAAAAAATATAATGTCCAAGGATGTGAAAACATTGTACATCTTCTCAGACAACTGCGCTGCTCAAAACAAGAACGGAAGCCTAGTACAATATCTATTCATTTTGGCCCAAACTAAACAGTTTCAGTCGATTCTTCATCGATATCCTGAACCTGGCCACTCCTTCTTGCCATGTGACAGGTCATTTGGGGTTGTAGAAAAAGCATTACGAAAAATCGAACGAATATTTACTCCTCAAGAATATATGACACATTATGGCAAATGCAGCAGAAACTTTGAAGTGGTCCCAGTAGAACAAAACATGATTTTTGACTTTGTAAATTATTTAAAGCCACATTTTAAGAAAACAGTCATCAACCAGCATAGACAGAAATTTGCGATAAGCAAATACAAACTGATTTTATATGAAGCAAACAGTGGAATCCAGTGCAGCGAGTCTTGTAATGTACCTATCTATAGTACATTCAATATTCAACGTTTTACGTTAGATACCAATACGGCACCAAATCAACTGTATAAAGAAAAATTGCCATTGAAAAAAGTAAAATATGACAACGTGATGGTGCTGGCAAATCAATACGTGCCAAAAAACGACCTATCTTACTATGAAAAATTAACTTTTGCTCAGGGGAACACAGGTAGTGACGTCGAAATGACCAACGACGAAGAAACTATTGAATAGTATTAGATTCTATGACTTATTATTATTGTTTTTGTTTAATGAGTAACATTGAATAAAGTTTATGTAATAAATATATACAAATTTTGCGTTCAAATGTAATTTTAGCTCTTTCATTATTGCAGACACGCACACTTTTTGAAGTTTTGGTGCAAGAATGACGTAGATCCATTAAAAAACAACTTTTTATTTGCTTTAAAATATTATATTTTTAGAAGATTTTCGGTATTTGTAATTGTTAAGGTACGTGCTTTTGGCAGTTTAAAACGTAAAAGTGGTATCTAATAAAATATGGCGTATAAAAGTTTTTTTTTATTTTCTCAAAATCGACTTTTATGGAGCTGCGTCATTCTTGCTGCGGAGTCCTCAATTGTAAAACACTCGTAGAAATGTCTGCGATCTGTTAGAATATTATGGAACTGCCGAAGACAAACATTTCGAACAATAAATTATTTTTATGTAAAATTATATTTATTTTTATTATTTATACCGCAACAAAAGTTAACATGGGGTAAAACTTTTAGCACGCAAATTCCTATGTTCCTCGTTAAAAAAGAGCACTGTACACATGTCTGTATAGTAGCAATGTGCATGTAATTTTAACGTAATTTAGTAGTATTAATAATTTTGAAGACCACTACAACATATCACTGAAGTTTAAAAAAGAGAAAATCAATTTTTAGACAATTGCGTTCGGATTGACCATTTAAAAACTGCATATAATCGGGAACTAGACTGCAAATAATAGAATGAATGGAAACTAACGAGTTTTAAACGAGTTCGTCTCCAAATTAAATGCACTTTTCGGGCTGACATTTAAACAAACAGAATTCCTAATTAATTGCAGTAAATTCACAATTATTTTCATTTAGTTTTTATGTTACTGATTATTTGGGTAGTTTAATCTATACAAATATTTTTAAAATGAAATTTTGAGCATAATTCGTTTATGAAAAGTCGTTATTTTGTAAGAAGTGCCCTTTTACTAAATGAAATTTATGGGCTGTTGTTTTATAGTTGAACATTTTTATTGCGAAGATATTAATATTAAATGCAATCATTTTCAATTTTGTGTACATCTAAACATCAACATAGAGATAATTATAATTAAATATTTAAAATTAAATTCAAAAGCGTTTCAACTACAATTCCAAGACGGATAAAGAGATTTAGTAGCAGAAGATGTTTGAGGCATAATTATATAAATCAATGATATAAAACAAACCGAAATTATCTACAGAATCGTTCAAGTTGGAATTACCAGTCTTTATTCAACAAGTGAGCATATTAGGCGATTAAGCGCTTTGTGTTCGACAAGAAAATTGACAAATATGAAAATTACGTAGTGTGCAGAAGCAAGTGTGGTCAAAATTATCATATACAGTGGGTTCAATCTTAAGTGGAGGTTGCATTGGTTAGTTGGTAATATTGAGAAACAGGCACTGTGTATAACCGTAAAAATGTGCACATATAGTTTTGGCAGATATGTTATGAAAAGAAAATGTTTATGACAAAAAACTCATTTACATCACATTGGTAAAGATTGCGATGTTTGAAATAAATAGAAAAAAAATGAGGTGTGGCCACCACGCGACTTTCTTATACATATGTGCGTTTCAAATTACAGTTTTAAAATTTTTGCACATAAAAGTCCTATTATAAGTACTTCTATTCTCTTAATAAATCCCTATAGAATGCATACTTTGCGAGATACTCGAAGAAAAGTGCTACTCACTAAGAGTAAAAGTGTTACTTCCGATCTGAATTTTGAAATTTCATTTATACATAAAATATTTCAAAACCAACTCTAAATACTTTTGTACTCTTGACAAATATTTACAGAATGCATAATTTACGACATATTGGCAAAAAATCGGTATTCGATAATTTTGAAATTTTTGTATACAAAAGATATTGAAAAGTAAGTTCTAAATACTTTTATATTCGTAGCGTACGCATAACTTGCAAAATATTTGCAAAAAACTGATTTTCGATAAGAGTAAAAGACCTACTTCCAGTAGGAATTCCGAAAAACTCTTTTAATAAAATTGTTCACAATTTCAATTTTAAGTAAATATGAATTCTTTATAAATTTGTCTAAACTTAGTAAATATTGGCAAAATTCGATATTTTCACTGATGGAAACTACTACTTCCGGTCTGCCGATTTTACTGAAAATGTAATAAGTTCTCAAGAGGGAGATTATACTACTAAATGCAAAATTTGGAATAGGTAGCTGTAGCGGTTTGACCGCTATCGTGGTCACACACAGACACACAGACAGACAGACAGACATTTTTAAAAACCACTTTTTTGGTGTCAGGGGACTTTAAAACGTTGACATCTGCAAAAATCTCGACGTCGAAAATTTTCATCATCACAGTACTTCTTTATACTACGTATAAGAAAGTAATATATGTGTCTAGCCAAAATTGATGTAATAAAGCACCAAAGCAAATGTCAACATAAAGGCAAAACTTATAGAATACGATGTAATAAGGGAAAAAACAATAATATTTTCTATATACAAATTTTAAGTACATATATGTGTTATACCGTTGTAAAGATAAATTCATGTAGATTAGAATGTACAAGAATATTGGATATTTTCATTTAAAATATGAAATTTATTTGCATTATCTGAATTATTTGATATTCAATTGTTTTTCCGATTTTGACACATTATTAATAATAAATAACATAACAACTTTCTTATATATCATTTTTTAATCATTCATACAATAGCCGCACGTACTGTATGCATAGTAACAAAAACATATTTATACTACAATGTTAGAAAGCGTAGATGTTTGAAATAAATAGAAAAAAATATGTGTGTAGTAAAAATACATAATAATATATCAAATCAATAAGACGAATGTCATAATAAGAATACACAAACTTATAGCGAATACTCAAAATGACCCGCTTCAAATTCTAAAGACAAATTAACACGTCTTGTTGTTATTTTAAATATTTTGTAAAGTTTCAATACTTATATTATTGGCTTCATGTCTAATAGCGTTTTGCAATTCTTCTAAATTATGAAATATATTTAATAAAACTCTGATATTTAAGTATTGAAAGGGGAAAAAATCTAATGGTGTAAGATCTGGGGAGGGAGCTGGCCAACGTCCCCTACTGGTAAGCCGATCATTGAAAATTTCAGTCAGAAAATGTATATTAATTTGTGTTGTATAAGGTGTAGCACCATCCTATTGGAAATAATTATTGCGCAGTTCGACTTCGTACAAATCATTTATGAAAGGTTGTAAAATCAGTTCTCTATATCTTTGTGCATTAATGCTGTCATTAAAAAAAAATTGGTCCAATTATACGTATTCGAGACATGGCAATTGTAACTCCAATCTTTATTCGATGTAAACTGGTTTTCCGGAAAAATGTGGATTTTAGTTAGACCAGGTTTTATAATTTGGCTAATGACATGCCCTAACAAATAAAACCACGCTTCATCAGTAAAAAATAAGTGTCAAAGAGGAAAAATTCTAATAGTGTAAGATTTGGAGAGCGAGCTGGTCAACGTCCCCTACTGGTAAGCCAAATTTTAGGCCAGTAAATTTATACTTATTTGTGCTGTATAAGGTGCAGCACCATTCTATTGGAATAACTATTGCGCAGCTCGACTTCATTCAAATCATTCACGACAGCCTGTACAATCAGTTCTCTATACCTATGTGCATTAATGTTGAAAATGTCCAACTATACGTCTTCGTAACATGGCAATCCAAAGTCTATTCTTTATTGGATGTAAACTGCTTTCCTGGAAAACGCGAATTTTCAGTAGACCAGGTGTTTGGCTATTGACATAACCTGACGAAAGATGCCACTCTCCATAAGAAAAAATGTCGTATCTCATATTACCACTAACAGTAATATATTCCTTGTATGGATGCATGTGTAAATGTTTCTTCAGACTTTATGAGCACTTCCATATGACACACCTGTAAACAACATTTTTTATATCCACTTCTACTTTCCAATTAACTAACACAGACCTTACTGTGCAGACAATTTTCGTATAGGCTTATTCGGACTGTTATTAGTAAATAAAATCACGATAACATAGACTTTTCAGAAAAGGTGGTAAAATTAACATATACAGCTATAGACTTATACAGCTTGTGTAATGAAACACTTGATATTACCAAGTAAACATTGCAACGTCGTATTCTCCGGCAGTACTGGACGCGCGACGAAGCAGAAGAGGGTAGAGGTAACTGTGTTATTGCCAGTCAATGCTTCATCGCTAAATGTAGCGAGATCGGAGATACAGTAAGGGACGTTGCAATTCTTATTTATTTTGGACTTACTATATCAAATGTTTCATTACACAACCTATATATAAAATTAAAAGAGAACCTTTTAAAGAACAGTATTAAAAAATGCACACTACACATTCACATTTCAAAAAAAAACTGCACACATATTAACTTACTAAAAATACAAACAAATATATAAATAGACCAAAAAAAAAATACGGAAAGAAATAAAGCCAACAACAACTTAGAGGTGTATGCAGATATAATAAAATCTAACGGAGCGACGAAAAAACATAATGTTTGTTAATAGTAATTTAGAGAAGTTTAATCTCAAAGAAGATCACCAAATATACTAGAATGCTGTAGAAATGAATGATTATACAACAGTAGTCTATCGGAAAAGCTCCCTCCAAAACAGAAAACCAACTATTCATGGTGTTGCATCAAATAGAACTCTCAAGGGGGCTATCAAATATGCTTACTTGCATGTATAGAGACTTAGTAAAGACACAGAACTGGATGACATTCGCTGTTATTTAACTTCTAAAAAATTCATCGATCTTGTATGTGATAAATTAGGATCCAAACATCAAGATGAATATGCAAGCTTCAAAATTTCTATACTCGTTAATATTGTGGAGCATATAAAAAATCCAAACCTATGGGCAGTAGAAGCATGCATATGATGCTCTTCATTAATGCTAAACCAAAAGAAAGTCCAAGTATAGTGCAAAGACACATACAAGAATCTAAGTCTTAGGCATCCACGGTTGTGCTTGATACCCTCTTGGCTTTTGGGTTTGCTTCAGGTGCGAATACCTGAAGCAGAGACGACGACGCGGTTTTAGCCCAAAAGCCAAGAAGGCAACACTTACAAGAAAATCGGAAATATTTGAAGAATAAAAGAGCTGGTACTTATGGTGTGGATTGCCCAGAAGGGTCAGATAATCAAAAAATTTGCGAGGACAACTTCTGAGAATCCATAGTATTATAAGTTTCAAAATGGCGTAATATGCACTACTGAGTTTGCCGACCACTTCTTCAGCATGCCCTTCCCATAACTGCTCAGATTGCAGAAATACTCCAGAAACTAACGTAGTAACTCCAACATCATCGATTCTTTTCCGACTATGGATATGTGTAACTCTTGTTTTGTTCATATTCAGCATCAGGTTTTCGAGAATACACCAAGTTTTTAATTCGCTTATAGCGGCATCTATCATCAACTGATCTTATCCTCAGTCTCAAAAGACACCAGAGTCAAAGTGTCGTCTGCAAAACGAACCTTATAAACAGTCTTTATATATTGATGTAGATCATTTATACAGGCTGTGCCAGAAATAAAAAGACGGAGTAGCAGAAATAGGAAGCTAGATTGTGTAAAAACGTAGCCTCAAAACATCAAGTCTTTATTCGTACGCAGCCGACAGAAAAAAAATAATAAAAAATTCAATTGGCCTTACGCCGACCCTGGACTAAATATCCACCTGCTTCACTTTCACAATCGGTGCTTTTCAGGACCACCATATTACTTGTGTTAAAAAAAAGGAGGAGGAATAGGTACTTCATAATAAATATCAAACAATTAATTACTTTAATTTTATACCTGCTAGACAAAAATAATTGCATTCTTGATATTTAGTGTAATATAGGCTAGAAAAACTATTGAATGTTCTAAAATAATAATAATCAGCTGTTTCCGACTACAAACACATTAAAGAGCAACAACCTTCCTATTTTAAAAATAAAAACAATCTTTTATTGTCTGCAATAAAGTGGGTCGCCCATTTGGGTCAACAACCGACTACATAGCTGCGTTATCTAGACGCATCGGGCAAAAAACATGTTTTATATGAATGAGTACGATTAAGCTTTTTTTTCCCGTTTTATACAAATAAATGCGTATTTTTCTATGAATGCGTGTTCGTTTCTATTTAGAAATGAGCATTCTTACGTGTATTTATAAACATACATTCTGTGCCAGGTCCGTAATGTAATTTTTTTATCTAAAAAACAACATAGAAAATTAAATTTTTAATATATTCGTTATTGCGGTATATTTGGGCCTGTTTCTGTTCGGGCTTTACATACCTGCTACTCCGTCTTTTTATTTCTAGAACAGCCTGTATATAACAGAAGTATTAGAGGACCCAACGATGACCCCTGCGGCAATCCAAGGCTCAGACTTTTTCTCATAGTTTACATTTACGTGTAAATCTATCTATGCTCAATGCAAAACTTTTGCTGGTAACAAACCCCACACTAAGGGTGACAAAATCTCGCAAAGATTGAAGAATATTTCAGTAACTTATTTTCTCTGATCCAAATTTCTGTTGAGATGCTATGAACTTAAAGGTGTGCGTTTCTGTGGAATGGTTTTCTCTAATCTCATGTTGGTGAAAAATTTAAAAATTATTTGTATATTCCCATAATTCATTGACAATAATTTTTTTCAGTTAAATATATGCAGTTATTTCCCATTCCACGATATTTATTTCATATTTAAATGTAGTAATTATAATTCCGTACCGCTGGAAGACGCAGTTGAAATATGTGCCGTGCAAAACCGGAAATATTCCCGCAAAACTCCCAGGAATTTTTATGGCGTATTAAAAGCAAGCGAGCGCATCGAACGTAACTTCTCCCGGGAGATAGCATGAGCGTATAAAGTCCGATGGTGCATCGTTGGCTGTATTATTCGCCATTTCACAAATCTAATAAAAGTGTCAAATTGTCAATTACAAAATCTCATCGTACTGGCATCGAGTAGACTTATTATTATTAGTAACTATAAATCGTCTTTCTCATAATCCACAAAATCTTGAAATTTATGCCATTTGGTTTAAAGATGTCGCATTATATTATTCTGCAACTTATTGCGAAGGAAAATGAAATTACATTACAAAGTCTGTCTGCAGTTTTATTGCCTTATAACGTTATAACTAAGATATAAGGTTTGAATTTGATCTCTAAAGTAATAAAAATGTAATTTTAATTATAAGAGTGCAGGTAGTCACGTGTGATTCAATAAAGTAGCAATTTAATGACAATTGCAATTTTTATTGAAGGATGTGGACTTTGTCATACCGGAAAAATTATACATTTAACATAGTCAAGTCAATGTTGCGTAAACGCACCGTTGGCTGGATACACTAATTTTATCCAGTGGTATGTAGCAAGTGCGCATGTGATAACTACAATTGTAAGTGCTGGTGTGTTGGTCATAAATGTATAATAATTTATTTTCGTCGTACACATTATTTAGTACACTTTACACTAAAAGATATTTTGCAACGGGTACAATACGAGACAATAGAATAAGTAGTTGTCCATTGGAAAGTGTCAAACTTTTGTCTAAGAAGGAACGAAGTTCACATGATCACGCATATGATAAAAATGCTAATTTAGCAATTGTTCAATGAAACGACAATTTAGTGGTCACAATGGCGAAAAATAATTTCTCGATTCAACCGCTACATCATGCTCAAAGATACAATCGCAAAGAGCAAAAAGAAACCACTTCTATTTCTCAACCGCATATGGTATTCTAATATAATAAATTCAGAGGAGGCGTGAATCAGCACGATAATGGCGTCACCAAATATAAACATCAAAGAAACGGTAGCAAAAGCACTCAAGCTGGTAGATGTGCCTATAGAGATTCGGTGTGATGACCGATGTCACTTAATTACAGCTCAACACATATAAGTTGAGCAGTCATCGACGCAGATCAAGAAGAGAGAGAATGCACGATAGAGATGGATACATCTGTAACAAATGCATGCGTGTACACCCCGCAACTATCACTCTCCCCCTTGTCCTTTGCGTATATGACCTTCACCGTTCAAGTTATATGTGCTGATTTGTACTAAATGTCCAGATAAAGCAAGAGGGCGAAGCAAAGTATGCAGAAGTTGTAACGTTTAATGAAACAATAATAAACGTTGCTAAATATTTATTTAACATAAATACAAGATGGATACAATTATGTCATCTGGGAGATGTATATCATGACGTTCGTCATTACGCATCTGTGAGTGCGTTCCGTAATACACTTCTTTACTTTACATCCCCCTTTTTATCAGTTAAGACTAATGTTACAAATTTAGTTTAACAATAGGTTTTACCACTCGACCTGAGCGAGTAATCACTGGCTGACTCGGCGGTATTGCATCACTGTCATGACACTTCTCTTCAGGTATTTGATTGCCTAAGTTATTTGATAAATTGGGCATATCTTTATCTGGCTCTGTAGCTAATTTAGGTATGATGTCTATTGGCTCTTTTATTGTAGCTTTAGTTGTGTGTAAATGTGCACTAGTTTCTGGTGATATCGGTAATATCACTTGTACCTCTAATTCCTCTTCTTCAATGTGGTTTGAATTTATCACACAGTCTCTACTTAATGCATCTGCTATTGGTATGTCTGTACTCTTCTTATAAATTAATTGAGGTGCATATTGACATACGTCCAGCAAAATTCTTTGTAGTCGCGGGGGTGCTGACATTATAGATTTTTTGAAGATCGTTTCAAGAGGCTTATGATCACTCTCGATTACTAGTCGTTTCCCATAAACATATTCATGGAATTTCTGACAGCCAAACCTTACAGCTAATGCTTCCTTCTCAATTTGAGGGTAAGCTTGCTGCGATTGTGTTAAAGCCTTTGTTGCATAAGCGATCGGGTGACCATTTTGCAATAACGCTGCTCCAAGGCATTTTGAGCTAGCATCGACGGACAACGTTACCTCAGCATTTACATCATAGTAACCCAGTACAGGTGGATTGGTCAATGCTTTCTTAATTTCCATAAATGCATTCTGTTGATTATCCGTCCAAACCCATTCATTGTCTTTTTTCAACAATTGTCTTACCGGTTCGGTAATTTCCGTTAAATTTGGTATGAATTTATTGAGGTAGGTAACCATGCCTAACAATCTTTGTAGTTGCTTTTTATTCTGTGGTACTCCTAGATCCTGTATTGCTTGAATTTTGTCTTGATCTGCTTTCAAACCTTTATCTGTCAGTATGTGTCCTAGAAATTTAACTTCGGTTTTTTCAAATTTACATTTGTCACGGTTTAGTTTTAGACCTGAATCATGTAATTTTTTAATTACCTTTTCTGTAATATTCTTTAATTTTTCTTGTGTTTCTGCATGAATAAGTATATCATCCATGGACGATTCTGTATTTTCTATATCTTTGAGAAGTGTACTCATAACTTCTTGAAATATCTCAGGTGCTGAACACAAACCAAATGGAACACGTTTCATTGCATATCTTCCCCAAGGCTTTGCAAACACCAAGTATTTTTCTGTACGTTTAGTTACAGGAAGTTGCCAGAAACCTTTATTACAGTCCAGTATTGTAAAATATTTTGATCCTTTTATTCTTGAAGATATTTCCTCAACTGTTTTCAGTGGATAATGTCGTCGAAGAATATTTTTGTTTAAATTCGATGGATCCATACATATACGCAATTTATTATTTTTATATACTAGAACCATCGGACTGACTACGGGAGTTGGCTCTTTAATAGGAATAATTACACCTAATTTTTGCATATTTGCTAATTCCTGTTTGACCTCCTCACGTAATGCATGTGGTATTTTTCGACAAGGTTTTATCTCAAATTTAGGGTTAGGTACAATATCTATTTCATACTCAAATCCTTTTAAACAACCTAGACCTGTGTATATTTCATTAGGAATGGCTTCATCTACTCTTGCAATTAAATTAAATTCCATGCACGAGTCTACTCCTAGTATTGGTGTTACGTTGTGACTAACTACTTTGAAATTGATTATTTTACTTATACCTTTTATTTTGCAATCAAGCATTACTTCACCTGTCACATCAATCTGATGATTTCCATATGCTATTAGTTTTTTAGTCATTGACGACTTTATTGGAACCTCAAGCATTTTTGCTAGTGAGCTGGGTATCACATTGCACTGTGCACCTGTGTTTAGTTTTACTGTGAATGTATTATGACCCACTTTTACCTTTTCAGTCCAGCCAGTAATTACTGCTCCGGTGACAATATTATTTTCTACTGCACTAATATATAAAAATTGTTCCTCAGTGTTTTCTATAACATTGACTTCTTTTCTTTTCTTCATTCTACACATATTAGTAAAATGATTTTTCTTCTTGCATTTACCACAAGTTTTCCGGTATGCTGGACAATTTTTCTTTTGATGAGTCGTTCCACACCTACTACAATAAAAAGTTTTATTATCTGTGTTTTCTTGTCTGACATTGGATTGATACTTATCTTTTGATTTTATGATGTCCACTGCTTTTGTATGCTGAT
This sequence comes from Amphimallon solstitiale, assembly GCA_963170755.1. Lineage (NCBI taxonomy): Eukaryota > Metazoa > Arthropoda > Insecta > Coleoptera > Scarabaeidae > Amphimallon > Amphimallon solstitiale. The sequence goes on along the minus strand of OY720676.1, from coordinate 40,366,462 downwards.
TTTCTTGAATGGCTTTAAGTTGCTTTGTTGCCTGTTCTGTTGACATGCACGCTGCAATTACTTTGTCCAATGTTAAATCAGCTTCGACAAGTAGTTTCTCTCGAAGGGTGTCTGATTTAATTCCAACAATGATCTTATCCATTATGAGACTATCATGTAATGCTTCAAAACTACATTTCTTTGCTTGTGTTTTGATTCTGGTTATGAATTCAGTAAAACTTTCCGATTGCTCTTGTTTTATTATGTTGAATTTGTATCTCTCATATGTGATGTTTATTTTGGGCTTGAAATATTCATCAAACTTAGAAATAATTATATCTATGTTTTTCTGTTCAGCCTCCGACAATCCAAAAGTATTAAATATGGTTATTGCTTCGGGACCCATTATAGTCATTAAAGTTGCTGCCTTCATTTCTTGGGACAATTTATCTAACTGTACTGCCGTTGCGTACCATTTAAACTGTTGAACCCATTCAGGCCACAATTTTGCCATATCGCCTTCTATTATTAGGTTTTTTGGCGGACGTAAGCCATGTGCAGCATAACTTTTTGTTTCAGTACTCGGTTCAGTCATTTTGTATGTACAAAAACCACTTCTGACACTATGTAACGTTTAATGAAACAATAATAAACGTTGCTAAATATTTATTTAACATAAATACAAGATGGATACAATTATGTCATGTGGGAGATGTATATCATGACGTTCGTCATTACGCATCAGTGAGTGCGTTCCGTAATACACTTCTTTACTTGTGTACTAAGTGTACACCTTTACAGCGATTGCTTCAAAACTTACCACACCAAAATACCTTATACGCTCCACTCTATTTTCTGATACATACAGGCTATACCACTTAAAACTCCCAGATCAAATGTCACGGAAACGGATAAAGATATTTGAGTTTTGTAAAAAGCAGTTACTAAAGAAGATGATCGAATCTAGTTTGCTCTCATAATTGTGTTTTATTATGTGAATATACGTATAGATGTATCTTTATTTGTTTATTTGAAAATGTATTAAAATTAATGTAAGTTTTATTATCTGTGTTAGTTTCCAAAATTTAACGGTTAGATATTTATGTTTATAGAAAGTAAGTGTAATTTTAATTTTTTGTCTTTTTTTTGTTTAAATATTTAATTTGTAGGGAAAACATTAAATTTTATAGTTAGTTCCTTTTTATAAATTTAATTTCATAGGCACCTATAGGTATGTAGGAAGAAAAGCATTCATGTCTGTGTTACATGTATGTACGTATGCTTGTTTTGAACATTTTTGACATTAGTGACATATGCTTAATTACTAATGGTTTTTATAATTAGCTTCACTTAACATTTACTCACTTTGCGTTGAAATTGTATTAAAAATATGGTTTTAGACACACAAATGAAGACAAATGAAGACAAACAGTGGTTTTCATTTATCGTGAATGTCGTAGAAATGCATGTGAAGCAGTGCGATTATATGCTCTAGGCTTTTCAAGGAGGCCTTTACCAGATCACAAAACATTAATAAGTCTGTGTGCAAATCTCAGAAATTACGATAGCTTCAAAAAACAAAAACAATTAAGGCAGACAAGAGTAAGAGACGATGGAATTACGGCAGCGGTACTACAAACAAAAAACACATACATTTTGCCGTAGGATTCTAAAAGAAAATAAATACTTTCCGTATAAAGTTCATTTAGTGGACCATTTAAGAATAAAAGATAATCAACGCAGACTCGATTTCCTGGCAGAATTTTCTGTAATATCAGCGGAAAACAATAACTTTATAAATCAGATCGTGTGGAGTGACGAATGTCGTCTTTACAACAATGCCACTTTAATTAAGCATAATACTCGTTATTGGTCAGAAGATACTCCAAGGTGGATAAAGCAACCAAGAAATCAAACAGTTTTTGGTGTTACCGTTTGGTGTGAAATTTTCAGCAGATATATCATAGCCCCCACTTTTATCATGACACATTAACTGGTGTGCGCTATTTACAATTCCTGCAAAATGAGTTACCACTACTTTTGGAAGATGTACCAATAGAAGAGCTGCGAAATAATACGTGGTTATATCAAGACGGGGCACCTGCTCATAATGCCAACATAGTTACTGACTATTTCAATCAAATGTTACCACGTCGTTGGATTGGCACTAATGGCGTGCTCAGGTCGCCGGCTCGTTCGCCCGATCTAAAACCGTTAGATTGTTTCTTGTGGGGTAACTTGAATGCTGAAGTTTAAAAGGAACCCATAACAGATATGGGCGACCTTTATAATAAAATTTATGCAAATGTTCAAAATTAGTAGAAATACATTGTTAAAAATGTTTCAAACGACATCTAAAGCTTTTTCAGGTATCGCCTTTTAAAACGCAAAAGTATCAAAAACTCTTATACAATTACCTCCACTCCACTTTTTCCAAATTGCACCCTAACTTTGATCGAAAGCTATTGCAGTTAAAATTCTAAATTCGGTGATACATCGTAATACACTGGGAGCTCCTTTCAAATTTGAATAAAAAAAAAGAAAATCTAACACTTTAAAACCACGCAGAAAATTTTAATTTAATTGAAAAAATAATTATGTATAACAAATACTCAAAACGGCTGCTTACAAACGCCACACAAGCTTTAGAACGTTGTTATAGTTCACACACTTGCTAGTTATGTATGATATGCAAGAGATAGTTTACCAGTGGAATTAAGTTTCCTTGCAGTTTGAGGAGATATAAAGTTGTATGGGCGATTTTTCGTATTGTACTGAAACCTAAACATACCTATACCCAATTCCTCAAACCTATTGTGTCCTTTTTTTTAATTTTACAGGAGTGTTACGGTCTAAAAACACACCCTATGTGATATTTTATTTTTCTTAAGCATATACTTGTATAAGAATCCCTTTTTAAGTGGAAATTGATAGTTTGGAGTTTTAACGCTCCTTTTTTACGCATGCGTATATTTATGCATGACGTTATAAATCCCTCTGGCATTTTCCGTACTATTAATCTCGCCGCACAGTGGTCAAAACCGACAAAAACGTGATCGTAATTAAAAAAGTTTAATTTTTTTTATAATGCAGTAACTTATGTATTTGTTTGTACGCACAACTTTTCAACACGAATTGCTGTTTTATCTTTGTCAGAATCAGAAATATTAGTTGTCAAAAACTACAAAATTAACAATATTTCTATAGGGTATATTTTAAGTTGTGTTTCTTATTACTGAGCCAGGTATCTTGGCCGATTTAAAAGTAATTATTACAGATGAAAGAAACTTTAAGGATTCAAATGGCATCATTACTTCCTAGGAAGCCGTTTTTATTTCCAGGTAACATCGGCTGCCTATAATCCTATAAGAGCTATGTGTAAATGAATTTTTAATGAGGGATAACGTTTATTCCTAGTATTTGCAAGTCCGTGAATTTTTCATGACATGAAAAATTAAAGTGTGGGTAATTAAAAACGTTATGGTTTTACCTGAGGAGAGGTATAGTTGCAACTATCTAAAGAACGTTAACCACCCCCTCCCTCTTACAACAGCACCTCTAGCTCTTTATAACTAAACACCAGTAGTTATTTATCAATATGCAAATACTTATGTGCTAAATATCACAGAAAGTAACGATTGTCGAGGTCGTGACATCTTTAAGTACTTATTTCATATTTGTACAGTAAAAAATAATTAACAAAATTCAATTTTTAACCAACTTTTAGAGCGTGATTAATTTCGATCACCAATTTGTTCATTTTGAACACTGTGCGCTGGCGCCTTTTGAATCTTTTAATTATTCTCTATTTTGGTTAGACAGAGTCAATTGAATTTATTGTATCGCATTTTTTTAACTTTATAACAGATTTATCTCTTTTAAAATTATTAACATAAATCTAGGATAACTTATTATTTTTTTTTTTGTAACATTACGTCTATCGTTATTAAGCTAGTACCTGGTTGTGTCTTAATCCATGACTTTTCAAACCGAACTTTTCATCGTGCTTTTGCCGAATTTAACCTTACTAACTATTTTATTACCATTATCGTACGCTTTCTATGCTTTAAATGTTTTTCCTTTAATTTAACTCCCAAGAGAAAATCATTAAGATGCAAGTTTGAGAGCTACGTAGATAACGATGCCATTAGTACTTGTAATGCAGCTGTCCAAAGTATTTCGCAAAAAAACTCCCATACATTCTCGGCATTATGAGCGGGTAATTTGGGGTTGGTAGGTTAGGAGAATTTGAATTAACTTAACATCTCACTATTTCAAGTTTAAAATAAAACTGGACTAGGAAAACTTCTAACATGGTCTCTATGTTGAACTTTCTCAAGAATTTCGCAAACGTTGATAGAAGCGAAACCATTACGTAGTTTTAAAAAGCCAATTCTGTGTCGATTCTTTTTTTGTTTCGAACAAAATCGTCTAGTTCATTGATTAAAAAATTATGTAAGATAAAATACTTCTTTTATTTCGTATTTTAGGTATGTAAGCATTTAAAGCTGGTATATTGTTTAGTTCACCAAACTGAGTAAAATTATGAATTTACAAAACTTTTGTATTTATGTCCAGGTAAAGCTACCTATTGCTTGATCTATATTTTTATTTAATTTGCAAGATAATATATACGCGCACTTTGTTAAACCTTTATTTCTGCTCAAAGCATATATTTATATATTTTGCGTCCGAAATGTTTGAAGTAAAAATACTTTTATTTGGTACACTTCTCCTCTGCCAAAATCTTTTCAAACGTAGATTTGCGACATTGGCGGGTTGCCGCTGACTCTATCATATTGAAAGATGGCGCCCTAAATACGTTTTTTTGACAATTAGCATTTACGTTGTTTTAAAAAATACATTGCACTTTAGGTTAGATTATTTGGAAAACTATTTTTTTCACTTAAAAATGTTATAGACCAAAAATATAGGAAATTTACTCCTCTACAATTTTTGTAATAAGCATTTTTGTCCAGGGCAATATTTTCAAAAAACGTACCAAACGGAGTGGAACTGCCAATTTTGAACTCTTATATTTTTTTTCAAGTAGGGTCTGTTTTGGCTTTTGGAATTGCTTGGCTGTAAATCCAAAGAAAACTATTCAAATACTTCAGCCTTATATCAGTGCATGAAGTAAATTGCTGCAACAGGGCTACAAACTTCGTTGTTACTAACAATGCATGAATATTGATTCATTCTTTACGGGACTTAAATTAGCGCATGCTGTAACCGTTTCACCTTTAGCAAAACATATTTTTCACATGAATTAAAGAAGTTGTTAATAACTGTAAGCGATAAGACTCTTGAACACTCTCATTTGGTTCATAGTGTATTAAAACCAAATGTGCATAATACCCATACTAGGAGCAGGTGGAATACCATTTGTTAAATCATGTAATTTCAAGAGTGAATGGATCTAAATAATCAATTAATTTAGTTTTCATTTGATACCTGCCAAAAATGCATTTTAATAATGATTTTCCATTACAATCTCAAAAAGACATTTCTTCAGCTTCTGGATTTTCGTATAGGCAGTCTTCATGTAATCATTCCTCATTAACGTTCTTATAAATTTAACACACATTAAAAATAAAACCACAGCAAAACTAATAATGATAGCAAACAAAACTAACATTCGGTTATTGTTTGCCCAGAGATTCCATATTGGATCACGTGGTTTGGATTACCCCATTGGGAGCTGGTTAATAGTCAGGTTATAAAGAAATGTGTTGGTAAGAAGAAAAAAGCACATGACAAAGATATACTTAAATTTGGCACACTCTTAGAAGGATTTGGACTCCATCATTTGAGATTTTCTTCAGTTGTTTTCGAGAACAAGGCTAACTTACTTGATGTTTTTTAAATAGCACTGAGGGTCAAATGTAATACTTTTTGAAAAGAGTGCTGTTTCCTCTATTCAGTGATGAAACACATGCTTGCTTTAATATGCATAAAAATAAAGAAACATTTTTTTACGAATTGAATTTTGAAGAAAACAAGACCTAAGTTAACCTTGAAAATGCTGTTATCATCCTTCTGTCGTTTGCATATTATACAAAAATTAAGCTTATGTGAATTACTTAGTTTAAAAATGGTGCATTTAAGTGAAAGAGAGCGTATAGAAATCTTGATGATGGTTGGATATGGCGATAGCAGACGAAGTCTTTAAGAGGTTTTCATGAAACCGGAAGCACCAAGTATGGTGTAAAACTCGGACAACCAAACGCAAAAGAAATTTTTGAATGTCATGTTAGATATGGAAGAAAATCCAAAAATTTCTATACACCAGTTGGCTCTAAAACATAATATATATGAATAGAAGATCTATACACAATAGATATAATCAAATGCGAAAAATATCATACATACAAAATTTACCTGTTACAAGAACTCAGTAAAGATGATTTGGCCGCAGAATCGAATTTTGCCAAAGAATGATGAAAAAATAAGTCAAGATTGTAACTTCATCAATCACGATAGCTTCTCCGATGAATCAACTTTCTGTTTAAATGGGAATGTTATCCGCCATATCTTTGAGTATTAGTCTGACTGAAATCCCCACTGGATGGAGTTCATATGCAGTATCCCAAAAAAATTAACGTTTGGTGTGGAATTATCGCTTGGGATATTATTGGTAATTTAACTTCTGCAAGATACTTAGAACATTTACAACAAATTATTGTTCCTCGGCTCAGAGAGATCTTCCCAAACTACAATAACCGAAATATACCAGCAGAAACCATTTGGTTTCAACAAGACGGAGCACTGCCCCAATTTGGTCGTGTAGTACGCCAATATTTAAACCAAACGTTTCCTGATAGATGGATAGGACGGAGGAGAAAAATTGAATGACCAGCCAGGTCACCTGATTTGACCCCACTTGATTTTTCCTGTGGGTTCAGATTTGCAAAAACATATAGGAAATGAGAATGCCTTGATTTTTCCACATTCTTTGATTGACTCCATGCAGAATTTCATTCAACGCATTCATTACTGTCAAGAAGTTAAAAGAGAGATATAGATAGCAACACAATCTTTACAATTAATTTTATTTACATAGGATTTTTCTAAATTTGTAATGTTATATTTGCTATTGCCTAACATGGTACCTAGATTGTTTTTTGTTTATGTTAACTACTTTTAGTCCTATCTTAGTTAATATTTTATTAATTTGTTTATTTATTTTGAGGACATAATGTATTATATGCCACTTTTTTGTGTTCGTTTCTTTTATTGTGGGGTAACAATATTTTTGTAGGCTTCTTCTATGTTTGTGCTTCATTACTTTTCTTCAAAATTGAATTCGTAAAAAAATATTTCTGTTTTTATGCAAATTAAGGCAAGTATATGGTACATCACTGAATATAGAAGAAAGCACTATTTACATTTGACTGCCCGTGCTATTTAAAAAACATCAAGTTAGCCTCGCATCTCAAAAACAAATGACTATGTAAAACAAAAAAATCTCTAATGATGAAGTATAAATCCTTCTAACAGTCTGCCAAATTTCAGCGACGTCCAATAAACCCTTTTCAAAATATTTAGCTCTATCTAAACTTACTCTCCAGCCTGTATATAAGATTGCACTACATCAGAAATCCGTTATGTTTATAAAAAAAATACATTGTAAATTTTTATGTTTTCACAAAAAAATGTGATTGTTTTCTATTAACTTATTTGTAAATTAAAAATCTATTCTCAGAAATACTTGTGTAAACTAGACCGCTGGGTGAACATTTCCACATGGACCAGTACGAATTCTCCGAAACGGAATCCCAGGAAATTTAATTTTCATATCATCAGTACCAGATCTATTCAATTTACGAAAGAAAATTAGTTTTATTTAATTTAAAGAAACCTTCACGTGTTTTGTATTTTCATTACAGAATCAGATTATTAAATATATGTGTAGTTAGTTCACTCTGTCCCTTTTAGTAAGTTGCTGAAGCGGCATGACATAGTTTTAGAAATAACTTCCTCTTTGGAGAAAACGTAACGAGTATCTTGAAGAACATCTAATTTCGAAATAACTTAGGGCTTAACTGGAAGAAACATTAGCTGTGCGGAATGCGATAAACGCTCTTTGAGTTAACAGAAACATATCTATTACGTAAATGTTGTAGTAAAGTGTTGAATTACATAAAATACAGTCGTATCAAAAATCCCGTGATTTATTCGGTGCTTTAGAAGTGGAAAAATTGAATAAATAAATACATTTGAAACACTACGAAGTAGTCAGTAGTGTGTTTTCTTCCGGTCGCTTTATAAAGCACTTTTTTTCTGTTATTTCCCCAACATACTAGCCCACTTGTGACAACTTAATTTTATAGAACATACACTGATTAGGTATATTGCAAATAGTGTATTTATTACATTTCAATACTCTATATGAAAGATATTTTAGTACTTACTTATTTTGTAGAGGATATTGAGTTTAGACTTACCTGTAACAAAAAATTACATTAAGAAATATTTAATAAATACTATGCATATATATATTATATTAATTTGAAATGTGGTTAATATTTGCATATTAAACACGTCTTTTTTCTTTGCCGTATCTATATTAACACTTGTGAAACATACACATGTACAAATGTACATACATAACGTGTAATTTTCTTGAATTTAGCGGCATTTTTGAAATTTTTAATTACTGATTAACCACATTTCTAATTAATATTAATCATCCCGAATGAAAATGGGATTTTCTACATTTCCGATAATTGATTCACGATATGTGTATTAAATCGGTAGAAGGTAAATACATATTTACTTAATATGTCCTTCTGTACAGTGAGATAATAAGAAATTATATCTCATATCAACTAAGACCGTATCGTTAAGTATATATACAACTTCCGAAAAATTACATGGACAGAAGCATTGATTACTGAACTGATGAGATGCATGAAACTAATCGTTATAATAGCAATTAATCTTCAGTAATCGTTTTTTTTTTCATGATATCAGTGATTAAAAATGTCAAAAATGCCGCTAAATTCAAGAAAATTACACATTATATATGTACTTAATTAATTATTCGAATATTTCGAATAATTAATTAAGTTATTACAAAATGTTTCACCAAGAAATATCTGCGAAGTCAACCAATGAAATTATATATGTACATTTCTACATGTGTATGTTTCACAAGTTTTATATATATATTATATATATATAATCTATATTGGTTTTATTTCTTGGTATAAGGCCTCTTCTAAATAATGTGAAATAAATACTCAGTATTAAAGTTTCGACATTTTTTAATGTCTTCATCAGAATCTGTAAAATATTGTTCTATCTATGTATTATAACAATCTAAAATATAACTTACATTTAAAATAGAGATTAGGTACTAATTGTAGATATAAAAATATTTAATATAATAAATGTCATTAAAATAATTTTTTGTTTTTTTTGGTTTATGTCAGTAAGGAAAAGTAAATTTTTCAAAAGTGCATTAATTTCACTTCAGTTATTAACACAAACTGATTAATTTTTCTTAATTTGGATGAGTTCAAATATTGATCGCAATTTATTGTTCATCTCAGAATTATTAAAATTAAAGCTATGTTTTAAATTTTGGCAATGTTTTTTTTAAAACAGTTGAATATTAAAATTAAAGCTATGTTTTAAATTTTGGCAATGTTTTTTTAAAGCAGTTGAATTTTTGAAGTTTAATTCTTCCCTCTAGATATTGTATTGATTGCCCAATATATATTTTTTTCACAATTATTGCAAGGTATACTATACACAGTGTGGTGTTTTTTGATGGAGGCTAGATTTAATATTCGTATTTATAAACTTTAAATTATTATTATTTCTATGTGCTACTTCAATATTAACTTTATTGAACATTTTAGTTAATTGTTCTTATAATTTTAGAACATAGGGGATAGATAAAAAATTTCCTTGATTATTCTTCAAATTTTGATTGGAGAATTGTTGTTGGTTATAAAATTTATAAATTATTTTTTTTAAATATACTTTTCATAAATTTAGAGGGTAATTATTATTTTTTAAAGTTATGATAATATTTTCTAAAATTTTTACTTGTTAACTTGATATCTCTTCTTCTTCTTCTTCTTCTTCTTTTAATAGGCGTATCGCCTGTTTAGTTCCGGTTTCTTTGCAATGGTGATTCTTGCGATTTTGATTGCCAGCTGTCACGCCATCGCTTTGGTGGTCGTCCTATAGGTCTTCTTCCATGAGGTGTGTTATGTCGAACTATCCTGACCATTCTGTCGGGGATCATTCGGCTAACATGGTGGTTCCATTCTCTTCTTCTCTTCCTCGACCATCTGACCACGTCGTCCGTTAGGCACTTCTCTCTTATGTCTGTGTTTCTCTGCCTATCCTTCAATGTATGTCCCGTTATAGTTCTTAAGGTCTTCATTTCAGTTGCCCTTAGTAATCTCTTTGTTATCGTTGTTTCCGCTCTCGTCTCAGCACCATATGTCATCACTGGTCGTACGCATGCTTTGTATATTCTTGATTTGCATTCTGTACTTAGGTGTTTGTTTCTCCATATTGGATATCTAAGATGTCCCGATATTGCTGCTGCTTTGTTAACTTGTTTCCTCACCTCGTCTCCCAGGAAGCCGGCGCTTGTAATTTTGCATCCAAGGTATTCGATTGACATGGTTTGGTCAATGACATTATCTTCTATTGCCAATTTGCAGCGCAGAGGTTCCTTTGCTATGGTCATGCATTTGGTTTTGGTTGTGGAGATTTTCATATTAAGTTTTCCTACCTGCTTGTTGAACGCTTGTAACAATCTTTGGAGGTCATCTTCCGATTCCGCAATAAGTACTGCATCATCAGCGTAGCATAATATATTTATTTTATGCATGCCCATTCGATATCCTAGTCCGGTGTTCTTTACAGCTTTCACCATCTCGTCCATGATTGTATTGAATAACAAAGGACTGAGACTATCGCCTTGGCGGATACCTGTTATAGTTCGTAGATGTTGCGTTAGGGTGTGATTTGTGCGTATTTGCGTTGTTGTGTTTGTGTTTAAGTCCTTAATGAGTTCTATGTATTCTTTCTTCGTATTACCGTTTTCCAGGATCGTTATGACGTCTTTTAGTTGTACTCTGTCAAAGGCCTTCGTTAGGTCCACAAAGCAGAGATAGGCAGGGGTGTTGTACTCTATAGTCCGTCTCAACCTTATTATGCAGTACAGGTCTTATGGGAATTGATTTCATGGTTGCCAAATCGTCTCATTGTATAATGTCGTTACAGTTCCGGTTCAATATCTGACATTTTTTGTAATCAAAACATAACCTATACGACTGTTTGTCATTCAATTGATGCATACTGCATACAAAAAATTAATAATAATTTGAAACACTAAAAGGGGAGAATATATGGAAAGATGGATTAGTTAAAATATTTGTAATAATAAAATCCTTTGGGATTGTTCTGTAAAAAATTATTTAAAATCTAACTGAATATAGTAAGCCAGAGTAAATGAATTAATATTTCAAAGAAACACTTAAGGTATACAATTTTCTTCGTTACTGAATATTGACATCTTAATCAACTATCCACTATAAATTCAGACCAAGACAAAGTTAATCACAAGTTTATTTTTCATAAAAAACTTTTCTATTTATAAAGACAACTTAAATAATACATATTTATGAAAAGAATAACAATAACCACACACAACATATTGAATATTAATATGTTAACCTACATTGCGTTATACACATTTAAAGACACAAATTCCTCACAAATTCATTTTGCAAAAACATATTTTCCCATTTATAAGAACAAGTTAATAATACATGATAACATTTATGAAAAAACTAATCATGACCATACAAAGGAGTTATTGTTTTATTTTTCTTCATCACTTAAAGAATCTTGATCTGATTATGAATGTGTGACGTTAATTATAAACTCTTCAACATCGTCTTGCAAGTTGGCAAGGTGGCCAATGTAATTCCGCAAGTTGTTCACTGTTACATTCTGATAACCCTTCACAATTAATTGTTCAATATCTCTTTGTTTGAATGTCGTATTGTGCATTTCAACGTAGTGCTTAACTTGTGCCCACACCATTTCAATTGGGTTTAATTCACAATGATAAGGTGAAAGCCGAAGAACATAATGCCCTTTATTCTTTGCAAATTCATCAATTTTGTTTCTCTCATACTGAGACCTAACCTCTGATACACAAGCCAGTAAATCTCTTTTTAACATGTCATTATCAAATGGAATATTCTTCTCAGTGAGCCATTCAATAACTTGGTCTTCTCCGTGCTACTGCTGGAAACTTTTCTAATTTTCTCGTGTGATATGAGGCATTATCGAGACCAACAACCGAGTTCTCTAGTGTATTTGGAAGCAATTTATTCTTGAACCAATCTCCATATGTATCTGCATCCATTTCGCTATGAACATCAGTAGTATTTTTCTTACAAAGAAATGTACATTCAGTACCAATAACAAAACCTTGCTCGCCTCCAGCATGAATTAATGGAAATCGAGGCCCAAGACCACTTGGTGATTTTAAACCAGTGCTGAGTCCTTACGTAAAAGCTTGTCGACTGCTTTGAACAGTAACGTCAGTCCACTTCTTATTTACCGAGTGTCCTGCATTCACCCATGATTCATCAGTATATATTATAGTTCTACCTAAAAATAGAACAATTACAATCAAACACAAGCAAATAATAAATTGCGTAATGAACATAAAAGTATAACAAATTAAATGATAAACTATACCTTCGTCTCAGAATTTTCTGATGTCTCGTAAGTATTTATGTCTCCACCTAATGATGTCATCTCTTTCAATAAGAATACTCTTTCGTCCCACTTTTTAAAATTCAAAACTCATATCATGTAGCAATCTGTAAAAAGTATATGTATATGTATATAGGTTATCACGTTAATCAGAATTATAGATCTAGGTATGCATACTTACTTTTAAATGCTTGAAAAAGATAATATGCTTGCTAAAAAGAACGATTTAACAGAAATTATATATAGATAAATTAAAGACAATATAAAAGTTGACACACTACGGCAAAAACTGACAATTGACAGCAACGATTACTCATATACCCATCATATACTTTGCATAATAGAACTTGCAACAAGGCAACCGGATATAAAGATGTCGTTATTAAGAGACTACTAAAGATAATAAGAGATGCAATATCCCTATTAAACCTGTACTGCATAATAGGGTTGAGACGGACTATAGTGATTTTTCTATCAGTTGTCTAAGTATGAATAGTGCATCAGTTGTAGATCTGTTTTTTCGAAATCCCTGTTGTTCTTCGCTTATTGGCACGGTTGTGGATATTTCGTCCGCAATGATCTTAGTTAGGAGTTTTAGCGAGGTGCTCAACAATGTTATTCCACGGTAATTTTCTGGATCGGTTTTATCCCCTTTTTTGAAGACGGGTATTGTTACGCTATTTTTCCATTCTTCAGGTATTCTTCTATGTCGTAGTATGATATTAAATAGTTTTGTGTATTCTGTTATGATGGCAGTTCCTCCATTTCTTATTAGTTCATTTGGTATTTTGTCTTGATTTGGAGTTTTCCTGTTCTTAAGTTTCCTTACCGTATCCCTTACTTGTTCTTCGGTGATTTGCGCGTACTCTTCTGGTGCATCGTTTTGTGCGTCCTCTTCTTGTGCTTCGACTGGGTTTTCTATGTCTGCGTATAGATTTCGGAAATATTTCTCCCATTTTTCTTCCGTGATTGTTCTGAGTTGTATTGTTTCATTCGTTTCTCGTTTCATGCCCCTTAGTAGTTTCCAAATACGTTTTTGTGCTCCATACATGTCTGCTTCCATTTCGTTGCTGAATTCCTGCCAGTATTCTTCCTTAATGTTGATATCTCTGTCTGTGATATTTATGGTAACACTTTTCTTAAAAGAAATTGGTTGGCATAATTGAAAAGTCATTAATCTTCCAGAAGATGTGGGTTTAGAAAACTAACAAGTTAAAATTTTGTTATAAAAAGGATATTGAACGCATTAATGTAGAATAGGTCTTAAGGTAATGTCTTTTTTATGTAGTTTTGGTAAACCATATATCTTAGGAGGATGTGCATGTGAACATTTATCTTTTCTTCACTTTTCAGAATATATTGGGGTCTACTCCGCTGATCCTGTCTTACCTTCTTTGGGAGTGTACCACAGATCTTCTGTTCAAAGAAATCGTGTGATGCCCGAAGAATCTCCATACCAATTTCTTGATATCACAGCTTTTCGTCTTTGGATTTTTAACATCTATTTTCTCCTCCTTTTATATTTAATTGTAGTCTGTTTTATCTTAAGCTCTTTTGGTCTGGATATAATTTCTTCCAGGTCTCTTTATATTGCCTTATTTTCCCTTTCAGTTGCGTTGACCACCATACTAAAGGTATATACTTTCCTTTTTTTCATACTGACACTGCTTTTTGGTTAGATTTATTATATGGTCCAATATTTATTATTATAAATATAATATTATTAACTCTCCTGTTCATGGTAGTTCTTTACTGCTGGGCAATAAATCATTCCATCCGTGCACGTAACTGTAGTCTATAATGTCACCGTACTTGTTGAAAGTTGAATATTTAAAAGTGTTTTGCGTACTCTTTAGTGACATAACATTTGCATATCATTACTAAGTACACACTAATTACTGTTTCGTGCAACTGAATGTTAAAATTAATAGTCCATTCAAATTACAAGTCATCACATAGTGATATGCATTATTACAGTTGAGTTATATCATCTAACATGTGCCACAGGTAATATCGATTTCGCGCGTAAATTACATGGAAGCCATGGGCCTTAAATTAGTTGGAATTGCTTCCAATGCTTTGATGTTAAATGTTAATGCATGTCGTTACTAACAATATGTGGACTAATGTATATTTGTAATGGATTCGACTAAATAGGATTACAATCATTTCCAGTAACATACGCAGATAAAGCTCATTTTTGATATAGAATTATATTGTCTCAAGATATAAACTCTACTGAATACAAAAACATAGTTTCCGAGAATTTTTTAATTTATTTGAAAATGCACTGGATTTGCTTAGTTTTTACATACAGTAAAGAACATTATGGAAAATGATTATTAACTCGGAAAAATAAATAGATAATGAAATATCAAGTCTAAGCTTAAATATTTTAGCCGTTATTTGAAATGTTCTAACAACATTTTCATAAAGAGGACACGTATATGAAAAATGCTGAACGAATCAATAAACGAGGAAATATTTTAATAAACATGGCATTCATGCTGACAGCAACCCAACTATTAAGAAATTATGTAATTCCAAAGGTGAATTATGGAAGCTGTTATTAAAACTACTTTAGTTTTAAACGTAGTAACCAAAGTTTGGGGAACAAATCTGTTCGTATCGTCAGAGTAGCTCAAAGGGGAGCTACACACCTTCCGTTTTCTGCGCACTTGACGTCATTTCTGAGGCGATAAACTGTGTAAAATTCGAAGTTTACACCAGTTTTCACGCAGACGAAAAGTCTGCACATTCGGACCCTCTTTTACAAAGACAACGTGCACAGTTTATGTTGTTTATCGTGCAATTTATTCAGTTGCCGTCCCAACACGATGACTACAGTCCAGTGGCGTTTCCTCAATAAGTGCATATGTGCACGTGCACTCACAAATTTAATGCGTTTAAGGGGGGGTTTTACTTGATCGGAGTATGCCACAAAATGGTCAAATTCAACGCAAAAAATCGCAAAAATCAAGGCACTTGAAAAAGTTGCCGCTACGTGAACGAAATAATGAATATTTGTTCTAGCGGCTGACGATTCAAATTTGCAATTATATTAAAAAATAGTTAAAATACAGCACTTTGAATTTTTTTCGTTTTATGGCGATATAAAGCTTACTCTATTTAAAAAGTACTTTTTTGAATCGTGAGTACCTAGATATTTGTATTCTGAACTCGACAATGTATTTACTTTACTTTCAAAATAACCCTGGTCTCCAAAAAATTACTTTGAAACCAATGAGAATGATCACAAAGTCCGCACTAATAAATGGCAAATAGGCAACACATAATTCCACCTTTTACTCACACTTTCGTAATGTCTAAGACCAGCTATATGGAAGGTATACCTGGTCGACTGTTTAAGCCGAACATCATATAAACAGAGAGATCTTCACCTTTTTTTATTACCTTAGGTAAACGAATGCTCCATTCAGATATCGGCTTTATTTTCTAATTATTTTAATGATATTTGGGAGAATGTATTAGATATTTAATTCTTCGTCTGGAATAAATATATGTTGTTATTATTATGAAATTTAACTTGTTACTTAATTTCTGGCGGTGATATTTTGCTTTAGATGTTGAAGGTTTTTAATCTTAATAATATGAGCAATGTTGTAGTCAACTAAAATATTACAAAAACAATTCTGTGCTGTAACAGTAACAGTAACAGTGCCTGTTTTGTTTTTTAATAAAATGTAAATATATATATTTTATAATAATCAGATGTTTTGGATTGTTGAATATTATATTCTTCCCAATCGGCATTGATGGAGTTGATTAGCAAAATTAAATTATAAAACATTTTGTCACAGGGAAGATTCGAACTAAATTTTATCACCAAATAAAGTTGTATTCATTATTTCATACATAAGTTTGAGTATACATTACACATATTTGTAAAAGAAAATACGTGCGGTTGATATATACAAGCAAATTTTAATATATTTCAGATATTTGTCGGTGTTCATTTATGATTGATTAAGTGATAACATTGATGTGTCTACTTTATTAGACTCTTTTTCTGTTCCTTGATATTCTTCTCGCTTTCAAAATGTATCTTATTTTTCAAGGACAAGGTTTCGGCTTTATGGAATTTCAGAAATGCAGTTTTCTTCGGCAATAAATATACATTATTATTATTAATTATGAAGTTGCACGACTTATTGTTATTTTTAACCTTACATGTTGAAGCTTTTTAATAATATGAACAATGTTTGTAGAAAACTAAAATCTGACAAAAACAACTTTATGTCATTGTAAGATACGAAATTTAGAGATTTTCCGGACTCTTCAAACTAAGATGCATTGGTTTTAGACAGCAAGTTACACAAATTTCAGTTTTCTAGATGGCAAAAGCATTTATTTAAATATCTGAGTTTGTTGTGCCTTCATGTTTTTGTTTTATTTGTACTTTGTATTTTGACCACAGGACAGTTTTTAGATTTTTTTTGTATATGTGAATAAGTAAAAGAGCATGGGCCAAACGAGCGCATAAGCCTAATTACAGCAGTTTATCAGGAGTGACAGCAATTGTTTAATGGCGAGCGAAAAAAATGTTATATGTAGGCGTAAAAAACAAATGTTGTTTAATTTGTGCAAAATATGGTGAATCTAAAAATCACGTATGCTACAAAAATTGGTCTTCGTCGTCAACAGCCATGGAGTCGCCAATTATTCCGGAAGGTTTTCGACATTCTGGTGAAATTCACGGTGTAATTTATGGTAGATTAATAGGGGACTGTGATAGCAGCGTTCTTAGAAAACTACGTGAGATGGCTCCTTACGGTCCCCAAAAAATTATTGAAAAAATTGAGTGCCGAAATCATATATTATGTAATAAATAAAATGAGCGACTGTTTGAAAAAACCTAAATTCAACGCGGACATAGGACAATTAATAACAAAAAATTTACTTAGATTCAGAGCGGCCTTGACAAAAGCAATTGAACATTACAAAAGTTTGAACTTAACAATAACAAACCAGATTGTGAAACTGCAACGTCACATTATAAATGGATCAAGACATATTTTTGGTGAGCACTCGGATTGTGCTTCTTACTTTTGTCAAAGATCTAATGAAGGTGAGATCAGTATGTTTGAAAAATTTCAGAATTTTAATATGTATGATAACTTTATTAACGCTTTAAGTCGGCTCAGCCTAATAGTAGATCTTTAATAGAAAACGTAGATGCCAACATTGTAGAATCTTTTAATTCAGTCATTGCAAAATTTGTAGGAGGTAAAAAGATTGTATTATATTCAACGTAATTCTTACAGTGCACTGTGCAAAGCGGCAGCAGTTTCATTTAATTGTAAGGGTAAATATCACTCAAAGCTTCAGACCAAATATGGATGTATACGACAGTGTGTGAAAAAAACGGTATGAGAAGAAAATTTTTTTATAGGAAACAAAAAATACATTCAGGAACTACGGACGATCGCGACGATGGGCCGGAGGCAAATGCATATTTTATTGAAGATATAAATAATCATAACAATACCAGTGTCGACTGTGAAGAATATAATTTTCAATAATTTAAAACATGTGCTATTTAGAGAATATACATTTTTACATTTTGTAAGAAACACCGGCACTGTTTTTTTAGCAGATTTTAGTTTTCTCTAAAACATTACTCATATTATTACAAAGCCTCAACATGTAAAGTAAATACAAATCATGGTGAGAAATAATAAGAAGTACAACTTAAATAATTGTTAATCATAAATAATAATAATTAAGTTATATATTTATTGCAGAATAAAACTTAATATCTAATTAATTTCGGCAAATATCATTAAAATAATTACAAATTACATAAATCGGGAGTCTTAATAAAACTAAATAAATACAAGCCAGGAGAATACTCAGAAACAGCAAAAACAAATTTCGAAGAAAATAGCCGCACCAATATTTTCATGCAATAAATGAAGGAGGCAAATATCCCAAATTTTTTTGCTTTCCAGTTGACCAGGCATATCCCTTCATATTGCTAGCCGGTATCTGCGTCGTGTAAAAGATGTAGGCATTTTAAACTCGGTAAATATATTCAATTTATTTCAGGCAACCCGACATACGCCGTTCGGGAATTTTTCTTAAGGAAAGCCCACCCTTAAGGCGATTTGCCAACACTCTCTTTTATTCTGAGATTGTGCACCCCCAAAGTATTGAACAACGCGCCGCCACTGCTACGGTCTTAAAAAAGGAGTCGCTCTCAGCATTTATAAACGGCTACCGGCCCTTTCCCGAACTTTGGGACAAAAGTGGCAACGGACGTCGTTTTTTTCTAATTCCTTTTCTTCGTCTATCAACATCGCTGCAATTATGCAACAAACTGCTGCCTTTCTTTTTCTGTCACTAGTTGAACTTTTTGGAACCAAACCTGTCGAAGGTGAAAAGAACACTGAAGAAAAATCGGACGGAACTGGGGCGAAAACTGAAGTTGTCCTACACACCAGATAAACACATAGATAAACAGATAAACGTACAGATTTTCACACAATAATTAATAAAAAACACCTATGACAATTCTAAATGTCATAAGTATGACATAAACATTTTCACCTTCAAAACACACTTTAGTGTAGTTTTGTTAGAAACAGCCCTTTATAGCGTTACTCTGAAGACAGTAGAAGCGTATCATATTACACTCCATCATTAAGACATTATTACACGTCATGAATTTAGCACTTAGTTCAAAACTTTTTATCTTTATGTTGTTCGAGGAATTTTAACCGAAGATCAAAACGTTGCATCTGTAGCTCGTTAGTCGTTGCGAAAGGTCGTGGGTCTCAAAAACGCCATATATTTTTTAATAAAAAGATGAAAACAGGTATATAACATATAACAGCAATCAATTTATAATTCTTAATTTATTTCGTAATCTAGTTGTTAACTCAATTGTTCGTTTGTTTGTTACTTGAAGTTGTTACTTGTAATTTTCTCTTTTTGTCTAAAAGTCGAATAAAACAATTAGCATGTGCTTTTTGAGGTTAAATACAAGTGTTGGCTAATCGCCTTTGGAAAGTTAGAAATAATTATCAGATGACATGCGTTGATCATCATTAATAAATATGATGCTTTGAGATTACAATTCAACGATAATTATTAATTGAACTCACCCTAGTATCTTGTGAGGCTATCACTTTTAAAAAAGTAGTAATTTTTCTGTGCATCGTATTTATGTGCTAGTCAACTAGCAAAAACAACCGAATGAATATTGCTGTCTTAAAACCTGCGATGAACACCTACATCGTGTACCCGTACTTAGTTATCACACATGCTACTTGTCACACCGGCTATTTCCAACGATTGTCACTGAATCATAAACTAACAGGTATTCTTAACTGTTGCAGCATCACTGCTTCTTTTTCTATAGGGTCTTTTCTCTTCCAGACTTTCAGTATTTAGCTTTCCTTCTTGTATGGGAGATGGTGTAGGTGCTTGTATTATTTGGAGATCGATTTTGCCTAAGACTAATTTGTTGTCTGAACCTATATTTACAGAGGTTAATGCTTTTAGATCTCATATTTGGGTAGGGAAAATTGGATAATACGTAATCATTTGTTGATTAATGTCCGTGTGTGTTTGACCAAGTGTATTTGTATTTTTTTTTATGAAAAACGTAAATAAAATATGAGACACTAATTATATTTGAAACTATAAGAGAGAAAGAACGAAAATTCATCTAATTTAATTTCACTATGTTATCTAAGTGTTCTAAATGCAAATCTCATCTCACTGTCCACGTATACTGATACCTCAGTTCTCATATTCTCTTAATAAATACAATATGTATTCATGTACCTAGCACAAAGTACTGATCGAAGTTGACTCTTGGACATTGAATGCTTGACCCAATTAACACTGCAAAGATTATATAAACGATATTGCATTACCAGTAAATGTGACGAGCTCAATTTGATCTAAATTGGAGTGTAACAAAGATTAGTTAAATTATACGGTCACGTAATATGAAACAGAATGAAGAGATCGTGTACATAGATGAAGAAGAAAATTTATTCAGAATCCTGTTAAAAGAAATATTTCAATTTACTTTATGGTATGCTAGGACACGAACTTATTCAGTAGCGAAGATTTCAATCCTCTTAATATTAATAAATTAATGTACAGAGAATTTTATTATAATAATTATAGTTTGATAATTTTTTTTTTTTGAAATCATTTCTCTCTTAAAAATGAAATGATTTCAATAGCTCTTAAAAAGAAGAATAGATGAAAATATAAAGAAATGAAATAATATATGCAATAACATTATTTTGTATTTCCAAAATTGGCAGTTTTAAGTATTGCATTGAGATCTTATCGTGGGATTAGTACATTTCCATTAATATGTTTTATAGTGACGGTATTGTTATTGCAAATTCTATAATATGTGTCAATCAAAAGGCAAATCGCTTAAATAATCTCTGAAACTATACACCTGCTTATCTCAGTTTGTACATGTACTTCAGTATTGCTTCAAAGTTTACCTATATTAAGCAATAAAATTACTGAATTCAGAATATACAAACTTTCAACTGAATGAAAAAAAATGAGGTGTGGCTACCACACGACTTTCTTATACGTATGAGCGTTTCAAACTAAACTATTTTAAGAATTTTTTTACAACAAAATTATTCAAAATCCTATTCTCAGTACTTCTATTCTCTTATTAAATCCCTATAGAATGCATACTTTGCAAGATATTCCAGAAAAAGTGCTACTCCCTAAGAGTAAAAGTGTTACTTCCGGTTCGAATTTTGAAATTTCATTTATACAAAAAATATTGCAAATCTAGCACTAAGTACTTTTGTACTCTTGTTAAATATATATAGAATGCATAATATAGGACATATTTGCAAAAAATCGCTATTCGATAAGAGTAAAAGTAGTACTTCCGGCCTGAATTTTGAAATTTTTTTTGTACAAAAGATATTGGAAACTATGTTTTAAATACTTTTATACCCGTAATGTATCTGTCTAAAAACCATGACAAAACTGATTTTCGATAAGAGTAAAAAACCTACTTCCGGTAGGAATTTCGAAAAACTTTTTAAATAAAATTGTTCTCAATTTTAATTCTATGCACATATGAATTCTTTATAAATTTGTTTAAACTTAGTAGTTGACGAAATAACGGCAAAATTCAATTTTTTCATTGAATTAAACTACTACTTCCGGTCTGCCGATTTTACTGAAAATCTAAACAGATCTCAAGAGGGAGATTATATTCGTAAATACAAAATTTGGAATTGATACTTCTAGCGGTTTGACCGTTATCGTGGTCACACACACACACAGACACAGGGAGAGAGACATTTTTTTAAAACCACTGTTTCGGTATCAGGGGACTTCAAAACGTGGACATCTGCAAAAATCTCGAGGTCGAAAATTTTCGTCATCACAATACTTCCTTATACTACGTATAAGAAAGTAAAAGTAATCAAAGATGTGGTTTCACGGAAATCGTTAATATTCAATGAAGAACTCCACCAGTTGGATGAATAAGTGGTACATTTACAGATCAATCAACTAGATAGATTATTGTTCATAATATTAGCGACAATAAAAAAAAAACAAGAGGAGCAACAAGAAGAACGATAAAATAAAAATCGTAAGAAGAACACGAGCCAGTTAGACGTACAAAAGTGGTAGTAGAATGCTTAGGATATGAACAAGTCCGAATCATATGCCTTCAAATTTCGTTAGAGTTAGTTATAGTAAGGTATTTATATGTTCTCTAAAATATTAGGGATGAAAGAGCCAACGTGAAGTTGAGCCATTTCCAAGCAACAATTCATAAAGTTCCTCACATAAAGTATGAAACAGTTTAGTGATGCAGATTCAAGCTAATAGTCCACTAGTCTTATTTTGGTAGTCTGGAATGTTTAACAACCATCTTCATTTATCAAATGCCTCTTGATTTCTATATTTCTGACAAAGCAGAGAAAAAACGTCAAATGTTTTAACATCCTGTCCGGAACATAGTGAGCGAATAAAGACAATGTACACTAGGATAAGACTGCGTAAGTCAGAAACGACCAAAGAGTCTGTTTGTAAGTCAGAACTTTGCTTTGGAGAACCAAAGGATGGAAATGTGCCACCAACATTAGAAGCTATATCCTGCTGTCAAGACTTTAACTTTAAATTTTTACAAGTGGGTTCTGAAAGAGAGCCTGAAGTGTCAGGTCCAGATACTTGATCTACAACTTTAAGGCCACTACAATAAGCACCACCAGAGAGGATCTTATCCTCCTGGTAACTACTAGCACTCTACACTTTTCCACGTTTACTTTAAACATCTCAAGCCAACCTAAGAGGCGGTCCAAAGCTGTCTGTTAGGTTGGGGCTTATCACAACAAGAAGCCAACAGCGCCATGTTGTCAGCGTACATCGCAAGGCAGCCGCAGGATACAGCCACATAAAGAAGCAATAATTCCGGACTCAAAATTGAACCCTGCGGGACTTTCTTTGTGGAAGACTTAAAACTTCGAAGAATCAAAATGTACGATGTATAATTTTCACCGTAATCGGATTTATTCTGTATTTGATCAGTTTGCAAATTAAGCCATCATGGCACACTGAGTGCGACCAATATAAGGACAACAAGCTGTTAATTAATGGTAAATTTGTGATGGTTAAGTCATATAAATTGGGACACAACCAATCAAGGTATCAATGAGGAAGGTATTATAATACAAAAAAATCCTGCTGGTTTTTACCGTTTTACAAGCACCTATTAAGATGAAGAGGAATTCTTAAAGTATTCTCGGTAATCTTACTTGCAGACTTACAGATTTGGGCCTTCTCCAGAAAGCTGGAGAAGGCCCAAATCTGTACGGTACAGCTATAGTAGTAGTAATCCACAAGACAGAATGGTAGGTTTCGTAAATTAGTTCCAATATGTAGCCTAGATTTAATCCTTTTTATTTTATTACTTTACCACTGCCGGAATTTTTCTGATCAGAACATAGCAGAAATAGACAATGTAGATGATCACCATGAAAATTACGTTGAATAAATACATTCGCAGTTGACGAAGGATTGTTTTAAAGGGAGCAGATTTAATATTCAACTTAAATGTTCTAAATTTACTATAATACGAATTGATATGTTAATTTTTCCGACGAAAAAATATCTACTCTACATGTATGTTTCATTATATTTAGTTTTGTAAATGAATTTATTACGGTAGACACATTTCGAACTCTCGTATATATACGTAAAATTATAGATGTATTTAGAGATGCTTTTGACAAGTTTTTGCCGTAAAGCCCCCGGTAAATCCACTTATTACGCTTCCAGACACTCAAAACTGTACATGTACAAATTTTCAGCAGTGGATTAAATTGCAACGACCAGATTACGAAAGGGAACGACGCTATTGAAATTAGATTTTACATTGAATCCATGCAGAATTAATATTTTAATTAGATTCATTACGAAAACCAGATTTCAATATTTACCACGTATAATCCGTCCGTTTGTGCAATGCATTTCGTCTGTAGAAAGAACTGTTGCGGAAATATAATACGAAGATTTTAATAGAAATAGAAATACAGGTTAAGGCTTTCAGCGGTCGTGGAACTTCTACATTAATATCAGCTATCAATGTGAAGACATGAATTGTATTTTATCTTCAGGCAAACTATATATTATACTAACCCCGTTTATCTGCTTACGTGTTAGTATTAGTAATCAAACAATTTGCAATGATTTTAAACTAATTTCTTTAAACTAATTATGATTTTTACAATTTTTATCTTTATTCACTCTAAAAATAATTCTAAGTTGTACGATGATTATTTGTACACACTGTATCGACTTTTAGGGGAATATAACTAAATCAGTGTAACTAAGTTCATATGAAATTGTAAATTTTACGTGGGAAAATTATCTACTCTTACTGTAAAATTGGTTATGTTCACTTTAAATTAGCTCGTTTATTTTATTATTTATGAGACTCTATAATCGTTGTCAGGGCGTTCAGATTCTTTTGGTGTGAAATATTACTTTCGCATAAATGAAAGACAGAATTAACGTGTAAAAATAAATATAT
Organism: Amphimallon solstitiale; assembly: GCA_963170755.1. Lineage (NCBI taxonomy): Eukaryota > Metazoa > Arthropoda > Insecta > Coleoptera > Scarabaeidae > Amphimallon > Amphimallon solstitiale. The sequence continues at coordinate 40,341,654 of OY720676.1, read as the reverse complement.
TGGATTCAAAAATACATAAATTAAAGCATCAAGGTTATAACCCAGGCAAATACAACAAATACATAAGAAAAAAACTGTTATGGTGAATTACGTACTTCCATTGGAATAAAATCAAAATTGAACAATAAAAAGGTATGTAGATAATTTTTTTCTATTGAAAAATATTCTTTAGAAATACATAATAAATACTAAGTTAATTCTTTTGAACTATTTACGAATACTTTAGAAAAAACACTATTCAAATAAACAACTTATGATGAGATATTGTTATAGAATAACTCTTACAAAAAAAATAATAATTCTTATATTAAAAATACATATAACTTAATTGGCCATTATTGTTTAAAATTCTGAATCTTTTTAATCGATTTTTAGGATAAATTTTGTACGTACTTTTCAGGTTTTAATATGTTGTGGTATTTTTATTTATATATAAGATTTGTCTAGTTCTTTCGTCTGGATTCTTCTATCCTGGTGTTCCTCTTCTTCTGGATACTTTTCTCATGGACCGCTATTTCTTAATGGACTGCTTATCCGCATACTTTCCAACGTTCTTTCCTTTTCAACGTAGGTATTATTTCAATTTAACACTCTAAACACTATTCACTGTTCTGTATTTTCTTGTAGGTACGAATAACAATTTTATATAATGAATACCTTATACTGGTACAATGTTAATGAAATTTTATACAGATAATGTATACAATCGTAATAATAAACACGATATTTCAAGGTATTTATACCATTACTTTAATTAATAATTTTTAAACTAAATTCGGAGAGCGTCTATTTTAAGCGTCTTCTCCCAGTGAAAAATTAAATTACTCTCCAATTGTTTTTTTCTTCTCTTAATAATAATCATGTAAATACATTACTTTTGCTCATGATTTGCCACTACTACCAAGCAAACATTCATTTTTTCAATACATATATATTTATATATATAAAGGCAAAGTAACGACCGTCACAACGTTAGGAAGAGAAATGTAAAATATTGGGGAATGCAGGCAATTTATAGACAAATTTAAGTGTTCATTTGTTCTTTATTCCTAATATTTCGTTACAATTTGTAACACCCTCGGAGGAAAGCTAAAAACATTTTCATTTTGCGTGAATACAATGAACAAGCCAATAATACTTTTTTAACAACCTAGAACTTGAGTTCAAATAAGTAGTCCAGTTAATGAACCGAGGTATAAAACTTTAAATATTTTAAAATTGTGTAATAGATAAATTTACTGATAAAATTGTGTCATAAGATAAAATTATTAATACATTAAGGGCCGGTATTATAAACACAAAATAAATCTACGAATAATAATTCAATGAATAAATATAATGGCTCATTAAAGTTTATTTCAGTATTATAAAGAGTTTGTCCAAGTAAATTAACTATTCAAAGATTAGCCTATATGTATGATGTAGTTTCAAACTTCGACCGTTAGTTACGAGATGGAAGCACATTAATTCTGAGGTTGGGGGTATGGTTGCGGCATGATTTGAGGAGGTTATGTGTTTAAACGTAAATACGGTAAATACAGTATCAAATTCTTGTTCTTGAAGATGTCTTGTATCGAAGGAAAAAAAAGGGAAAGGTGTAAAAATTATACAGAAAGGGAGAAATACACATTACTGGATATAGTAGAAACTTTCCTGCATGTAATTGAAAACAAAAAAACCGATAACATTAATGTACATAAGAAGAAGGAAGCTTGGGACGCTGTAGCTACCAAGTTTAATGCTATTGCAGAAACAGGAGTGAGAACGGGGGCGCAATTGAAATTGTTATATGAATCAATGAAAAAGAAAGTAAAAAAAGATAAAGCTGATGACAAGGTATGTTAAGATGTAATACAAATTTCAAAATATGTTGTAAACATAGTTTAGGTGGAATTGTATAAGACAGGAGGAGGGAACTTTTCAAGTAACGTAGATAGAGTTGGGATGAAGCTATTGGAAATTAATAATGCGACAGTTACTGAATTAACCAATTCATATGACAGTTCAGCTCCTTTTGGTATGTATTCAAAAGAAGTTATGTTGATTGCAGAAATCTTGGAAATTCTTAACATTCACTACAAATAGTGAAATATTCTGATATACTTTTTAAATTCCAGATAGTAATAATGATGGTGGTGATAATAATAACAACGAAACAGATTTAGGGCAGTCAACCGTAAGCATTTTACATTGCATTCTATATTGTACAAACACTACACTGATTTTTTAGGAAACAAATTTAGTATTAACTGAGTATGTAGTGAATACTCCGGCATCTACACAGCTGGTGGGTCATGACCGCAGTTGTATTTCTGAGGAATCAAGAAACACATCGGGCAAATCTAGGGGATCGAGAAAAAGAGCTCATGAACAGACACGTACGCATTCATTGGAAAAAGAAGAAATAAAATTGAATATTTTAAAAACAAGGTACGAGAAGGAAAATATTGAAAAGGATATCCTGTTGTTGAAAAAAAAGAATTAGAGTTAGTAATACGAGAGAAAGAAATGAACTTAGAAGCAATGAAGGATAAATGAATACACGTTATAATTGAAGTTAAGAATTTTTGTTTTATTTTATATACAGTAAAAATTTTTCAAGTAAATATATTATTTATAACAGCATTTCTAACCGCATTAAATTCTTGCTGATTGTTCTCATCCACATTAACGATTGCTTGTTCCATTAATTGGTGATTTTCAATATTAAAATTGTCACCTTGTTCGATACATATATTATGTAATACACATGTGGCTACAATTACAGCCATTGATTTATCCAGAGAAATCCTTAGCCCATTAGATAAGCAAGCAAAACGTCGTTTTAATATTCCAAAAGTTCGTTCAATAGTATTTCGAGTTTGGATATGTGCAGAATTATATCTACGTTCAGCTGGAGTTTGTGGGTGCAGAAGTGGTGTTTAAAGGTATCTTCGACAAGGATAAGCTGAATCCCCTAGTAAGTAGCAGTTTCTAAATTCATTATTTTCAAACCTTGCCCGAACTAGAGAATTATTAAAGATGTAGCTATCATGGCTGGATCCAGGATGCCTTGCAACAACGTCCCTTATTTTTAAACGTGCATCGCATATTACCTGCACATTCACCGAAAGCCAACCTTTTCTGTTTCTAAATAATTCACCATTATCCCCTCCCGGTGACTGAATTCTTACATGTGTCCAATCAATCGCACCACACACATTTGGAAAGCCTCTTATATTAAAAAATCTCTGACATTCTTCATTTATGTTATCCTCTGTAGTTGGCATATTAATGTATCTCTCTCTCAGTAAAGCTATCTCATGTGTCACTTTGTGGACAATTCTTCCTGCTGTAGCTTTCGTGATGTTACAGTGATCGCCTATAACATTTTGCATAAAAACGCAGGGCAATTAGCAGCTGATTTTTAGCTGAGATAGACATGTTTCTATTTGTATGCGGTTTTAAATATTCTTCGATTTGATGGAGAACATACAGAAATGATTGCTTGGACAAACGAAATCTGCTTTTAAATTCTTCGTTGGAATATAACTCGAACTGATCCACTCTGTTCCGAAATATCCTTGGCATCCGTTGTCGCTGCCTTTCATTCTCATCACTAGAATCCGAGTCTGAGGTGGTAGAGATTGACTCTGGTGACGCCACCGATGACACCGACGAGATTGATTCTACATCAGACATTTTACAATTATTGGCTATAACGTTGTGTCTACACTCGCACGTTTTAACTGGTTTTAACACTATTTTGAAAGAAACAAATAACGTCAATTTAATTCATAATCGACGAATAAAATTTAATACCTCGATTTTCGACCATGTAAATTACTTGCTAGATTTACTTCGCTAGTTTCCTTATTTGGTCTTTATAATACTGAAATCTGTCGAATAAATTACATTAGTAGCTTACTAAATAAAATATACAGAATATTTTCGTTTATAATACCGGCCCTAAAGAACATTTAAAATACACTTTTAAAATAACAAAACAAGTTGTGTTTGTAGGTAAGTCAACTTGAGAGCGGGAGCCAAAACTGAGGTTAGATTAGAGTGTTCAAAAATAGAAGCATGTCAGGTGACATTGCATTGTGGGAATGATATACAGCGGCTTGCAAAAATTTCGTACTGATGTTATTGTAGTTATGTTTCTGTAATTAATATTAAAATGACCACAGAACCTAAAACGTATTATATACAGAATGTTATATTTAAAAGTTGTTTGAGGCTGCATATGAACAAAACACTCTGTATAACTGCAAAATTTTATGTGGTAGAGCCTATAAATGTAAAAAAACTCTTGTCTTAAAATATGTTTATGTTATGCATAACAAATGTATATATTGAATAATGTCGCATTAATATCACACCCTGTATAAATGTAAAATTAGAGGCTGGACATTTTATTACTTTTAAATTTCTTGCCAGTGGATAACATACAAATCTTTAAAGAAAATGCAATAATAAAACGGTTCGTATTTAGCTGTTCCTGAAAAATATGAAATATCAACAGATTATAGAGAACTTAAAATTTGAAGGAAAAGTTCCACGTCCAATCTCTACTAAACAACGAACAGTGTGCTGGGAAAGCTTGATTGAAACAAGTGTTTTCGAACGGAAGTTGTCGGATAAAAATCTAACAGGCGACTTTAACTTTATAAACTTCAGCTCTCCTTTTTGCAAAAAAAAAGTTCGTAAGAAGTTACGTGTGTATGAATTTAAATCGACGATCAACCGCAAGAGGAACAGATTTTGCGCGATTAAAATATCCTTGGGTATCAATAAAAATGTATATAATATTTTAAATACTATCTTATGTTATGCAATATCTAACTAGGCATTTATATTTTTAAAAGCTGATCCTATGATATGTTTTGGTCACAATCATACAGGAATTTTTGCTTTTATTATTATTTATATATACAATTATAACATCAACATTAAACGACGTGAGGATTACAATAGGGTATAAATTGCCATTAGATTACTATTTTGTTTGTTGAATATGTTAAAGTTAAAAGAGTGTTACCAGAAATGAATACAAAAATCAAGATGAAATTGATAAACAATCTGTCAAATCAATGCATTTGGAGACAAAAATATAAAGCACCTTGAACAAGAATTTACAGAAACTACGCTGGAATCATCAATTATTATATTACTTTCGTCAACTACTACGTTTAAACAAATTTATAAAAAACTCAAATGTACTCAAAAGTGAATTAGTTTTTTTTTTATTTATTATAAAAGAAATTTCTACCGGAAGTAGGTATTTTACTCTTTGGAAAAATATGCAAATCAATTTTTTGCGAATATCTCGCATTTCATGCTTTGTATGCAAGTACATTGTGAGTATAAAAGCATTTAACACCTGATTTTAAATACTTTTTGTATAAAAAAATTCAAAATTCCGATCGGAAGTAACACTTTTACTCTTATCGTATATGGATTTTTTAAATATCTCGTAAATTATGCATTCTATATAGATTTAGCAAGAGTACAAAATTATTTAGAACTAGATTTGGAATAATCTTTGTATAAAAGAAATTTCAAAATTCGGACCGCACTTTTTGCAAATTTTTATTATAGCGAGAGTAATATAAAAGCCGTTAATTTTTGGAGAAAATAATAAGAAAGTAACCTTTGAAAAACTATTTTAATATAAAAGTTGGCATTAAAATAATTTTTCAAAATTTACTTGCACATTATTTCCTCAAAAATTAAGAGTAATTGGATTACACTGGTTATAATAAAAAAAACTTAAAAGATTACCAAACCTTATATCTATGAAATCAGAAAAAAAATAAGCATTTTTATCAAGTCATGCCCAACTATGATTGCAATTTAGAAAAAACAAAACTTTCTGTTATATCTTGATAATTATGTGTGCCATGAATTTTTAGCTAAGTTTATTAAATTCTACTTAAGAATTACCACCAGAGACTATTTTTATATTACTTCTATCTTCAATAGTTACGAAGATATTATATCAATATTATTAAGTGTATTCATTTAAAGTAATGTAACAAATTTATTTAAAGAATAATATGTAATAACTTCGAGCAGAACCTTTACATTAATAGAAAACGTTCCCGTCTGAATAAACGTAATCTTCGTCTCTAAATCTCTTTCATTCAATAAGCAATGCTACCACTTTAAGATGAAAAAAGCGCTTGCAATTTGGAGCGTTAATTTGATATTTTGTATGCGAAGAACCGCCCAACATAAAAGCTGCAAGGAATTGCCGTCCATTTAAGCTTTCGAGTTATAGTGTGTCGACGAACTTCTTTTAATCATGCATTTATATAGAGATGTCTAGACGAAAGAAATTACCTTTCTTTGTTAGAAAGTATATTTCACCAACTCAAGAAAATCACCACTTTGATAATGTTATCGTGGGATTTGCAATTATAACCGATTTCAAAAAAAACACATTGAGACCATTACGGGATGGAAATTGTAAATTACAGTATATCCAATTTGAATATACAAAATAAAGCCGGCTAGTCGAGAACAAAAACAGAAAAGACAAAACCAAAAAATGAAACGAAAATTTTCTTTAAATTCTTTGACATTATTACCTAACTAAATGACAACCAACATGTTAGGTGAACCAGATGAAGAGCATTGATCGAGGAACACAGTGCATATATAATAACTACATAAAAATTACAAAATAAGTTGTTAAAAATCATAGTAACATAAAAGAAAACAAGACAAGGAAACTATTTCCAGCTTTTAAACACGCCAGAATTTTTCTGCCGGTCCTGAGGATAAAGTGTGAAGGAAAATTTATAACAGTAGCAATATGACAATTTCACAAACTATTATTTCAATGAATTGCACATCCCGACATAATGATTTTTAATTTATTTTAATGTGGCGATGAACTAAACACTTCGGTGAATATGTTTTTCTGTGAATTGTGCTTCGGTAATTTTTCTATTCGGTGAATTGTTATTTATGTGAACCGGTTTTCGGTGAATTTTTCATTTTTAAAGATCTCTCTCTCTCTCTCTCTCTCTCTCTCTCATGTTTTTAGTGTTCCTAAAAATAAGAAATATGTGTTAAATAAACAAATAAAACAAAATAAATACAAATTGCCTTATAATAAATACCTTCTGCAAATTTACTCATAAATTTAAAGTACATAGGGGAAGGTCGCCTAAATTGGACCATTTATTTTTAAGAATATTCTTAAGCCAAAGTATTGAGAAAAGATGGATTATGCATTGTATAATTTCGATCAGTTTTTCTTCCTCGCAAATTTCGCAATACCACCTATCATCTGCGGAGGCAGCGACAACCTCTGACTTCATTTCGTGCTTTCCGTTAATGTTCTTTTCGGTGTACATTTCCTCAGCTTCCGCCACATTATTTTCTCTCTCCTCATTCTCTGATGCGGACGTTTTCTTGTGTTTTAGAGGTATGCCCTTTAACCTTACAAGCTGTTTTGTTACTGTTCTCACTTTAGACTGCCCTGCCTTTGATCTCTTTAGGTCATTTTTATAAGGGGAACTGGTTAACTCAACTGCTCCTTGTGTATGACTGCTATTCCTGGCTTGTTGTGTTGATAGCCTTTTAGCTGGAAGTGGAGAAATCTCTTTTATAGAAACATTTAGTGATGCCCCTGAAGAATTTCGTTTATATTTTTGTATGATCGCCGCTAAAGGTTGGTTGTCTTCATCTGACGATGAAATATTAGAGGTTTCTCGAGTAAGAGGTGAATTGAGAACTAGTGAAGCAGCAAAATCAGATTCCCCGAAAACGTTTTTATCAATAGGCCATATCCCTGTGGCCCGAAAAGCATTAACAGCATTTCTGATGGTTGCTGCTAATCCATAGGCTTCTCCAACTAGAGCAGATACTTGAAAAAAGGAAACCGTGCGACCCACATTCGTGCGCAACCACTTCTCTATACTTTGATTGTAAAAATTTTGAAATCATCTGAAGAAACCCACATTGAGTGGTTGAAGCCGGTGTGTGTGTGTGACTCGGAAGCTGTAGCAATCTCACACCACTTCTCCGGGCCAGCTCTAGAGCTTCCAGATTTTTACTATGGGTGGAATGTCCATCAAGTAAGAGCAACACACGATTTTCTTGCGTGGGCTTAATTGTTTGTATAAAATGCTCCAGCCACTTCACAAATAATATTAATAATTAATATAACCGGTGTCACTTATTGTAACTATACTACTAGGTGGTGCTCCTGTTGCTAGCTCCTCTTGATATCGTTTTCTTTTAAAGATGCGGTACATAGTGTCCTGCTGCGCTTGCACAACAAACAACCGTCGTATTGATACCTCTTTCTCCACTCGCAATGCTTCCAACCTGACTCTTTCCTTTCAGTGCAATTACTTTCTGGCACCTCCTTTGAACAGTCGAGCACCCGGTCTCGTCTACATTAAAAATTTGGGTAGCAGTAAGTTTTTCTTCATCGCATATTTTCTGTAAAAGTGTAAAAAATTCATCAACTCGTGCTTGGTTGAAACCTTTGGCCCTTGCTATTGATGTGGCCTCCGGTTGTCTTAAAGAAAGTTCCTTATGCCGTGCCATAAAACCGTAGTACCTCCTTTTTCCAGCCATCATTTTGTTTCGATTAAAATTATTTGGTATGTCGTTCCTCGTGGTAATTTGAAACGCCAATGTGCGTACGTCTTTCATGGTCATCCCGAACATATTTTCTTCACAGCGCAATACGTGCGCAACCAACTCATTTTATACTTCTGCGGAAAATACTGTGAGTCTGCCCATTTTCTTCACATCATCATTTGCGGATGATATGCTGTGAGTCTGCCCATTTTCTTTACATCATCATTTGCATATTTATTTTTATGTTTAATGTGCCTTTGAAGAGTTGCTTTAGGCACTTTGAACTGACGGGCACACTCATTTAGCCCCATCTCGTCCCTTCGAAATACTTCAAGCGCATCGTGTAAGCTTTCTCGGGACCATTTTCCATAATTTCCTCTCTTTGCCATGTTTCTGATTGAAATAAAAACGTAATTAATGAAAATATTTATATATTGCTTATAATATAATCATCCAATCAGAAAAATATAACATGAATCATGTTTTAACCGTTAAATACTTAGCCGTTTCCGTAATCGGGCCCCTATTTATTTCCTTAATTGGACCGGTCCAAATAAGGAAACCCGTGGTGGTCCAATTTTGGAAACCTGTATACGTTACTAGTTTCGCCGCTGTAATTTTATGTGGGAAACCTGAATTTTGAGGTTAAGTTGCTGAATGTTACATTAATATCTTACAGAATGAAAGTAGTTACACAAAAAAGATCTACCACGTACCTATTAAGATCCTGGCTGAACGGTAGGTTTATGTAATTTTACATCAGCCACTTCGATTTTCTAAAATCGACAATAATTTGCTAGAACTTGTCAACTACTGCGATACTTAAAGCTATTACTTGTAGTAGTGTTGAATATTACCGTTAGATGGCAGTAATCAACATTTGGTTGTTTGTAAATGATGTGGTTCAATTTAGGAGTCGGTCCAATATAGGCGACTTTCCCCTACAACGTTATTATTCCCACAAACAAATAAATCTAAGTTCACGTGTTGCTATAATATTCTTGACTAATACTATGACTGAAAAGGAGGAGAATTCCCCCCTCCATAAAAACATCAGTATTCAAAATATGGAAAATTATTGCATACCTAAACTATAAATAAGTTGCAATTAATTAATATATTAAATTCAATATCTTCAGAAAATTGACAGTTTGCATTCGTAGTTCTCGCAATGCGATAGCTTGCATTTTAATGTCGGAATGTAAATTCATCATCAGTTGGTGTGCACAGTATTGATTCCTTTACTCACAGAATTTAATCATCATCGCAGATTTCAACTCTGTTTTCTATCTCGCTTTTCCGCGTCATTTTGCTACATTCCCGGATGCATTACACTGTTGCGTACACTTCGATGCCGCCTAATACCCTTTTTGAAGAGATTAGATCGCATTAAAACTTAATAAATTTTCGAAACTTTTGTGAGAATGATTCTATATAAATTTAAATGTCAAAATGTGTAAGAATTGCTTTTATACTTCATTTTCAGTATATATTGCTGACATATTTCATAATTTATATATTGTATTTATAGTTATTTTTTGTGGCGCCCCCACTGAAATCTAAAGTTCTATTAGTTATTGATTTTAACGCTACTCCTTTCAATACAAATATTTTCAGAAGAAATTATATACAGTATGTCCCAGAAATAAAAGGATGGAGTAGCACAAATCGGAAGCTAGATTGTGTAAAAACGTACCATCAAAATATCAAGTCTTTATTCGTGCGCAGACGGAAGAAAAAAAATAATAAAGAATTCAATTGGCCTTACGCCGACCCTGGACTAACTATCCACCTGCTTCACTTTCACAATCGGTCCTTTTCAGGACCACCATATTACTTGTGTTAAAAAAAGGAGGAGAAATAGATACTTCATAATAAATATCAAACCATTAATTACTTTAATTTTACACCTACTAGAAAAAAAGAATTACATTCTTGATATTTACTGTAATAAAGGCTAGAAAAACTAGGATTTATTGAATATTCTAAAATAATAATAATCAGCTGTTTCCGACTACAAACTCATTAAAGAGCAACAACCTTCCTATTTTAAAAATAAAAACAATCCTTTATTGTCTGCAATAAAGTGTGTCGCTCATCTGGGTCAACAACCGACTACATAGCTGCGTTATCTAGACGCATCGGCAAAAAATATGTTTTATATGAATGAGTACGATTTAACGTTCTTTCCCCGTTTTATACAAATAAAAGCGTATTTTTCCATGAATGCGTGTTCATTTCTATTTTCAAATGAGCATTCTTACGTGTATTTATAAACATACATTTTGTGCTAGGTCCGTAATGTAATTTTTTTTATCTAAAAAACAACATAGAAAATTAAAGTTTTAATTTCTTCGTTATGGTGGTATATTTGGGCTTGTTTCTGTTCGGACTTTACATACCTGCTACTCCGTCTTTTTATTTATTATTTATTATTATTATTATTGTATTGTAATAAAGGCTATCACATTGGGCGCCAACTTGTCACAGTAGGCGCTGGAATTGAAGCAAACTTTATAGTGTGATTGTAGACAATGATTGTTTAAGAATATTCATTACGTCACATTGTAACGGTCACTTAAAGGTTCACAAAATAATGACGTGTAAGAGAAAGTATCAATAAAAAGAATTAAGATTCGTTTTAAAGTTTTGAGCCAACTAAATCACTAGACAATTAGTTACCAGTCTGTTCAAAATTAAAAACTTTAATGTTAATGTATAATATATACTAAGATACGTCGTATACTTAATGTGTCGGAACGTCGGGCAGATACATGAGTGTCGACGGACGTCGATCGGTAATAGGCAGTAGCCGACACAAGACTAGGAATATTACACAGAAAATCGCGAAACAGAGTTATGACTACTGAGTAAATAAAAGTCATTGTAAAGAAACTCGGCATTTTAATTGTAAGCTAAGGGAGCTTTTACGTTAGTAAGAAAAAAAGCTGTAACGCAACAGAAATGATAAAGATTCAACACAATTCACCAATAACGACATTAATTCAAATCGCAATCATAATCAGACTGCAAACGTAAACCTAGGTATGAGTAATATTTAACAATGCATAATTCCCACAACATTTAAGGTAATTAGTTGACGCTAATGGTGGGTTTACTTGGCCTTCCGTGGAGTACCAGAAACATTTATTGAAGGCGGCCGTTATCTTTAATAACCTAATAAGGAAAGTAAGCTAATAATAATCACGAAATTAGTGCTGATTTAATAAGGAAGACAAATGTTATGTATTTAAAAGTGTAAATAGGAAATCTAAAAATTAGATATTTATATGAAATATTCTATGTAGCATAGACAAAAGGAGGTCTTAGTTGTACTGCGTTCCTAAAGAAAAAAAATTATTTTCCCTTATAAAGAAATTTCCCTTACAAAGGCAAAGTTTGTATTACCCACGCATGGGATGGTTTCAAAATTGACTTCTAAAAAAATTAAAAAACGTATTTTAATTTTTAAAAAGGCTCACCTAATCCAAATTGTAATAAAATTTGTTCTGCTTGTTTGTGAAACAGCCAACTATTACTGCCCATTAGCGCACTTAAAATATATTATATATTAATATATTCAAAACGAAAATGAAAAGTATAAACACATGAATGTTAAAAACAAACATTAAGCAGTAAATAAATACTGTGACTTACATATACAGGATGAGTCATTAGTAGCCGCTTCTTCGATTGCTATTTTGTGTTTTAAATAAAAGATAAAACAATTAGTGGAAGATCCATGGTTGCTTGTGGCACTTATTGTAAAAATACTTTAAGCTCTGGCGCACTTCCGGTTTTACCGGAAATGCACGGAAATTAATTTTTTAAATGACCATATATATTTTTGAATTTTCTTGTACTGCTTTAAATTGCCTGTTAAACTGTTTTTTCCTTTTCAAAATTGAGCCAATAGTTTTTGAGTTATTAATTTTCTTTGAAAATATTTGACCAAAACACGTGTTCAGAAAAAAATCATTTTCACATTGTTTTTAAAAGCAGAAACATTAACTTTGGTGGTGCTTGTAGCCAAGAAAATTCTGCATCATTTGGTAAAGTTTCACTCGACAATACCTCAAAAAACTTTATTTTTTCAAAGCCTACTTCCTGAAATTTTCACATATCAAAAACTTATTTTTTTTAAAAGGAATACCTTTCATTTTTGTTAACAATGTCCTAACCGATCTTTTGTAATTTTTGAGATAATCGCTATAGGAGCAATTAGCGGTCAATTAAAGAACTACGGGCGCTGTTCTATGCACCCAAATATTCGTCCAATAAAGGCTTGAATGCGGCTGACTGCCTGAGTCAACTGTTAAAGAAAGTCGGTATACATTTATGTCAAACTTATAAGAGCATCGCTATTAGTTATCATCCAAATGAATTATTCTTATGAAGAGTTAATAGATATGATTGACGTTTTGGGTGAATCTGAAAGAAACTCCTTGCTAGCATCCAGACTTTATGCACCGCGATCCCTGAAAGAAGTCAACCGAAGCCAGAAACCTTCTAAAATATAAAATGGACGGTTTGAGTGAACAGAAAGCATTGAATATGAAAGAAAGAGGGGAAAAAGCAATAACTGGTGAGGATAAGACGTTTACGGTACTTGCGAGTGTAGTCGAACACCCCCATACTAGTACTACGAAAATTAGTCGTCCGTCAATTGGATGTAAGTCAAATTTGAGAATCCAGAATAATTAGGAAATAAAGAAGGAAGAAGTCAACCGAAGCCAGAAACCTTCGAAAATATAAAATGGACGGTTTGAGTTAACAGAAAGCATTGAATATGAAAGAAAGAGCGGAGAAAGCAATAACTGGTGAGGATAAGACGTTTATGGTACTAGCGAGTGTAGTCAACCACCCCCATACTAGTACTACGTAAATTAGTCGTCAGTTGGATGTAAGTCAAATGAGAATTCAGAATAATTAGGAAATATGAAATTCACCCGTAGCATATTCATACACAGGGTTAGATGAAAGAAATTTTCAGAATCGCTTACATTTTTGTCAATTGGCAGCAGATAAATTATCCTGGCTTTCTCAATTTTTTGTTGTTTACTAACGAAACCTTCTATTAATGTGAATACGTTCATCGTCACAATTTCCGTTATTATAACACATAAAATCCCTCACTTTATCACACCTGTAAACTTCAAAAATCGTTGGTTATTAAAACTGTGGGGAGGAATAGTGGGTAGTTACATAATTGGACCTTATTTCTTTGATGAAAATGTTAATGGAGGAGAGTATCATCGCTATCTACGGACGGATTTTCAAAACTTTTTGGAGACATCTTCAAATATGTCAGTAAATATAACCTTTATTTTATTTCGATGTTAACTAACAGTGTCAAAAATGAAATACTGCAACTGGACATTGCCGGAATTGAAAAATTGAAATGCGATGCTCTTGATTCTATAAAATTATTACTTTTGGGATAGTTGGATATAAGATTTACTTTGTTTGACAGTTGACTAAGGAAGTCGGGCGCCATCCCTGCCTTCCATTGGTTGAACGAATATTTTGGTGCATAGAACAATAGCGCTTGTAGTTCATTAATTGACCGCTAATTGCTACTATAGTGAGTATCTCAGAAATTACAAAAGATAGGTATAGGACATTGTTAACAAAAATGAAAGAGAATAAAAAAAGGAACAAAATGCCTCAATAAAATACTGGGTGTTCCATTTAAAAAAAAATAAGTTTTTGGTATGTGAACATTTCAGGAAGTAGGCTTTGAAAAAACGAAGTTTTTTGAGGTATTGTCGAGTGCAACTTTACGAAAAGGTTGCAGAATTTTCTTGGCTACAAGCACCACCAAAGTTAATATTTTTGCTTTTAAAAACAATGTGAAAATGATTTTTTTCTGAACACGTGTTTTGGTGAAATATTTTCAAAAACTATAGGCTCAATTTTGAAAAAGAAAAAACAGTCGAACAGACAATTTAAAGCAGTTCAAGAAAACCCAATATAAGCATCACTAAGCAACCCCATTAATATCCCTTGAATATTTAACGTCTTTATTTTCTACTCCTAACGAGCATCCAATTTTTAACGTGCATTACAATTCTAGTGAAACTGACTATGTCATATTGCATATTTTTAATTTTAATAGCAGAATTTAAAATTTATTTCATATAGAATAAGCTAATAATGAGTACAACGTGTGCATGTTCTTAATTCGAGGGGTTTTGATATTCTGGTTACCTTATTTGACGCGCCAGCTATATGTCACGCTTCTAGCAATCCTAACAATCCTGAGCAAGAAGAGCTGTAACATCCAATACTCATACACACACGAAATTTATTAGAACATGCAGACACAAAAATGCGTTTGTAAACCATCTTACAAACAACACACGTTCACGTGTTTCAACCTCCATAGGCCTCATCAGCGTGTGACGTGCTCTTAATGTGTGAAAATCAATGCTAAATAGTTAAGTGTCAAAAACTTACTGTATCTTTTATTATTATTTTCTGTATAATTTGCAATTATATATTTCTTCGTCCATCATTCTTTAATTCATTTCCTAATGCGCCTTTTGCTGTTTCTTTCATTTCTATTATAATTCTCCATCTCCCCTATCGTTCCAGAGGCTTCAAAACTCTTTTCAATTTTTCCTAAGTGAATAACTTTGCTTACTAATACTAGAGTATTGTGTTAACTTTTGTATTATGTTAAAATACAACTCAAGCTCCTACTGTGAATCTTTGTAAATTTATCATTGCTAGTCTAATCCTGTTTTTCCTATGACTTTCTTAAATATTTCACTCCAGTTTTATTTCCTGATGTTTCTGCAACTTGCATTGATATAATATATGTTAATGTTGATAGCATTATTGCATTATATACCCACTCTTATTTTTATTTCCTGTCTAATTTCCTTGATTCATGATCAATTAGAATCTATTGTGGACAATATCTATCAAAATTATCGTAATTTTGAAGTAGATAATTTAAAGATACTATTTCAATATATCTAGGGTCTTTTGAGAATGTGTTGCTAATTTTATAGCACAACGGTATACTAGAATTTTCTTTAACAGTAGATACAATTCAAATAAATAAATCTACAAAACGGATATATTAGACTAGTATTCTGTATTTGCGTACTTTATACTTTGCTTCCAAATTTTATTATGTCGTGTTCGTTCTTTGAACGATCAGTTAATGTTTCGAAAAGGCTTTATTGCGATCAGACTCCTCCTAATTTATCGCAATCTCCGCACTGGAAATCAATTCAATTGAAACGAATTCGCTTTCTGAAGGAATCAGTATTTAATTTTACTTATCCGCCTCAACATTGGTAATCTTTTGACTAACCGAATTACTAACACGGCAAGAGCATTGCTACATTTTATAGTGGAATTTACGTAAAGTCTTTCCCAATTAAATTGCCGCGTAGATAGTCGTGCTTTCAAGTCTCAAATTGCAAAGTAAAACGTATAACCGACTGAGTTAGCAATAAAGTCCTCGTATAAATCCACATTCCAGATCATGAGAGAGTATTTCTTTACAGAAGTAGTATATATGCTTTTGCACTTGTAATATATATATATAGATTGCATCATCATAATGCATTTCCTCACTTCTTGTATGTGTGATAGGCCCCAAAAAGTTATTGTAGAAAATACAGTTCCACACGCACTTATATATATTGCTCACTAGATTTGGAATAATAAATTCTCATTTACTGAAGATTTGAAGTTATATCGGTGTACTACCAACATAAGGGATAATCTTCAAATTGAAAAAATACAGAATTGGTCTTCAATAAATAGCTTATCTCTGAAACCTACTAAATGTAAATGTTATTATATTTACCAGAAGGTAGGAACTTGATCGCTACCGCTATTTGCTGGGCATGTTGAGTTGGAACGAGTTGAGATCATTAAAGGCTTGGGGATTACCTTTGACTTAAATCTTTTCTCCTATGCAAATGTTTGTAGCATATCTAAACAAGCTAGACAAACTTTGTAATTTGTCATTCGTAGCTGTACAGCCTTTTCAAACATCAGTCCACTAATCACCTTATATACTTACACGGGTTTGGTCAAAATTAGAGTATGCTAGCCGAAGGATCAACCGCCGATGGAACTAGGTGTATATCTACTGGAAATTCCATGGAAGTATGTTTGTGGAAGTTTAGTGGAAATATGAGGAAGTATGTGATGTGGAGGTTTGATGAATGTATGTGGAAGTTTAATGGAAGAATGTGGAGGTGTGATGGAAATATGTGGGGGTTTGAAGGAAGTATGAGGAAGTTTGAAGAAAGTGTGGGTGAGGAAGTTTGGTGGAAGTATGTGGAGGTTTTTGCAAAAAATGAAATAGGTGTTCAGAATTTTCATCGGCGGAAGAATTACATAGAAGTATGTAGCATACGTGAAAATATGTGGACGTTTGTAAAAGTTTAGTGGAGGTTTGATGGAAGTATATAGACGTGTTTTCAAAAGAGAGAGTACGTGCATCGATGTATTTGGTATCCATATTATGTTGCTCGTAAGCATCCGATGGAACTTACACAACAACTTTTAACCATGGTGCTTATCCTCCCAGAGCTTTTGACTACTCGCTAGTTTTCTCTTGTTTTGAGATACCTTTGCTCTTTTTTAGACGCTTCTACAATAGCCTTACCTTCCTTTATAAGGTGCTGCATAACAAGGTTGATTCGTCAGAACTACTATTATTCCTTAACTTCACCTTCTACTTCCAAGAACGAACGTTCCAATAAATTCGTATGATAATTATAAAACAATATTTGACAATTTGCTATTTTTACCTATTATTATTAATATTACTGGTCTGTGTGTCGATTTCTAAATTGATTTATTATTTATTTATTTGTTTTTTTGTCCTATAATTGAAAATTTATAATTCTGTTCGGCAAATAAAAAATCTACTTGTCTATGATTTGCGAGATATTTGTAAAAAAAAAACTGTTATTAGATAAGTGTAAAAGTGCTACTTTCGGTCAAATTTTTGAATTTAATTTATATAAAAATTATTTATAATTGAGATTTTAAAGCTTTTATATTTTGCCTTTGAACTTTTTCTTATACCGTGCTTCCTTTGGCCGTAGAAGGGTAAAACGTCGGCGTGGAAAGTGACGTGATATTGGATTTAAACCCCATCGAACATATGTGGGATATCATGGCGAGCAGACTATCTATCCATGTTGCACCATCCTCCACGACTCTTGCACAGTTAATCCCCGAGGTTCAAGTTGTTTGGAACGAGGTGGCACAAGCAGATATCGACCAATTTATTTTGTCAAGGCCTCGACGTGTACAGGAGTGTAGAGGTGGGTCGTTCGCGAACGAAACTTAAAAACAAGTTAGATGCTCTTGCAACAATTGCAAAAGTTACTAAGAATTGCACTATATATCAGGAATACTATAATCTTAAAAATATTAACGATTTGGTAAATAGTCAACCAACTGTGGAAAAACCAAACAAGAGTGCAATACAAAAATACTACCTGATCATATGAATCAATGCTTTATAAATCAGAGTAAAGATACATTTACCCAAATATCAATGGATCCTGCTGAATTAATGTCAAAGCTGAACAAGATGAGTACAAAGTTCATGTTATCTTGGTCCAGTGAATTCCGATGAGATCATAGGGATCATTGATGGAATCAGATGCAAGTCTTCACAGGACTGTTATGGATTCTCCACAAAACTACTGAAGGCAATACGACAGAGTATTATTAATCCGCTAGCTCTTGTAATAAATAGCTGTCTTGTTGAGGGAACTTTCCCGAAAGAGCTAAAAATCGCAAAAGTTGTGCCAGTACATAAAAGTGGTGTTGTTAACAAACCTGAAGATCATAGACCAATATCTACATTACCGACGTTTCCAAAAATCTTTGAAATAATTAGCGCTAAAAGACTGACCAGCTTCTTAGACAAACATGATATCATTAGTAATACGCAACATGGATTCCGTAAGGGTAAATCCAGAACAACTGGACTAACAGAAATTATGCAGACTATACAAGATGCATTGGATAACCAGCAATGTGTACGGTTGACCTGCTGCGATCTGAGTCGAGCGTTCGACACCGTGGATCACGAGCTTTTGATGTAAAAAAAACTGTTCTATTATGGTATTCGTTGAAAGAGTTACGACTTTCTGAAGTCATACCTTTCCGGGAGGCACCAGTATGTGGAGATGGGGTCACGTCTATTCCGAAAGGAGGTTGTAAATCGTGGTGTCCCGCAAGGGTCTGAATTGGGGCCTTTACTGTTCACAATATATATAAATGACCTGCATGCAAACATAACAGCCGATGCGATCTGTCTTTATCCAGATGACACGTCCCTCGTAACCAAGGAAGGCACCAGGAGTACTACTGGAGAGAACAGAAGTAGTGGTGAGAGAAGCGGAAAACTGGTTCACATCAAACAAATTACAATTAAATATAAATAAGACACAACATCTTGACTTCTCATTAAACAGAAATGATAATAACTCCAGTATCAAACTATTGGGATTGTTTGTGGATAGCAGACTGACATGGTCCAACCACATAAATGAATTGGCAAAGAGATTCACGGCTTCAATATACAGTATTCGGCGAATAAGAGCCGTGTCTACTCATCAGGCTGCGAAGATAGCATATTTTGCAAACTTCCACGGTGTTGCGACTTATGGGATACAGTTCTGGGGGTTGTCATCCGAGGTTAGACGTATCCGTCTGCTTCAAAAACGGGTGACGAGGGCTCTATGTAATCTGAGAGCTGACCAAACATGCAAGCAATCTTTTAAAAATGAGAAAATACTAACTATGCCAAATGTATATGTACTTACCGTTGCAAAATATATACATGTAAACCGGGAGCTCTTTAGTAGAAATGACGACAGCCATGAATATAATACGCGTCATGGAACGGACCTTCGAATACCATACCACAGAGTGCAAGCTACCGAAAGGTATATGGATTATTGGGGTGTTAAAATATTCAACCATTTTCCGGAAGCAATGAAATGTCTAGCAACTAGGAAATTCGTGGGAAAATTAAAAAATTACCTAACGGATGGCGCCTTTTATAGCGTGAAGGAATTCATCGACTACCCTATGATATAATCTTTTGTAGAGACATATGATAGTTTCCTTCGTAATATACAACGTCACTGTTATATTATTGTTTGAATGTTCTATGCTATTATACATTTATTGACCTTTATATATTTATTGACAATTATTGTAATTTTTTATTATAATAAATTATACGTAATCTAATCTAATAATCTAATCTAATACAATGACCTCAATATTCCTCGAAAATGTGGCAAATTTGTTGAAAATTTTATCAAAGCGATGGTGAGACTGCATGAAACACCTGGTCAGCATATTACTTAAAATTACTATGTTACTCTTTAAATTTCGTAATACAACAAGAAAACCCTAATCTTTGCAAAAAAAAATAGAAATAAAATAAAATAAAATAAATGAAAAAATCACACCGAATGAAAGAATCCCTGCTCAAAAGTTAAAACCCAAATCGATATCTTGACCCATTTCACGTAAATTTATTTTCACGGTAGGCACGTTCCCCTGTGGGATATTTTTTTGCGCGTTGGGTTGTTGCTTTTCCTATTCGTTCTTGTGTACACAAACACTCACACATTTATACACAGAAGAAGAAAAAGAGTAGAAGGAGATATAGACAGATCAATCTATTCCCTTTGGTGTGTCAGTGTGAGTGTTGTGTGGAGTATGCCGTTTTCGAGTTCCCACTTGATCGTCTAATGGTACGCGAAGACACTGAATATCGGCACTCAGATTCCGTAGAGGTCTCGAAATCAATTTTGTCGCCACTTATCTCTTTATCCTTGAGACCCTTTTGTTTGCTTTCATCTTGTTTAGAATATTTATTATGGCGATGTGGATCTCCGCACTAGGAGGATGTTTCTCCGACTTCTCCCTGCTCTCTCAGCGTTACCACAGACTGCTGACTTTAATCGGATTACGTTTCAACACTCGAGTTCATTATTATTGTTATTTGCGTTACAACTGATAGCATGTGTGTGTACGGGGTATAAGTTTATTTACATTTCACTACTGTCGCAGGAAGATAAATATATGCCTTTATTTACTAAATTACCTTAATTTCTTGTTTTTAATTACATCAATTTAAAAGTTTGTTCAAAATTTTCTAACATTACCACATATTATTTAATTACACTGCAGCTATCTAAAGTTGGTCTGAACAGGAAAATTATAAAAGCTAAAAAAATACTACAAAATAATATACATTATTCCATAAAAGCAATTAATGATTTTTCATAAATTCTTCTTCTTTGGAATTCAATAACTCCTGAAAATACGGGGCGTTCTTCTAACTAGAGGTGGGCATTTTTGGCATTATTACGGCACGGCCCGGCCCGGCTCGGCATAACAATCAGCCCGGCCCGGTCCAACTCGGCATAACCGTCGGCCCGGCCCGGCTCGGCTCGGCCCGGCCCGGCTCGGCTCGGCCCGGCCCGGCTCGGCTCGGCCCGACAGCCCGAGCCGGCTCGACATGTCGAGCTCGGCCCGACTTACCGAGCCGGCCCGGTTCCATTTGCCCAGTCACAACGTATGATGTATTGAACGTGCACGGTCAGCTGGCATGTATGTGCAGATAACAACGGTGCACATACATGCCAGCTGACCGTGCGTTTATTTAAATATTACAGCAGCGTGTTCGCCGTCAAATAATATTTTTTGACACAATAAAAATTACAAAATATATACAACAAAAATAGCAACACAAAGTATATATATATTGCAACAAAACATTGCTATATAATTAATATTTAAAAAAAATTAAAACCTATAATATTTATAAATAACAGTTGGAGAATTGATAGCAGTATATTTGTATGAAAGTCAACGTCAGGTTTAATTAATTCCTAGATAGGTATGGATGGTATTCCTATTCTTTATTTTTTACTGCAGAATGGTTTTACATTTGCAATTCATATTAGATGCAATTTTAGGTTTTCTTCATTTTTGAAAAATATTGCAAATAATACCTACATATTGTGAGAGTTTTGAATATATAAAATTCAAACAAATATCCTATATAAGCACATTTATAATCCCTTACTACCTAGTATGCAAAAATAACAAAAATAGTTACAAAAGAGACACCTTAATTATTGAACATAAAAAATAAAATTTTATGAACATTATTGGGTGGCTCGATTAACTCCGTCGTTTTTCTAATGTTCATCTAGCAATAGAAAATGTCCTTTTACTGGGCGTAATAGTAGCAGGTTGGCTAGTACATACTGTTTATCAAGTTTATATAACCGAGGGAAATACTTTAATTTTTTCCCGAAAATCTAATATATCAAAATTTGGTGTAATATATTCATGACGATTAACATATGTGTCAAATTCACTCTCAATATCAAAACTGATGAATGCAGTTCGTTTATCTGCGAATCGAAAATCCTGTCAGGTAGATGTTAGTAATTTGGACGTTGAAGGTATTTCCTCTATTCTTGTTCATTTAAAATATTTTTTCATGGGAGGATATAAACATGTACCTGTTTTATGAATAGATTTGATAGCATACTTTCCTTTCAAACTTTCACTTATATAAAATTTTAAATTTTTAATTTTTACGTTTTCATTGGGATGTATTATTAAGTAAGTAGAAGATTTTTAAACCAGGGTAAAATTAAAACTATTGTGGGAATTTGATCAAAACTTAGTTCTAAGGTGGCTCCATTAAATGACTCTTGTAAATTAATTACATATAACAATATTAGGTCTAAAATACACATTGAATTTTCTAGAGTTCTTGTTTCTGTAATAATAATTCCTCAATTGAATGGAAAACTAATAGTATGGATGTTAAAGTAATTAATATTCCATCTAGAATGGCTTGCTTTATAGATTTCTTCAATTTTGAAGTTAAACCTGCTTTTTTAAAAAAAAACATGTCTAGGTCTTTGCAGTTTTGAATCATGACGCAAACTGGATCGGATGCAATTCTGCTGCTGTCTGTTTTAGAAATTATTTATTATTAAATTATATTATGTCCAGCGGAAGATATTCTTCAATAATTCTTTAATACACTACAAAGGTTTGATGCATTATTTGTCACAAAAACCTGTTATCCTGTTGAATAACTGCATTAATTCCAAATTCGAAATTTAAGGAAATCCTTTTTAATATTAAATAAATTTTCTTATCGTTCATTGTTTCCAAGATAATTAAAAAATATTTCAAAGCAAAACCTTGTTTTATGATATATCCCGTTAAAGTAATATAGTATATTTGCTTGTATAGTCTGACCAAAAATTTGTGGTGAATAATATTCCATCCTCGTAGAAAGCTCTATAACAAATTTTATGACTGATTGTTTATTATTCAAGTTCGTTACAAAAACTTAATTTATTTCATCAGACATAGTTATTACAACGAACGACAATTACTATTAGTAGTACGAGGTTATTGGTGTTTTGCCTGCATGAGGCCAATAATACATTGACTGTACATATTGGTTTATATTTCTTCATTTGGGAAACTAAAGAAGATTATATGCCTGCCTATATAACTAAACAACTATATTTCATTCTACACTTAATATTTCCCTTTACAAAACAGATAAAGCACTTGTGAACATATTTTTTACACACGAACTAAAGAGTATAACTGTTTATGTGACGTGAAGTATTCATTCTCACATATGTATATTTGTATGCTTGTCTTTTAACTTCTAACATTTTTTAGTAATATCGAAGACAATGTAGATTTTTGCTATATTTTTAATTATAAGCTTTGTTTTCTTCTCCTGGTTTTCAACAGTGGTTTACAATCTTTTCTTACCTTATTAGCTTAAGAGCATCTCTCTCTCCTTCTTTCACTCTCTTATTTATATGATCTGGGATAGGATTAGCAAATCAAAGTCAAAATTTCAGCTATACTATATAAATATAGACACAAAAACCCTAATATTATTATTAATAAGTAAACTCCGAACCAAATAAAACTCTGGAAACATGTGCAATATCATGAAACCAAATAAAAAAATATTATAAAAAATCGGCAAAATGCTTTGTCTGAATTATCATTTATTTGCTTTTTACTTTCTTATACGTAGTATTGTGATGATGAAAATTTTCGACCTCGAGATTTTTGCAGATGTCCACGTTTTGAGGTCCCCTGATACCAAAAAAGTGGTTTTTAAAAAAATGTCTCTCTCTCTCTGTGTGTGTCTGTCTGTCTGTCTGTGACCACGATAGCGGTCAAACCGCTGGAGATATCAATTCCAAATTTTGTATTTACGTGTATAATCTCCCTCTTGGGAACTGATTAGATTTTCAGCAAATTAGGTCGACCGGAAGTAGTAGTTTACTTCAGTGAAAAAATCGAATTTTTCAATATTTCGTCAACTACTAAGTTTAAACAAATTTATAAAGAATTCATATGTACTTAAAATTAAAATTGAGAACCATTTTATTTAAAAAGTTTTTCGAAATTACTACCGGAAGTAGGTCTTTTACTCTTATCGAAAATCAGTTTTTTGCCAATATTTTGCAATTCATGCTTTTTAGACAGGTACGCTACGAATATAAATGTATTTAGAACTTAATTTCCAATATCTTTTATAAAAAAAATTTCAAAATTCAGACCGGAAGTATCACTTTTACTCTTACCGAATAACGATTTTTTGCAAATATGTCGTAAATTATGCATTCTATAGATATTTATTAAGAGTACAAAAGTATTTAGAATTGGATTTTCAATATTTCTTGTATACATGAAATTTCAATATTCGGACCGGAAGTAGCACTTTTATTCTTAGCGAGTAGCACTTTTCTTCGAATATCTTGCAAAGTGCATTCTATAGCGATTTATTAAGAGAATTAAAGTACTTAGAATAGGATTTTGAATAATTTTTGTATAAAAAAATTCTTAAAATTGTATAGTTTGAAACGCTCATACGTATAAGAAAGTCGTGTGGTGGCCACACCTCATTTTTTTTATTATCATTATACAGTAGTAATACTTAAAAATAAATAAACATTTGCCAGATTTTAGAATTATGCATTAGTTGTTTTGTATAATATTTTTTTATTTGGTTGGCTGTGATAGATGGCCTGATTTCCAGAGCAATATAAACATTTATTTTTGAAAGGTCTAGAGGCGTTGCAGGTTCGTTGTAATTTAATGTATCCAATTAAGAGGAGAGTATGTTGAATAATAAAATATTTTGATTTTCAAATTTTATTTGCTTCTATAGTAGACTAAGAATTTTTCAGTATAGTCTCGTATACTTTAACTTGCCAATATTCTTAGGAACGTTGTATATCTGAGATATTCTCTAATTAAAAAAATCTCTCTTTACATACATAAATGTCTAAAAAAAAAACTCTACAAACGTGTACAAACGCCTAATTTATCTTTAGAAGTAGCCAATGTCGCCGCTTGAATGTGGTGGTCGTCAATTTTAGAAAGTTTGTATCATGCTATAATAAGTAATTTAAAAAACATCTTACCCCACATAATTAATAATTTTTTATTAATAGAACGGATATTAATTTAACCTAAGTTTCAACTGATACTTATCCGCTAATTACTAATATTATTGTAGAATCTATTTATTAGATTAATACAGAAAAAGGGACTTCTTAATTTGCGAATTAAGATCTACGTTATCCATTTGTAAAACATAAATAAATTAAAGGTTAGAGAATTATAGTTGATCCAAATTTCCAAAGATAGCAATCTACACATTTTCAACAATTTGAACTAAAGTTCAACATCACAAGACAAGAGATCTACTTCAGACGAGTAAAGACACTTGGATTACTACACCGAACTCAATTTAGCCATCCAATCGACTTGCAAACGATATATTACTTTCATCGCAAACGTCCGGCTTGCCAGAGAAGTTAGTCAATGTACCTCTCTGTTCATGTTTCAATAGTGATCCCCTCTCCTCCTGTCCCGACGTGATCACCTCGTTTACCTCTGCTGCAGTAATGTCGGTTGTCCGCATTGTAGATGGAATCGTACTTACCGACATTTAATTTAATCCGAAATGGGTTGCCGTCAATGGTTTTCACGAGAAAGGCTAACCGATGGAAATGTCACCAGCGTCGACTTCTCGAACTGACGCCATGAAAAGCTGACATGTTCGGGTGTGTTATTGAAACATTGCATTACAACAACTTGTACCAAACTTGCTATTAATCTTGCACAAAGCGTAATGTTAGTCTGTCTGTTTCGCAATTAATTAATATCAAATTTCCAATATGATGTAGTTTCGAAATTTCAAAAACTTTCGTACGTTTCATATGTATATAACTTCAGGTTTTGTTATTTATATTTGATTATATACAGTGGTGTAAACTTGTCAATTGTTTGTTATAAAATTCAGTTTTGAATTTCATGTTATTTTAAACGAAATATTGTGTAATCTTAAAAATTCACTTTTCATGGCCAATTCCACAGCAAATAAAAATTTTATTAAGTGTTGTGTTGTAATTAATAATAATATACCTACGTTTGTTAGCAATTTGCTTAAATTTTGACATATTCTTATTTACATTTTACGTATAACATCAAATTGAACTTAAAAAATAGACGTGCGAATCTAATATTACGTATTGATTGTCAGCATTCATCGGTTAATGCAATAATGCAATAACCGACTAAATTCAAACATGTACATGTAACAGTATATAATTTCTGCTATCTAATTATATAACCTACTTTTAAATATATTTACAAATACTTAGATTAGAACTTAAATTGACCTAGTAGTAATATTACATATACAATGTCAGCATAATTGTATATTGTGCAAAAAACAAGTGTTAGTATGTGTTTTTCATATGACTAAATAACCTACTTTTAAATGTATTTACAAATACGCAATTCTTAATTTCTAAAGGTAATTTATTATACTCTTCTAAATCGCGAACATACATGTTTTTTGTTGTTTGCACATGCCTACACCGACTTATATAGAAATTACTTATATTTCTAGTATTATAGTTATGTATATCTTGCACTATTACTAACCTATTACTTAAATGTGGAGGCAAATATCCCATTTTAATTCTATGAATATACAGTAATGCGCACACTGCTACGTTAATATACGGAATGGGGAATATGGGTGGGGTATGCCTAGCGTAGCCGCATACTATAACACCCTGGCTAGCGAGAAAGTGCGGTGAACGTATTCACATACAACGCAAAACATTTGTCATGTGAATTCTTCAATGTTATTTTTATTTGTCCCTATTTCCTAACATCAAAGTAAATAAAATACAATGTAAATAGGATATTTTAAATGAAACGAATATTTAGGAAAGGAGAATAATATTAAATATCTCTAAAATAATCCCAAAAATAAATAAAACTAAAGGTGTCTCCTGTATTATAAAATAAAGCAAATATTTTCCTGATTAAAACGAAACTTAAAAGGTATTCAAAATTAACTAAAAGAAATAAATAAAAGTAATAATTCAAAGAACTAATTGAAATTGAAATGCTCGAATCGGCCTCCACCTATTTCCAAACAAAGAGCTACTCGATTATAGAAATCCCGCCTAACATTGCCGAGTACATCTGGTGTAATTGACTCTAAACAATTAGTAATTTTTAATTGTAATTCATTTAAATTGTTGGCCCGTTGTTCTTCAAATGTGTAAATCTTTGATTTTACATAGCTCCAAAGAAAAAAATCGTTCGGGGATAAATCAGGCGATCTGGCTGGCCAACTAATTGTTTCTTGTTTCGAAATGATTCGATCACCGAAAGTGGCTCTAAGATATTGTCGCGCCATCATACTTTTGTGGGCAGGGCAGCCGTCATGCTGAAACCATACACTTTCTAATTGAATGTTTGGTATTCTCCGTAAAAAGGGAATAACATTGTTTTCTAACAGCTCAAGGTATTTTTTGTGCGTTTAACGCCCCGTCTATAAAGAAAGGACCAATGGATATTATTTCCTAGTATACCAACCCACACATTTAACTTTTGGGGGTATTGTGTATGGGCGGTATACGTAACATGTCGATTAGTACGTGACCAATATCGCACTTGCACAGAATTATGTTTACCATGCAAAGGAAATGTTGATTCGTCTGTGAATAGTATATTTGATATAAAGTCTTCATTTTGTGCAGATTTCTCGATAATATTTAGGCAAAACTGAATTCGCTCGTGATTGTCGTGCGGAAATATTTCATTTGTTTTTTTAATATGATAACAGCGGTATTTATTTTTTTTGAGAATCCTCCCCACAGTTGCACGCGACACACCCACTTGTCGACTTATTTGCGTTGTTGTTTGTGCAAAGTTATTTTCAACGCTAGCGCATATCATTACGTCCCGTTCTTCGTACGCATTTTCTTTTGGTTTCTTATGTTTAGAAGGTGAAACACATCCGAATTTATCAAAATTATTTGCAAAGCGGCGAATTGTATCAATACAAGGAACAGGCCGATTTTCAAAATTATTTCTAAAAAGGCCTCTAATGGATAGAGTCGAGTGACCTTGATGATACCACTTTACGATTTGTACTTTTTCCGCTAATGAATACTCCATCCTGTTCTGCGTTCTGCCACAGGTTATATGCAACTGATTCCTCTTAGGTTCGTCGCTGTCTGATGTACACCCCCCACTTATATTCTCCTCTCTCTATATTAACGTAGCCTTGTGAGCACTACTGTACTATATGAGAGCTCAATAAGCAATAAGTTGCTTAACACTCATTAAATTTAACGTATTCAACATCAATTTTATAGAGGTGTATCTGTTACACTTTAAAATCACTCTCATGGCATGGCTCTCAATTTTTTGAATCTGCTGTACCTCATTTTGATTCAAATTGAAAAGCAGGGTGGAACAGAACCCTAAATGAGCTGCTATTAGCGATTTGTACAGTAGCAACTTTATTTTCATAGACAAACCTCTAGAAGTTCTACGTAAGAAGTAAACTTTTTTTAACATTTCATTCAATCATGTATTGCGCATGTGATTTAAAATGTATGTTCTCATCAATTATAATCCGAAGATATTTCATTTCTCTTAGTTTATCCAGTTCATAACCATTTATCTTAATTTTAACATTACTAACATCTAATCTACTTCATTTATAATTGCTACCTACAATCATGTACTTTGATTTACTAGCATTAATACATAATTTATTATTACAAAGCCACTTGAATAACGATGATAAACCTTCATTATTTTCAATAACCATTTGATCTAAATTGTCTCCACATACATATATCATGGTGCCATCTGCGAACATACAAATATTGCAATGTTTCACATTCATAACTAAGCCATTCACGTACATATTAAATAGTAGTGGACCCAGTACCGTTCCTTGAGGAACACCAAAGTTAACTTTTATTGCATCTGATGTACAGCCATTAACCCATGTCCAACATTGTCCTTAATTCCTAAACCCTCTAGTTTACTAATTAATAAGTCCCTATCAATAGTCTCAAAAGCTCTGCGCAAATATATAAATACTGCAACTACCAAACACCCGTCATTTATTGTTTTCAACCACTTATCACAAATGTCCATAACAGTTTCACAAGAATTATTCTTTCTAAAACCTGATTGATTAGAAACTGTGATATTGTTTTTGTCACAGTAGTCATCAAGTTGATTTTTTACGCAAATCTCAAGTACTTTTTCATATACCAGAACAGTATTAATTGGACGAAACTCGTTACACAATTTCGTACCGTTCACTTTTTCCACAAGAACCACGTAAGAAGTCTTCCATTCTTCTGGAAATACACCTGATGTCAAGGAAGTATTTATCACGTCCAATAATCTATTAGCGGCAACCATGCACACATCCTGCAAAATTCTGCGAGTAATGCCATCCCCCGCAACATCTCCCTTATTTTTTAAAGATATTAACACTTTTTTCATGTCATACATTGAAGGTGTCCTGAACTGAATAAATTCCGCACTTGTCGTTTTCTGCGTCAAGGAATATGTTTCAGCACTTTTTGGTATATTGTTTACTATGTCCTGTACACTAGACGCAAAGTATTTGTTGAAATTCTGCGCCCTCCATTTATTCATAATTGCTTTATTCTGAAATACAATACATTTACAAATAATTTTTTTATCATCTGAAAGTATCATTTTTAACTTTTTCCACAGCACTTTGGAGTTCTTTGTATTGTTATCGAGTAATATTTCTAAATATGTTTCTTTTGCTTTGTTTATTAAATTTGAAACTTTATTTCTGTAAGTCTTATAATCATTCCTCTACTCTTCGCTTTTGGTATATACTGCTATTTTGTATTTTGTGTCTCTAATTTTCATTTCTTCTATTATTTGTGTATTAATCCATTTGTTTCTCATATATCAATCTGGTACACTCACTTCCTTCATTGGACACATTGTATGAATAATATCAGTAATTGATCCAATGAAACTTTTAGCCAATATATTTATATCATTAGAATTATTGTTCCACTGAATATTCATCAGATAACCTTGAAGTGCCTCAGTGTTGTAGTTTGTATAGTTCCTTTAAATGTTGTACATATACTGGTTTGGCAACATGTAGGCTACGTAGTACGAATTCTAATCACACCATCTGAAAATTATTGTTCATACAAAATTCTTTGACATACGACCGTCGCTTTCGCCAATTCTGGGAGTCGTTAGGTTATATTAGGGGCACTTGCGCAGTCTAAAACGACTAAATATCTCGCCTTAGCTAGAAATTATACAATATTTATATATCTTTTTTGTACTCACCGCCTGTAAAGTCACATTTGGCGCATGTGTAGCTCGAATGGGAAATACGTTTTCCCGGTTGAGGCGACTGTAAAAATTGAAAAAAACACTGGCACTTTGGGACATTTAAAAAAAAATCTAACTTGGTAGTAATAAAATTTAGTCTATAAAATACTACTTCCCTCCACTATTCTTCACTAAAAGTTGGGGAAATAGGAGTAATAATTAAAAATTCTTCCAAAAAAATTGTGGCGTCATCTAGTTGACGATATTTTAAGCGACATCTTAAGCAATATTCAAGCGCCATCTATTTGAACCACATCGACATTCATATCGGCAGTTCGGAATTGTTTGTATTTAAACCAAAAAACGCAATAAATGTACTACAAATTTATAAATATACAAATAAATACCTCATGTTTGCCATTTGTAAGAATATAATAACTTAATTTTAGGGAAAGGTGAGTAATAGTTACGCACATTAAATGCTTAAATTAATTAGGTAATCTATTTTAGGTTAGGTATGATACTAATCACATTAATCAATAATATTTCTTTAATTTAATGTTCGTACAAAAAATATTGTATAAACCACTTGCGTGAAGGCATCTTCCACGCATTCGCGCAATTAAAAGCACTGGCTTCCTGCGGTCGCTCGTGATTACAATGTGCGCTCATGCGGGAAAACAGTCTTCCCGCACTTGGTTCGTAAATAACTATTACAGATCACAAGTGGAAAACGAATAATCCTCTTCTTAGAAAAATTATGGAATAAGAATTTCGTTAAATAATACTTACTTATAATCGTTTTATATCTGTGGAAATACTATTAGACAAATAAGGAAATACACTTAAGAAGTCGTATTTTTATGCCTACCAATTTATCTTCACATAATTCCTAAATTGTTACGCAGAAATATAAATAACTCAAAATGTTCACAAGCAAATACATTTATTCCAGGTCTTGTTAGCATTCATTACATGTAAAACTGAAATTAATTATTAATATTGTCAAATATTATATTACTGCTTTCAAATGTATTAAATATTAGATACTAAAAAGACATAATTCATATTTCTTCCTGCTATTTTCATATTTCTATTAATCAGTTACATATATTTATAATGGTTTCGTCGACTTAACTATACATTAACGAAAATCGAGACGAAAATTAAATTATTAATATCTGGGATATTCGAACGTTCGGCTGGCGTGCCATTACGTACGATACATTTTTAATGTTCATGCTGTTCGAAAGCTGTAGAAATAAAAACGTCATTTACATGCAGATTTATTAAACACTTAATCATCAGAAATCCGAAAAACTGCCTACTTGAACGCCTTTTTTGTCGATAAATGGGAGGAAAATGGTGTACGAAACAGGCGCGAGAAATAAATCAATTTTTTTTGTACTAATAGAATATACATACTTGAATTACATATGGTTTGTGTGCTTTAAAAATGAATCTTTTGTGATCAATAGTTAAGATATCTATTAAAAAATGTGTATTTAAAGTCTTATAAACATTGTCAATGGAAATCAATAGATACAATAATAATAATAAATGTCTTTATTAGTAGGGCGCGGACGCGTACGGTTGATGACTCATCGCCCATGGGCGCACTATTGAAATGTTGTACTTTTAAAGAGGTTTTAATTTTATTTATATAATTGGATAACAAGTGGCTGGTGATCTATAAAATACAAATTACTTTATTATTTATTCATTTTCTCTTCTGTAAGATTTGTTCTCTTTGAATTAAGTACATCCTTGTAGATAGAAAACGTCCTTTCTACATCGCAACTGGTTATAGGTGCGTACTGGAAATATTCTTTTATTTCAGCGTATTTAGCATACACAATTGCCGCAATGTTATTAAATCTGGATTTCTATTAAAAACTGTGTCCAACTTTCACCGAAGGCCACATCCGAAGTCACTTCTAATACTTTTGAAATTATTAATAACCCACGTCTAATGTGGTTAATTCATCTTTTAATTTGAGATTTCGATTTTCCAAGTATGTGATTAGATTAGGCAAATTTCCAAAGTGTTCCTGAAGGAATAACAACTGATTTTTTAAATTTGGGATTTGTGTTAGTTCCTAGCATTCAGAAATACTTCGAGCATCATCATTTAAACATGTAACGAAATTTTGTAAACTATCGAAATTCGCTGCATAAAAACTATTTCTGTGTGAGTTTTAGCAAAGCTAAGTGACGAACGTGCGATATTTTGGCATTCTGTAAAGATGTTTTACAGACTTTGTAATAAATTTCGGAATCACTGACAATTCATTTTCATATCAGAAAAAGTAACATAAACAACGTTCTAGATCTAAATATATGATAACTAAAAATGTACGAGTATGTTATTGAAACTAAACGAAATCCCGTGCACACTTACATCTAGATAATTGGGAGAAGTCGATTCAATAAACCGGTATTAAACAGAGTATTACAAAAATTAGGAAGTAGGTAATTAATAGTCAAAATAATGAAAAAACGAAACTAACGTAAGTATGAATGAAAATTTTATTTCTCTTGCGAAATATAAGGTAAATATAATAAATTTTAAAAGCCCCTCACGCTCCTATCTACGCCGATGAAAAAAGGATTTTACTCATAAATTCCTTATTTTATGGGCATTTTTTGCTCTCATTCTCGGCCACTTCTCGGGCGTAAACAGATGTTGCAGATCGCCATATGAATTAGCGCTATTCAGTAAGCGTGTGGTGTTTACATTATTTCTTTGCTCCGTTGTAACTTCGTCGTAGTTTAAACCGGTCATGTCCGCGCCCTATTTATTAGATATAAAGAAAAATTAAGTACAAAGTACAAATAATAAAAGTAAAACAAAAATACAATGATATGGAGAAACGTAATCGCAAGGCAAACCCCAATGGAAACAGATAATAAATATGTAACAATATGGAACTAAAATACTGCTTAAAATTAACTTTGCCTAAAATTCGATGATTCGTTTTGAATACGTCAGAAAAGTAAAAAGTAAAAACGTAATAAAGTAATGACCATATATAGACTAGAATAAGAATAAGTCTTGCAATTTATAAAAAAGCACAGTTAACTAATTAATATGGTTTTAAGTCTTTTCTTGAAAATATTCTTTGGTATGTTTTTAAATCATGTGATAAGTAAAAAATAATTACTTTTGTTATTGGAGCACCACCTGTTGGCGAGATGCACTGGATGCATACAAATATACAATGATCTAGAGTCTAGAATATGATAACTTAGTTATCAATAGATCACACCTCCCTTGCTTTTACATATCAGATGTCGCCGAGATGTTTTCATAGACATCGGTTATGTGAAGAGACCCGTCGCACACTGATGAAGTCATAGTAGACAGAAACACGTGTCTGTGCATTTGTTGCTGTAATGCCGACTCCAGGCCAGATTGTGCATCCATTTCAAGCACGCATGTATGCATTTTTAAAACGTATGTATATGTTATGGTGCCATATGGTAAGTGATTACTATTTGCGTTGATGCACTCCTCTGCACAACACTTTTGGTAGTCTGTAGTGGTAAAAGAGGAGTCTGTGTTGTTCCCCTGGTTCCATAACAGTGATGGTGAAGTTCTTGATATTTAAAAAAATCGTAATTTTCTTTCACGAACAGAGCACATTCCATTAAGTACAGGCACAGCAATATGATTATTTTTTCTTGCTTTAAAAACTTCCCTGCAAGAATCAGTTCTTGTCTTTTTAAAAATGTACTTAATGCATAATTTTTGGAGGGTGAATATTCCAGGCACATCCACAGAAGCTTCTCAATATGAAGAAAGATTCGCCTGCTCATTTACTGACGTTGTTATTAATTTTAATGCGTAGTTGAAAGACGATATTTTACTCGCCAACTACTTAACATGTTTCCTCCAGTTCAACTGCGATTTCACTTACAACCCCAATTTCACTACAAAGGCTTGTATTTATAGTTTGATTGTCATATTAGTTAAAAAATTATTATTAATTAAAAATTTATTATTCTCCAAACAATTAGTGTCTCTTTGCCTTGTGGTGTGAACTTCTCCAGCTCGCTCTATGTAACATTCATTACATTGTTATCTGTGTTATTTTATTAATCAATTGTGATAAGTACTAAATTTTGTAATTTGGGATACTCTATTAGGTACGTCCTGTTTGTATCCGCTTCAATAAATAAATAAATAAATAAACCCCAAAAATCTCACATCATCCCCAGTTTTTATATGTTGTTGTCGGTACTTCATACTTAAAGGATCCTCTTTCAAGTACCTAAAATGTAATATATGTTTTTTCCATATTCATCTGTAAATGATTTTGTTAAAGCCAATATTTATCAAATAAAGATAATGTTTCGGCTGCCCCTCTGTTAATATCATTATTTTTACTTCGTATTATAAAAATGCAGTTGTATACGTCAATGTTAATGTTTTTATTTTTAAAAACAATGTGAAATGATTTTTTTCTGAACACGTGTTTTGGTCAAATATTTTCAAAAAAAATAATAACTCAAAAACTGTTCGCTCAATTTTGAAAAAGAAAAAATAGTTGAATAGAGAATTTAAAGCAGTACTAGAAAGTCCAAAAATATATAGAGTGAGTCATTTAAAAAAATTAAGTTCCGTGCATTTCCTGTGAAACCGGAAGTGCGTCAGAGCTTAATGTATTTTTACAATATGTGCCACAAGCAACCATGAATCTTCCACTAATTGTTTTTTCCTTTATTTAAAACACAAAAGAGCAATAAGAAGCGGCTACTAATGACTCACCCTGTATATTCGTATTGTATAAAATCTGCTATTGCTACATGAGTATTGGACACAATATATATTCCGCAATGAAACGTCTTTTGAACATGGAGAGGCTAAACAATACATTGACGAAATAACACCGACGTTTCACTTGTTATAATATGAATTGCGAAAAGAACAGTCACGATTTATGAAAAGCAATTATTAAACTACCACTCACGTTCTCGACCAACAATCCCCCTTGCATTTAAATTTCCAGAAAAGCGATTTGCTCTTGCAAAACGTGGTCGACTTCATTTACATATTTATGGGTACATATAAACAGAAAAAAATACGTATTCGGAGATTTCCCGGCCAATAAATTTTCTTCGTAAAATATGCTGTGACATACATGTCTTCATAAAGTTATCTGAAGTTACCGAGACGATGGATACTAAAGTATATTTCGAATCAAACGTTTTAAATATTTCAAATCGCGAAGTTTATGTTCCACGTGAGTAATGAAATTTTATTACCAATACGATTTGAAAGTGTATGTTGCTTCCGAGTTTAAAATTGTCTAATGTAATTTTAGTAAATAATTAAAGGCATGAATCGGAGAAGCTGCAAGAATTCTAATAAACGTCTGCTTCGTAATATTCTGAAATGTACCAGCTGCAATAGCACAAGTTATTAAATTATTCGAAAACGTTGTTAAGATGTAATGCCGTCAGATGTCTTGACAGAAAGAACTGTTTTTTGAAGAATTAATTTATGTTTAGAAGTAATATAATATATATACATACTCCGTTCGTAAATGATTGAGATGAGAACCATAGGCAACCAAATATACAGATTGGTACTTTCCAAAAAAAAAAAACCTAAATATGATTATACTCTGTAAAATATTTGTTCGGGTAAACTACATAAAAAGTGTATTAAAAATGAGATAGTAACACAAGTATAATAATTAGAATATTCACAATAAAAAATAGAATATTCACATTAAATGTTGAAAGTGTTGTCCCACTTTTTCTATGCATATGTTAATTCTTCTTTTCATATTTTCGAACACTCTTTGTAGTTCTTCTACCGCTATTTGTTGGATTTCATGTCTAATTGCTTCTTGAAGTTTTTCCAAGTTATGGAGCGTGTTCTTAGAAACATTATTTTTTAGTCGACCAAACAAATAAAAATCAAACGGTGTAAGATCAAGGGATCTCGAAGGCCATAGGCCTTGACTAATGAGCCTATTATTATAAAATTTCTGAAGAAATGTTATTGTTTCTCTTGCTGTATGTGCTGGGTCATTACCTTGTTGGAAGTAACCATTATTCAATTCATCATCATGAACTTGTGTTAAAAATTCTTGTAAAATATTGCGCCTGTATCTTTTTGCTGCCGTGGCCCAGTATCTACAGTTTTGCCTGTGTATTTTCTCATTTAAACAAAACGTAGCTTCATCACTAAAGATCAGGTAATTAAGAAAAACTGGTTGATTACTCAGTTTCACATTAATCCCTTCGCAAAAATCATGTCTACGATCACAATCATCTTCGTTTAGTTCCTGAACTGGTGAACTGGTGCTTTGTACGCATGGTATTTGTTTTTTTAACACATTAAAACCACTTTGATGACAAACGTGGTGGTTTGCTGCTAGCCTTTTGTTGTTTGGTTTGGATTATCTTCAATTTCTAATAATATATCAAGTTTTTTTATTAGAATCCACACTTCCTTTACGTTGAACATGACGAACGTTACCATATTCTTGAAACTCAATTTTGCTCACACAATATTGAATTATCGAACGATCGGGATATTTCTCATTGAAGAGTCGAACAACTTCGTTTTGTGATCTAACATTTTCACCATATCCAATTATCATTAATATCTCAATCTTTTGCCTTTCTGACAGACGCGCCATTTTAGATATCGAAAGCGTTATATGTCAATTGCCATTATTAACACGCTTAATACGTTAAAACTACTAATTTTAAATATCACATATTGTTGAATTCAGAAAAAAATATACTTTTCATTTCTGGCAAAAAAAATAAGGAGGTTCCATTTGAAAAAGAAGTCGATGACATCATAGGTTCCAGATTAGTACACCAAAGAAAAAAATTGACGCCCATAAAATCCGGAGGAACAAAATTAAATTGACCTGTCTTCTTACTATATTTACACACTGTATATATGGTTGTATATTTATAATGTAGTGGGAAACATAAATGTGAAACTATTTTGACTCATTCTAGAACATCGAATTTAATTAAATCAAATCTACATTTAGCCACAATGGACCAGTGCGTTCGAATTATATATTATTGTAATACGTAGGACATTGCCACTGTTCCGCGTACACACGCACTGGAGTATTTCCATATAAATGGTTTTGCACGGGCGAATTATTAAAACATAGTGAAAATGAAACTTCCGTTAATAACAGTTTATTGCAGCGCCGGGCCCACAAAGTTATTACAAAGTTAATAGGCGCCGCTGCACAATTTGTAAAGTTAAATTGGTAGGAACAATTAATTTAAGAACCGTGCTGCCACCTTTTCATTCTATTTTCTTTAAAATAGTTTAGTAAATGGATATTTGAAAACTCGTAATTTGATAAAGATGTTTGTTCTATGGCGTTAAGATTAATTTGAAGCAACCCTTCAACTTTATTTAATGAAGCTTGATGTATTTTCCTTGAGGTAATTATTTGTAATTCTATTAACAAAAACTCGACATCTACAAGCACGCATGACATTATATAAAGTTAGTTTTAATAGCGTCATTAAAAAAAGAGTGTGAAAGAAAAATATGAGTAATGCCCACACAAAAAAATCGCGGTTCAATGTGCACGCAGTGACGAGAATTGATTTTTCTTTCCTGGAGTCCGAGCTTGTTGCAGTTAATATACAAACATTATAATTTTCATGTAGAGGAATTTAAGTTTCAAAATAATATACTTATATTTAACGAAAAAAAAACATGCTTGTAACGTATGTAGAGCACGTAATATTACAAAAGTAAATAGTAGAAGGTCATCACAGAGAGTCTCGTTATATAGACAACGCCTATGTACATACACAAACGAGGTACTTGTTGTTACATAAACAATCCTTCACTTAATTAGGTTAAACTAATATAGTTAATATAAACGAGTAATCTTAGGAACATTAGGCATTCAGTATGATTCAGTATGCATGATGCAGTAGTCAGTATTCATTGTGAAGTATTGAGTAGTCGGTATCAAGTAATTAAGTATATATATAGTGTATAGTGTATAGCTATAATTAATATAATATGTAGTTGACCACTACGAATTAAAGCACATCACAACATCCATTTGTGTTTGATTAAACGTCTAACCCTCTAATAAGGGACGGATATTATATGGCAACCCTGCCAGGCGTACGAGGGTGTTATATGGCGATCCTGCGGCTCGAACATTGGACCTTCTGGCAGTAAGATGGCACAGTATTACTCTACGTCGCAATCCAGCTCAACCAAGGAGAAAGATTCAAAGGCGCATCGAGCACATAAATCAAAAATAGGTTCCTCAACACTACCAGTATTAATTACTAAATAAACACCAGTATGGCTATACAACCTCAGTGGAAAGGCAGCTATACATCCTAGACAATTTACAACAATATCAAGATAGATATTAGAAAATCGGAAACAAAAATGCCTAGTAAATAAAGGTTAGTGTAATGCAAAAGCATTGTTAATGTTAAAACACGAGAAAAATCTCTAAAATGTA
Organism: Amphimallon solstitiale; assembly: GCA_963170755.1. Lineage (NCBI taxonomy): Eukaryota > Metazoa > Arthropoda > Insecta > Coleoptera > Scarabaeidae > Amphimallon > Amphimallon solstitiale. The sequence continues at coordinate 40,302,820 of OY720676.1, read as the reverse complement.
GAGGTAAGATCAGTGTTATATAGGTTTTTTATCATTTTTTTTTCGTTATTTGATTTGTGGGTAAATATTAAAGTCATGTTCATTAAAAGCAAACGTATTGTAACGAAACAAGTGCACAAAGAAAGGCAGACTTCCGAGCGACAATAAAAAGAGGTTGTAAATCATCTCGACGCGACGTAATGTCTGGAGTTTCTTCCAGTGTATTTCTATGCCTATCGAGAAGACCGCTGGACGATTGCTCGAATGTTTCTGGAATTTTGTGTGCGTATATAATACAGCCGGCGCGTCGGGATAAGGAATTCCTTAAGTAGTCGAAGCGCGGAACAGACCAAAGTAAAGATAAATTCCGGAATAAGAAAGTCCTTAAGTACTCGTCTCGCGGAACAGACTAAAGTGAAAATAAATATAAGAAATAAATAAATAGTTCCTTGCGTTGTACAGTGTTATATAAATAGAAGTGATATAAATACGGTAGTGTTACATAAATATTAGTAATAGAAATAAATACCTGTGTTAATTTAAATCGTAGTAGTTTAAGTGTGATACATTAGTTTTACATTTTTATATTGTAATTAATTTTACGTTTGTGAATATACAGACTGTTTTAAATAAATAAATTGCACGAGTTGTTTATTGCGAACCCGAAAACGTTACAGTATATTAAATTCAATGTCAATACGTCAAGTAAACAAATGTATGCATTATAGTGAAAAGCATACTAAGCGAAATTCGAATAATCGGTCAATGCAAAGACAATAGTCAACAATACTCGTTATAGTAAATATAGAAAAAGAATTTACAAACAAGACAAAATTGTTTTTTAATATTGCAAAAATGTATACACTGAATAATTATGATAGTAAACAATTTTTATAAACATAGTAAATAATAAAACAATATAAAATTATACCACTAAAATACTGGAATTATTAATGAAATAGAAAGAAATGGAAAATATACAGATCTTAAAAACCATACAATATTAATATAAGATACTATAAAGTGGACAATTTATTAAAAGTGTGCAATACGTTGCCCACTTTTGGGAAAATGAAATAATTTCTATTAAGCTAACTAATCGATCGGCATTAAGCCTAGGGAACTTGTTGAGATTGTTGCATGATTAATATGAAATAAATAACATGGATTATAGTAAGTTTTTTCAAAAACTACTTCCATTGGACAAATAGTCAAGAGGATACAATAGCAGCGAACCAGCAGTATGTGCTTCGCTAGCTGATCTGCTTGCAATGTCCAGAAAGCTAGCTACTCTCATGAAATGCAGAAAATGTGTATATGTAATTTAGATGATCAAATAATGAGAAATAATATCCCAAAATATCCAAGAACTAGTTAAGATCTCGTAATATACATTAGGAAATATCTATCATTCCCAATATAAGAAAATATTATTTTTGAAAAGAAGTTAGAGTTATTTAGGCGATTTGTAAAAAAAAAAATTTAATGATTGTTAACGACATAAGCATGTGGGACCCTGCATGAAACCGTTGTCAATCGACATGACTACACCATTCACAAAAAAAAAAAGGTTTAATATTTTTTTTTAATCAATATTATTTTATTACAGTGTTTAATTATAAATATAGTCAACCAATAAAGGGGATTAAAATGACTAAAAATGGTATTGATATGTAACATCAAAATATACAAATCTATGAAGAAAGTTTGCATGTGTCAAAAAATAAATCGTAAAATAACGAAACAGATCTAAAATTAGAACCTATATACAGTGATTCCTACAAGAAATACTTAAATAATTGAAGAATAATGATAGTAAATAAGATCAAGTGAATAGACATTTAAGATAGAATAAATTTCGTATTTTTATATTTTAAGAAAACTGTATTATTTATAGGATATAAGAATAATTGTCTTACTTTAATTAGAATATTAGAGTAGATAGACTATAAAGAAAAGTTTTTTTTTATTCTTTAGAAAAAATTTTTTTTTCTTCAGGAAGGAGATGTAACGTATGTAGAGCAAGTAATATTACAAAAGTAGTAGAAGGTCATCACACAGTGTCTCGTTATATAGACAAGGCCCATACACAAACTACTTGTTGTTACATAAACAATCCTTCACTGAATTAGGTTAAACTAATATAGTTAATATAAAAGAGTAATCTTAGGAACATAGGCATTCAGTATGATTCAGTATGCATGATGCAGTAGTCAGTATTCATTGTGAAGTATTGAGTACTGGGTATCATGTAATTAAGTATGTATATAGTGTATATTATATAGCTATAATTAATATAATATGTAGTTGACCACTACGAATTAAAACACATCACAACATCCATATGTGTTTGATTAAACGTCTAACCCTCTAATAAGGGACGGATGTTATATGGCAACCCTGCCAGGCGTACGAGGATGTTATATGGTAATGCACCGAGGTTGTCGACTTTTTCCACATAAAGGCGTGCTATTCACAAAAAAAAACATCGCCGTAGAAAATCTTTTCAGTTGCCATTCATCACAAAGGTTGTTAACTATTTGCATTTTATCGTTTTTTTTGGAACAACCAAAAACTAGAAATACTAGTGGTATTTACGTAAATGCGTATAGGATAAAAAGTTATGGACCGACTTGAACTACATTTTGGCCCTAAAAATTTTGAAATTTTTGATAAGTTGCAAATAAAGTTCTTTTTTGATTTCCAGTTCGACATTTATACGTATTCTTCGGATTGGCATAGCCTGGTACCTATTCAGCGGTAACCCTGTATATGAATTAGTAAAAACAAATGGTTGACACATAACTTTACTTTATTTTAACAGATAACTTCTTAAAAATTACCATTTGATAAATTCCAGAAGTTTAATAATAATAAAAAACAGCTACAATAAATGTATAAAGTGATCTCCTTCATTTTCAATACATAATTCCAATCTCCCCTTCATATCATTAAATACCTTTTGTGGGTTTTTGCCCTCGTACAAGGCGGGTCAATATGTCCGTGACTTTTTGAATGAAACACAGGATTTTGGATAAAAAATCATTTTATTTTTCAACATAGTCTGCTTTGAGCTCTATACACTTTGTCCAACGTTTCTCCAATTTTTTTATCCCTTCCAAAAAAATAAGATTTGTCGAGGTCATCAAAATAGGAAAATGAATTATAATGCTGCAAAGTTAAGTAATTGGATATAACCGTATATAAAAAAAAATTATATTTTCTACTTAAAAATGAAACATTCTTATTATTAATGTCTACATCATCATCAAACTAAGAGTCTCTTGAATATAATAATGCTGAAAGCAACTATTACACTAAAGTTAGAAGGGCGATATAAAAGATCACATTGTAAAAATAGTACGCTATATGAAATTTCTCCGTTGGCTGGTAGCAACGAGGTCATACATCATTCTTCCGTTATTAAAATTAAAATATCCGGCAACGTCGTTGTAAGCGCTTTTATATAATGTAATGCAATGAGAAAAAATCTCATTATTTCTTACATATAATAACCTCTTCAGTATTATATTAAGTGTTTTTTCCTTAAGCATGTAATATGTTTCCATTTATGAAAGAAAGCTGATCTGATTTATAACAATCCCTAGCACTTAGAATTACACATGCAGCATAATCTAGCTATTTAATATTTTTTAACGTAATTATGGAAACCTGAAGAAATTTTTGAAGTCATTAGTATTATGTCGAAGGTTTTGTCATATATTCTTTAAATATAAATACAGGGTAGGGCATATTGGAATCCCACATCTACGAGATAAATTTTAAAAAGACGGTACAATAATGTGGAAAGAACTATTTATTTATTCAAAGTATATGTAATAAGATTTATTTCACTGTTTGTTGTAAACACAAAGATATATTATCTATAAATCAAAAATATAAGTATTTTATGTGTTAAACTATAATGAATCGTTAGAATACGTTTCAAATACCATACCTAACACCAAAACGGGTCAATTTATGTACACAACTTCTCACAAATTAAACTATGTAGTTACTTATAATGGTCTTGAGGTGACAACCTGCTTTCTTTCTGTTAAGTGTAAGTATCTATTAATTACGTAAATAAATTTTAACATACTAAATTTGTTAATTCTTAATCTTAAAATCTATTTTGAATTATAATGTTCATAAATAATTAAATTATCACATAAATAAAAAGAACGTTGATATTAGCGCCATCTATACTATATGTGCTGCACTAACTATTATAATCACTACTTCATATTTATCTTAAAAAACTACACATATGATTAGCAATTGTTAATATGTTTACCGTTCAAATATAAATACTGAGTGAAGTAGTTGTATCACATATAAATTTACTATGTATTTTTTCTAATTTATCCATTTCCTGTAGTGCTTGCAACACCAGTGACTTTCCAATTTTTTATCGCTTGTATATTTTAATTTGCAAGATTGTACCGTTCACTGTGTTGAAGATTTCTTCTTTAACTCAATGTACAAGTTTTATTTATAACTTGAAATAAAAAAGCTATTTTTAGCAATTTTACTGGAAGGCACTTCATTGAACGTTTGTTCATATTTTTCTAAGATTTGTTTAAAACTTAGTGCGTCATTCCATTTTCTTCCGCATGAACGCAAATAATAGGTGCTATAAACACTTCTTCATGAGTTAGAAAACGTTTTCCAAGAGACAAGGCGTCTTTAATTGTTAACTACTTACTTTATTGAAGGTAGTAGGTGTACATGAAAATATATTGTATCCTTTATAGCAGATACTACTCAAATGTGGATTAAGCAGTGTGTTTTTGCTTCTTTCTAATCCTTACCTTGACTTTAATCTTATTAATTGACTCTATATCTCCAGAGGTAGCATTATCTTTTCAAATGATTCTCTTTTATATTTGGGACACGAATTGCAATAAAAGAAAAATTGAAATTTTAAAAAAACAAACTAGAACTTATTATTTTGATATTGACTATTTAAATGTTAAAGTAAATTGTTTCAGACAACAATAATGTTTTATTTGAATTTTATGCAACTGAATATCTGTATATCTAAATATAATTAAAATATTGTTATTCTGTTATAAAATCCTTCTATAGCTAATATTTTGTATTTAAACCTACAATACAAGCTCTCCTTATGAAATTTATAATTGTGTTAGCTATACATGCACTCATATGGTTCTTTCTTTATTAGAGGAATCATTTATACAAGATTATTCTTGAAGATGCTCAACGCCTATAATTAATGCCTAAACATATTCACAATTACGACAAGAAATCAGCTATCTGGCATAATCAAGGATCTTAAAATTTTAACTGAATTATTTAAAATATATCTTCTTTCTTCGTTCGGCAATCTTATTCTTAACTTCTTCATGTTATTAGTATTGGAAAAATTGGAAATACACTATGTACTACTGGAATTTTTATCAACGTCCCTTGGCTAATCAGTCCTTTCGATGCACCCTCTGCATCTTCCCCATCCCGTGTATTTCGATCATTGAACAAGCGTATTGTGTTTGGTGAGTTTATTAAGTTGATTATCCATTATTCAAATAAATAGTGTTGTTTTTACCTTTATATTTGTATTATATCGTCTTTTTATTTCTTTTTCAGATATTAAAAAAATCACAAGGTGCCATATCCGGACTATACAGTGGATGTTCCAATTCTTGAAAGCCGCATTTGCGGATGGCAGCTTATGAAATGGCGGCAGTATGGACGGGAGCATTGTCGTGCAATAATCGCACACCTTTTGTCAATTTTCCACGACGTTTTGCACGAATACTGTACCTCAATTTATGCAATAAAGACGCATAATATGTGCCTTTCACACTTGTATTGCGCTCTATGAAGTGAATTAGCAAAATGCCCTCACAATCCCAGAATATTGTGGCCATCACCTTTTTCGTTGATTGAACGACTTTCGCCTTTCTGGGACGAGGTTCATCAGGTCGGCCCCCATTCCATGGACTCCCTTTTCGATAGAGGATCGTAAAACAGAACCATTGTTTTATCCACTGTGACAATGAACTCCAAAATCGGTTTTTGGGTCGTCTCCACACATGTTTAAAAACGACTGCAGACATTCGACTAGACGTTCACATTGGAGAGCAGAAAGAAGTCGCAGTACCCATCTAGCACTAATTTTATTCATACCCAAACGGTCATGGAAAAGTCGGCGAACACTTGTTTCGGAAATGTTTGTTATCACTGCTAATTTCTTCACTTTCAAACGGCGATCTTCTAGCACTAAATGTTCAATAATTGAAAATTCTTGAGACGTTCAAACTTTAATTGGTCGACCCGACCGATCAGCATCTTCCTTCTTGTCCCAAACGGAAACATTTTGCTCACTTTTTTACAGTTGAATACAAAGGAGATGAATCACCATAAACGCCGTCTAAACGTTGCTTAATGTGATAAGGTGTAATCCCTTCTTTTGTTAAAAATTTAATGACCGCCTGGTACTCAATTTTCGCTACTTCAGACATTTTAGTACACTAGTCACGTTGGTTGGCTGGTTACTAAAAACTGCTAGACTTGAAACCGTCATATTTATAGTGTACACCTCGCGTATGTGCATGTATGATGTGACGGTGTTTGAACACGTTTGAAGAATTTATAGCGCCTACCTCGTATATGTTTATATCTAAATAAACATACTCCCTAAACACACCTGGTTTGGTCTGTTTGTTAAGTTTCCTATAATGCACATTGTCACTAGTCAGGGGATTTAATTATCGCAATGCATGTTGCAGCACATTTTGCGTTGAGAAGTAAATTTACGGCGCCGTAAAAAGTAATGAAATAAAACTTTTCTAGTTACATATCCATAAAATTTACATACATATAAATTCAATTAAGAGCAGGATCTCTGCCCTGATCCATATTATTATTATTATACAGGAAACTTAATGCTGTGCAATAAAGAAATTTGGAAACTTTTTTATATTTTTACGTAACATTGTGACTGGAAAAGTCGCTCCTTTACCCCTGTTTTATGGCGCCATAAATTTCACAATTTAAAAAACTTATTATGTTTTCATCGCCGCTTGCCTAGAGTTCACTGAATGAAACGCAAGTATGTTTCTTGCACAGTAAAATGGTTATAATTTATAATGGTGGATGAGGAACGTTAAAAAGATATACAATATTTTCAGTTGCGCCATTACTTTAAGCGGTAGCATGCATAAATCAATAAGTCTTTAAAAGGGTCACCATATTGTAGGTAGGTACAATAAAGACGACAAAATATAAATTTATTATTTTCGACAATAAGTCTTGTGGTGGGATTTTGGGTGTTGTGAACGGGATTTATTACAGTTTACTCACGAAAACGCTGATAGGGTAGTATAGATATTTCAAGGGACAAAAAGATTATTTGTTACTTTTCAAATTTTGATTTCATATTTTTCGGGCGTAATTTATTCTGCTTTTATTGTTGAAAGTCCGTGTACGTTAATTTGAAACTGAAATCTTTATTTTTGAGAATTTACCATTATGTACATGATTTATTATTTATTTACTTTCTGGACTGAACGTGTCATTTTCTTGTGATAATCTTACTTTATTTCCTCAGTTATCGACATATGGAAGATTAGTGCATTAGTAGTTGAGTTGTTTGTTTCACTATTTTTTTTAAATGTATTTTGTTTAATGTTTTCTTTTGTTTTAATGGGTCATGAAGAATGTACAATTGGTATCTTCATAGACCTCAGTAAGGCCTTCCACTGTTTTGAGTACTGCGTGTTGTTGGAAAAATTGAAAAGAGTTGGAATAAGGGGACATTATTTGCAATTGATCAGTGCTATCTAGACAATAAAAAGAAGTGCATAGTCGACAGTGATGTGGATGCTGCTTCTGATTGGAGGACGCTGAAAAGGGGCACGCCCCAGGGCTCTATCTTGGGTCCTTTATTGTTTTTAATATATGTAAATGATCTCCCATGCAGGATTATACATAAAACGATACTGTACGCTGATGATGATTCGGCAATTGTAAGAACAAGAACAGATTCAGCATACAATGAAATACTGACTACTGTTAGGGACTGTGGTTCATGGTTTGACAGAAACAAACTGAAGCTGAATATTGTAAAAACCAATATGTTGAACTTTGGCTATTTCAAGAAGAACCCAATAAAAATTATTTATGGAGATCAACAGCTAAATATGGAATATATGTCAGCTAAGTTCTTGGGATTGTGGATGAATCAACAATTGAAGTGGAAGAAGCATATTGACCACTTAGCAGCAAAGATATCATCTAGTTATGCATTACGTATTATAGCAGGATCTGTGAATCAGTCGGCAAGTCTATCTGCATATTATGCTTATGTTGAATCAAGACTTTGTTATGGCATCATGTTGTGGGGAACATCGGTTCATGCATCCAGGGTGTTCATCCTTCAGAAGTTGTGCCTGCGTAGTGTCCTTTTACATGAGAAAAACTTAATCCTGCAAAGAAATTTTTATGAGATAAAAATACTTACGTTGATGGGCTTATATTTTCTTGAATGTGTGAGTTTTTCAAAGAGCAAGAATTACGGGATCATTACGAGACTAGAGGTATGGTATGTCACATTTTGTGCCTCTACAAACAACAGAAAGTATTGTGGAAAAGAGTTGTATCACCCAAATAATAAGAGTGCATAATCATTTACCTTCACACATAAATTATTTACTTCAAAAAAGGCAAAGAACTGTATTCTCGCGTGAATTCAAACACATCACATTTTGAATGCTTTATTTCTGCGATGACAGTTTCATGTCTTGACGTTTCCTAATAGTAAAGGGATTTTAATGTACGAACAGAGCGTGAAATAGTCATACGTACCCGATTTGTAATTATCAGGACGTCCACAAGATATAAGAATCGACATTTAGAGGAAAGACCGGCAAAACAAGCCCTATTGCAAATTAAGATGGAAAGAATTAACACCACAGGGTCAGTAACTACATATGAATATATGCCGTATAACCTTTTCAAATTACAGTCTTAAACGTTTGCAGGGTTTATACGTTAAATACTCCAAAAATCCAAGGCAAAAAAATATATAAATCGAGGGAATCAAATACGTAAGCACTAAGGAATATACTAAATGTCATTAATTTCATCAAACACGAATTAGTATTTTTACGACAAAGCGTAAACTAAACATATATTATAGACAAGATATGAACATTTTTAATTTTTCTGTTTGAAAACTTTAACCGCACGTTGTCGAATAACGTACATCGAAGAAAAACATTTAAAGAAGTGCTAATGTTAGGTACGTAATTAATTTTAAGTGTAGAATATCCTTTAAAGTAACAAGAAATGTCAAACATCCAACTAAAGTTTGATTTCCGACGACAGTCTTACGAAAATTGAATTCCGGATTATGAACCATGTCAAACATTTATATGGGCGCGAATGAGCGAGCAATCATTGTATGAATAATAATGGTGAAGAAATGCAGGTTCAAGTGTGATACTTAACTGAAACGAGGTACCTATTAGATATGTATTTTTGTTACTACCAATTATAAATTTTTAATAAAAATAATATGTAATATTGTTGGTAATAGAACTCCTTAGAAAATAGTATTCCCTTATCTGTGAATATAGTAACTAGTAGTGTAGTTTATGGTAAATAAAGAATGTTAACACAGCCTCAAATTTGTTATTACTTTTATTAATAAGTACTGCGGTAATTAGTCTCTGCTCTTCAAATATCCCATGCACAGTCAAAATTGAATGTCAATAATTACATTTAATTTGACAACTAGGTCTCTCAATAGATTTATGAAGTTTATAGGAACAAATAAGTGTCAACTAATTTTGGCTCAAATTAGACGTATATACAGGGCGCGTCAAAAGTTTACATAACCGGACATTATAAAAGCATCATGGCAATACTCGCGCTTTACAGGATATTGTACCAAAACTGTAAGCAGAAGAGAGACGAATTCAAGCTCGAATTAGTATTACTAGTATTACTCCTAATGACACAAAAATGAAAACATTATCACTCAATTTATGAAAAAAATCGAATGTTAATTATTACGAAATAATTTTAAACGTCATTAACTCACAAAACACAATTTTCGCCTTATGACAGTGTTGCTGCCGATGTGCAATATGTTGGTTTAGTGACATAAAAGAAAATCACCAAATCTGGAAACGATGGTGGCGCTGTGGTCAAGTTACTAATAAATTTTGTATTTATAAACAGAAATGATACCTATCTTGCAATCGCACTAACGCCCTCTTCTGTCCAGACTTCCTCATACAGGGACTTTAACCAAAAAACTCATCGCGCCATCTACCAGAAAGGGCAGAACAACGTCTCTCGGGTTAGCTAGTATATTTGCAAAATTATAGCATTGTTTAAATGTCTATTTATAAACCTGTTATGTAATCGCAACTGTGACAGTTTGAAAATTACATTTATTGTGGAAACTGGAGTCACATTAAGTTAATAAAGTGGGTAAAAACAAAGTAAATGTTTTTTTTTGAGATATTTTAAATGCTTTTAATCTTAGGTAGTCAATTGTTTCGTCTTATTAAAGTAGACAAAAAATATCTATAAATGAATCAATTCAATTTGTACATCAACATTACCATATTGTGTCGAAACTGGATTTAGCTATCGCAATGTTTACTGATTGCTCATTCTCAGAGGAAGGTTCACACACAAACACTTGTTAAGCGAGAGTAAATACGCAGAATTTGCCGTCGCATGACAGTCACGAAACCTGAATAGTAAATCTATATACAAACAGTAATTTAATCGCAATTCGAAGGTAACATTTGTCACATTAAATACAAACTAATTTTGTACATCCCATATATTCGTTATTAATTTGAAAAGTTACAAAAGTAATTAACCAAATTCAAAACATCCCAAACGTCCTAGGATTGTAAAATTACAAAATTAAATCATACATTGTCGAGGGAACATTATCAAAACAATAAACATCAAACAGTCCTGAATCGACTGTGCTTTGTCTTGTTCTCCGTTGGTGACACATGAAGTATCACACTGTTGATGGGTATTTTGTAGACTTCTTACTTAAATTGTGACATTCATAATGTTTCTGTATAATTCTTCTTTTTGTGTTTCATTAAATTTTAGCCTTTTGTGCACACATTCATATATTACATTAACTAAGGAATAAATGAGGAGTTTCGCTTGAATATTTCTTTCATAATTCACCATTGTACTGTTTCTGAACGTAAAAAATGTACATTCATATATAAATTACAAAAGCATTGTGTTGCGCAAGTGATTATTTTGGTAAATAATATTACCTAGAATACAGTGTATACACAAATATGGCATCATGTAACTCATATTCAAGTTGTACACTCATTAAAAACAGAGGTGTACCTACTTGTTATATTTTCAAGAAACAAGCAAATTTTACGCATAAAAGTGGCTAAAAGAACTGATATATTTTCTATAAATTTTAGACAATGCTTTAACAAAGAGAATATTAATTCCTTGCAATCATATCTATATATATTATCGACAGTTGTACGCTATGTACAAAAAAAAAAGAAAATGATAATTTTCTGTAATGGTGTTATTACAAAAAAATATACAATATACTCGCAATGCGCAAGAGTAGAATAAAGAAAAACAGACAAATGTTTGTAAATTAATAATTGATAGATATTCGGCAAAGAAAACTGTTGTACATGATCAATAAAATATACTTAGACATACAGTATTTAATTAGTTCTAATATAACTAAATATTAAGTTAATAGTCAATTCCAATTGAAAGTAATTTTTGGATGTACGAAGTTTCTGGCCATAAATTGTCTAGAAACTGTAATAGATAAGTTTTCGATAAACACTTAAGTACACACATGTTGACTCAAAGTGTCCTCAATAAAGTAAGAACTAAATTCTAGCAAAAAAAATCTGCATTTAGGTGCACGCACACTGAGGCGAGGCGAATCGAAGCGAAGAGAAGCGCATTTATTACGCCTGATAAAAATGTACGTAATCAAATGGGTGCCCGCACACTGGAGCGTCGCGTGCCGAAGCGAAGCTTACGTACATTTCTATAGGCGTAATAAATGCGCTTCTCTTCGCTTCGATTCGCCTCGCCTCAGTGTGCGTGCACCTTTAAATATGCATTTTTTTATAATATTGTACTTCGTTTTTGAACGACATCGTTTCGATTTTTAACAGTCTAATGGCGACTGTTTTGTGATGAAATGTGATCATTGGTGCGGAAGGTTGCTTCATCAGTAAAAAAGATAATTTTGTTCCAGTCATCTCATAAGCAAAATTCCAACCGCTTTTGTTCATCTCCGTGAATTTCGGAGCTTTGAATTAAATAGTCGAACATTGTTTTCTCTATGAATTCCTTACAAATTAGTTTTACTAATATCGTCTTTGAGATCGTTTCCGTAAAGATCATTTTGGCATTTCTAAATTTATTGCCAAAAATATAGGTGTGTCATCTTAGGTTTCTTAACAGTTTCTATACAGATCCAGTTAAATCAAATTTATTTACAACTTTGCCCAGTATTTGGCGCGATACCTTCTAACATGTCTATAGCATATCGATAAGATACGCTTCTCATGCCGAAACATTTAATCAGATACATAAATAAGTTCTTCAATGGTTAAATTTTGTAAAATCAACTTGTAATCTTAATTAAAGTGCAACAATTAGAATCTAAATTTTAACTTTTTTTATTTTAACTAATTTTATACTTTTAAGGAGTTTCTCGATTAACAAGAAATGCAAGGTACTTGCCTCATGAAGCATTTTTCATAGTTTATCAAGACCCTGTGTTTCTGATGTAATTTATTTTTTGTAGTCCCATAGTTTAATTGTATTATTAGATATGCTGAATCTGTACTTTAATGATGTCCATTAAGATACAGATTTTCATTAAGATACAAGTTTATATCCAATAGGAATGCGACATTCCAATATTCATCAATATTCAATATGGCCACTTCATATCTGACAGATATAAAATTTAATCAAATTTTACAGTTCTCTGCAATTTACTAGTAAGTAATTAAAATGTGTGCTTTTTTTGAAAATATAAACGGTAAAAATAAGGGATAATTACAGTGAAATGTAAAATTTGACTCCACCAGAAATTATGGAACAAGCCTTAGTAGCCACGAACAATTTATTACCAGCTAAATTCGCAAAAACGTACGGAAAATTTTACTCTCAATTTATGAAATGGAATGTTCAAAAAATAATGTTTTATATGGAGTCGTAGAAAAAATAGTGTATGCAACTCGCATTTAATGGCTATTAAGACACTCGCATTGATTACGATGCTCGCCTTCGGCACGTATCGTAATTTTAATTCTCGTGTCTTAATAGTCATCATTAAATGCTCATTGCATAACATACTATTAGTTCGTCAAGCAATTTTTTTTTAAAGGTGTCTGTCGTAAACTCGAAAATAAAGTTCTTTTGCCCTCTTGTCTACTTTATCTGGGACAGACAGTATCCATTACACTTCCAATACAAATCTAGAGAACACAAACTGCAATGAAAAATATACTAAGATGATGAATAAATCTTCATATGCTTAATGTTACGGTTTATGATAACTTGAACTTGATCAGAAGCATAGCAAGTGTCAGAATGATAAAATTAAATATTTTACCGGTGCTACACCAGAATCTTCAGACAAAAAATGGTATTTGTCGAATATTTGTTATTATTTGCAAGTAAATATTTAAGTCTAATTAACTGGTTTTGAAAAAAAGTATTTATAACGTAAATATAAAATGCAGTACTGTCTGTAAATGTTTGTACGCATATTAAGTTAGTAGTTTGGGTTTTATTTTTCTAAAGCTGGTGAAATCCACTAGTGAGTAGAGAAGCACGGCATGTCCATATTGTTTAATGACAAGTACAATGAGGTTATATTGTACAGACTTGTTAATAGATATATTAAAAACGATATAATTAAATGAAAATAACATTGATAAGTAGAAAATAAGTTTATTTATGAAAATTGATGGAAATGTTCTGTTGCTTGTAAACACAACATTTTTCGTCCTTTCATGTTTTCAAATACATGGCAAAGCTGTTCTTGTGTTATGTTTAGAATTTCATGCCAAATCGCTTGTTGAAGTTCGTCCAAATTGTGCAAGCGGTTTTTATAGACACTATTCTTTACCTGTTCAAAAAAAGTAATCTGGTGGTGTTAAATCTGGACCCCTCGGTGGCCATAGACCTTGGCTTATAATACGATTTTCATAACATTGTTGCAAATAATCTATGGTGGTTCGTGAAGTATGAACAGTGGCTCCGTCTTGTCGGAAGTAGCCCTTTGTTATTTCGTCAAAATCTGATTAAAAAATTCTGTCAAAATGACAGTTTGATATCTCTCTGCATTAATTATTTCTTTAAAAAATATTGGCCCTATTATTCGATGTCCTGAAATTGCAATCCAAATTCCAACTTCTAATGGATACAAATCTTTTTCACCGATATTGTGAGGGTTCTCCGTAGCCCACTTACAGTAATTCAGGCTATTTAGATAACCAGATAAATAGAACCATGCTTCGTCAGTGAAAAAGGTTAGGTTCAGTAAATCATTATTAACCCGTAACCGGTGAGGTGGAGTCTATCAGACTCCAGATATTTTTTTCCGCTATAACTACCTAATGTTTTAAGTAGCAAAAACGCCCGCCTATGTACTTTTAGTTTTGATACGTGAGTCTTGTTTGCTGCTTTCATTACAGTTCTACATGAAACGTGTGTTAGTGTGCTTGTGGTTTTGTATGTCAGGGAATCGCGCTGACTCCACCTCACTGTTAACGTAAGTATTTGTAGTTAATAATGTTAATGTTTGTTTTTACATTTATAATATTTTAGATGGATTTACGTGATAGTACTTCAAAATACACTGTTAGATTTAATCAGCACTGACGTTAGAAATTCATTGAGGTATTGTCATTTATGAGATGCAAAAAAATCAATATGTTTATCTTGCAGTCATCGTAAACTATGCCTAAAATGCGTTGAACATTACGAGTAAAACAAAATTTTGTTTTTCAATATTTGCATTTTTGAAGGAATGTCCTTTTTTTGTTTAACAATGAAATCATATGTTATTGTGTTTGAAAACTTATTATGATCCTCCTTAATATAAAAAGACACTTATTTTTTGCTAAATAAAACACTGTTTTTTATATTCCAAAATATTGCCGATCATTACCAAAATTATATAGTCTTCTACTCTTCTGAGATTTTTCATCAAATTTCCGTTTGTATTAAAATTTGTAACTAACTAAACATGAATAGTTTAAATAGACACCAGACTATGCCATAATATTTAAATTACACAGATACTAATTCGTATTAAAAAAAAAAACAATCGGGAGTCTGACGGACACCACCTCACAATCGACGTGACAAAAGTCGCAACTCACCGGTTACGGGTTAAGGTGCTCGTTAAAGCACTGACACTAGAGTATACGTTGTTGATAATTACGAGGGTACAATTGCTGTACAACCGAAACTCGATAGGGATGCATGAAATTTTTATGTAGAGGTTTTGCACAACTAGCTCTACTAATACCAGAAAAGAACACATAATTAAGGACTTGCGCTTATTTAAATATTCTAGCTCGTGTACCTGACTTTCTTTAGGAAACGCTACTACAAACTGATTGAAGCAAGACTGCAAACTGTACGAGCAAGTTCCATCCTGATTGCGAGTTGCATTTCGAAAGTTGTGAGCGTCTTGTTCAGGCGTAAACAATTTTTGGCTTTCCAGTCAATACTGAACAAAACTTAAAATAGTGGTTATTGAAATACAGATAGGGCAATCCAATGACCTGTCAAATAAAATTCAATATGGCCGTTGTGGGCAAACAAACAGATTTGTATAATTAAAATTTGACTATAAGTGCTCTTATTAAACAATTATCTTATTAAATTAACTTACTAAGGTCATTGTTTAGTTATCTAAGTATGATGTTGTGCATCAAACGCTAAAACTTATAATTATGTGACCAGAACGTTGTGTATTGCAGTATGTTTAAGAAGTGTTTCAAGGAAAAAACAGCTGCAATTATTGCCTGCTTTGAAGTTTTCATTGAAAAACCGGATAATAATTTAGCTCAGCAGAAATACTGTTCCAATTATAGAAATTTTAATAGCAATAACTCCTCAGGGAACTAAATGCTATATTAGTGAAGCTCGGGGTGACATACATCTGAAAAATTAATGGAAGAAGTAATTTTTGCAACAATCTTAACTCAGGATATGTTGTTCTAGGAGAAAAAGCATTTTTAATAAAGGAAGCACTAGGAATTCTGCAAGTGAATTTTAGTTATTCCAGCTTTTACTAAAGGAAGAACTCGTTTACACCTTAAAATATCTCATTCCAGTATCTGTGTTAAAAAAGTGTAATAATATGCAAAAATTAAACAGTGTAGATAAAATTGTGATTGTATTTGATGCTCTAATTAACATGTAAGTTGTAAATGATTTTGTATTTATAATTATTTATGGCACTCTATAATCTTAATTTATTCCTGTATAACGTGGCCAGTGGCCATTATTTTAGAATTTAAATAGGCATTTTGCTACAGACAAAACACAAACTTTAATAATAAGTTAAATTTATTTATTAATATGTATATTTGAAATCTATTTGCATTTTTTTAAGTCCTAAACTCTTATACATTGTATGCTAAATATTTATAATAAATTTTTATAATCTTACACATAATATTTCTATATGATTAAACTTATTTTCTTATTACAATTTATTAACTATTGCTTCCATAATGATTAAGTGGAACTATTTTAATAAATAAATCTTATTAAACAATCCTCTGATTATTTTGTTAGGTATTGCAAATTTAAAGACAAGATTAAATAATTAATCCTTAATCAGTGCACGAGTGGCTTTCTTTTTCTTCATGTACTAGAAATAATAATGCACCAACATAACTTCAATGTTCGGCTGTTACCAACCATGCATGTAGAGTGAGCCGAAAGTATTGATTCACATTTCATAATAATGAACTACACATCCATTGGTTTTAAATTAACTTCTTATAAATGTTTTACCTAATCAAAAACACGTACTTTTCCACATAAAATAAATAAGTTGTTAGTAAATGTAAGCGGTGAGACTCTTGAACACTGTCATTTGGTCCTTAGTGTAATAAATATGTATTAAAACTAAATATACAATAATATCCGTACTTGGCACAGGTGGAATACCATCTATTAAATTGTCTAATTTCAAGAGAGAATGGATGCAAATTATCAAGTAATTTAATGTTCATCTGATAGCTGCCTAAAAATATATTCTCACACGAATAATTATTTTCCATGATGATTTCAACAAAATGTTATTCCAACTTCTGGATTTTCAGATAAGAACTTCTTCAAGTAATCACTCTGCATTATCATGTTTATAAACTCAACACACACGAAATATAAAACCATATTAAAACTAATAATGATGCACGACCAAACTAAGGTTCATTAAATATTTGCCCATAGACGCCATATTAGATCACGTGGTTTGGATTCCCTAATTGTATTTCATATTAAATTATTACTTACCTACAACTTACAAACGATAATTATTGAGCTCTGAACAGACTGTTCAAAATTAAAGGTATAAATATGGAGAATCCAGTGCAACTAATGTTTACAAGACCGACGATAACAACAATTAATGACAATTTATTTATCTACGTCCATGTACCCAGCTCAAGAGGCAGAATTATGACTAAACCTTGATATAATTGCAGGCATACCAACTTAATTGGTGTACAAACATTATATTGTATATTATGATTTTACTATGTAATAGGTTTTTTATATGTATATTAACAATAGCGCTAGACTAGTTATAAGAGATATGTTATTTGCATAAAGTTAGATTATATTTATTCACATGTAGCTTCGAGAGTACGGACGAGAATAAAATATTCATATTCATGTTTATGATCAACACTTCTCATTCCGTATTCGTAGGTCAGCGGTAGCCAATGTTTCACATTCTTGTATCACTATATTATTTATTGAATTGTTTCGGAACAATATTAAACGTCAGTTTTATTTATACTGCATTGTCCTGGAAACACACAATTTCGGAACACATCTGTCGATCAAGTCGTAATTGCCGTTCGATGTGGTGCAATATAGTGCCGTTACGCACCTTATTCCACATAAACCGTTCCGATGGTCTTACAAGAGAACAACAAAACTGGATATCAAAAAGGAATAAAAAGAATCCCGGCGGTAAAATTCACACCAATATAAATCCCATTTCATTTTCACGGCCACTCAGAATATAAATGTCCCTTGCTGGTGCCATTAATGCCTTGAAGAAGATACAGCGGGAAAAATGAAACACGCCATGAATCGATGATGCACTACGCTCTAACGAAGCTAATAAAATTTTAAAAAGCATCGAAACACACCACATGCGTAAGATATATTCATCGTTTGTTCTCCTCTCTATACGACAACTCCAAGCAGAGTGTCTTATAAATAATGCCGTATATATCAAGCGGTCGTAAATCATACGAATGTAATGGCTTTTTTGCTTGCAGTAAAAGGATAGGGAGTGTAATTTCTAATAAATATTAACCTGTACTGTGCTGCAAGAATTTATTGGTTCCTTAATCTAGGTTAAGTATTCTGCTCGGGTCTTGTAATAGAGAAATTATATGAGCAATATTCTGCCGAAGTGAAGCAAAAGAACGGCAGAAGTAATGGAAGAAACGCCATTCCTTACAGACATATAACTAAGCTGTCTGTTCGTTTATGAACAGGAAGTGATAGGTAATGTAACCGATATGACGGGAGATAATAAAACTCAGAAAAATATAAATAAAATATAATGTTTCTTTTGCTTTTTATTTCTGATATCCTCTTCCGCATAACAAAAATGCTCAAAATGATGGAAAACATCAAATGACATCTGTTTGCATTTATAGATATTATAACGAACTATTGGTCGTCTCTGTATAGGAAGACAGAAGCTGCAGTTATTTGATATAAATGTTAATTGGCCTTAATAAGTTTAGCATTTCAATAAAATTACGTTTCGTTTTTAAAAGTAATTTTGTTCACGTTATGTATTCTCGATTTAGTGTACTTTTGACAAACAATAACAAAAAACGTCAACAAACATCAAAAATTAATATCTTATTGTTGCTGTTAATTAGGGGTAATATTAGTGATTTCTTAAGTTTCTGCGTTTAATATTGTCATTGTGTTATTTATTGATTGGATTAGTGAGTAGGTATGTACTTTTCTTGTATATTTGTTGTTTGCCACATATTATTATTACGGTTTTTAGTTAAGTCAATATGCAGTTTGAAAGCAACAAACTCGTTCACATGATTTTCGTTATAGGATATGCCCAAAAGAATTGTCTATTAACCAAGTGAATTTATGCGCCAAGGTATCCTGACGGAAGACAATCTTCAGTTACAAGTTTGGAAAGACTTAAGGAAAGATTCATTAGAACAGGAAATGTGAGTTATGGAGAGCTTGGAAGGACAAAGAGGACAAGTGACGAAGATAAATTGAAAGTCTTATTATCAGTAATTGAGGAGCCCTCTACTAGTTCGACCAAAATATCAACAGAAACTAATATACCACGATCTATTAGCAAGATTTTAAAAAAAAGTAAATATCATCACTACAGTATTTCCTTCCATCAAGAACTGTTGGGGCCTGATATAGAGACTAGAAGGACGTTTTGCGAATGGGGATTAGAAATTGAAAGGATAACACCTAACTTCTTCCAAAAGGTATTATTTACTGACGAATCGACCTTTACTCAGAGTGGTAGCCCAAACCGTCATAATCTTCATCATTATGAAATGGACAACCCAAGAATATTAAGGGGATATTAAAGTCGATTTGGGAATTGACTATAATTGCTTTTGGATGTGTTGGCTCGTAGGAGGAGCCAAATGCAAGCCATCTCATTCTCATATATTTGAAATGAATGTGTTGATTTCCGTCACCCGAATACAGAGAAAAAATACAGCTGAAGGCGCTGCTAAAATACAAATAATTCAGTACCGCACCATTCCGGAATTTCTTAATTTAATTACTCAAATTAAACTTTTTTCCGCAATTCAAAAGCTATATCTCACAAGAAAACCTTGGTCTACACGGGAATTACATCCGTTTTCCTCAATTTCAAAACAAAAGATATACAGATTGTTTCATTTTAAAAACAAGCAAATGGGTGTGCTTAAAACCACACAGCAGAAGTGTAAACTTCATCAAGGCGAGGTTAATAATAAGAAATACAACTTTTTTTCGTTCTATATTACATTTAAATAATCGTCCGCGAAGTTACCAATTCGGGAACGCAACACAGTTCGCGAAATACAATTTCGCGGCCGTTAAAGTAAATACACATTTTGACACATGTTTAATCACACATTCTACGACTTATTTTGGCAACTATCAAGTATTTGTTGTTTATTATATTCGTCTCATTTCCATGGTAACGCATGTAAAGCAAGTAAACCACTTTAATTTAGCACCTTTAGAACTAAATTAATTTAAATTAAATCGATTGAAAAATTGAACGGTTGCCCAAGAAATTGTGTGTATATCTTGTCCGCGAAAAACTTTAACGTACTCGAGATTGTCTTGCCTCGGCCGCAAGCATTATTAAGGAGATTTTCACACTCATGTATATATATATAAATAGACGATATAAATACTGGCTTTCGACTCCCGCCCTTGGTCTAATGGTTAAGTGCTGGCCTCTTACCCAGGCGGCTCCGGTTCACATCTGCTCTGGGACATGAATTTATTTATTCATTTAAATTTCAATTTAATTGAAATTAAATACCTCTATATGATATATTTATTTATCTTGTTCCCTTAGCCGACCTTACCCGAAGAGCGTTACATATCCGAGCGTTGCAGGTCAGTCTTGTTCACTGCCTACAATCAGCGCAACGCGCCTAAAAAAGTTTACACTTCAAAAATCGAATGTGTGCCATTTTAACGCACATCCCTGTACAATTCAAATTATTTTCAAAATGTGTGTTTTTTGTTACTGTGCCACTTTTTATAAAATAAATTTCTTCAGTACTATTTAATAACGCCTATACTTTACTTTGACGCACTAATGAGCAACCCTGTATACAGCGTGTCCGAGGATTGATGTTACAAGAGGTGTGCGGAACTAAAAATCTTTGAATCTCAATTTTATCTTTTGTAAGTAAGCCCTGCTTGGTTTGAAACTTATTTTTAGTATAGTTTCGAGTTTGTGAAATCACGTAGGCCTTGACAGTTGAGCAAGATCTACTTCCGTTTCAGGTAAAGTACGTTTTTCGTTCACAGTATGTTAAAATATTACTAAGCAAACTTGTTCAGAATGATAAACTATGGAACTATGCAAAATTTCAGGAAAATCTACCTACTTCGATTTGATCGTTATTTCTTATGTTCACCAAAATAAAATTATATTTATTCACAAATTAAGTGTACAAAATGTAATAATAGTATTGCCCTATAATCAATCTTACTATTATTACATTTTGTACACTTAATTTGTGAATAATTATAATTTTATTTTGGTGAATATAAAAAATAACGATGTAATCAAAGTATGTAGATTTTCCTGAAATTTTGCATAGCGCTATAATTTGTCATTCTGAACAACTTTTCTTAGTAATATTTTAGCATACTGTGAAAGAGAAAGGTACTTTACCGGAAACGGAAATAGATCTTGTTCAACTGTCAAGACCTACGTGATTTCACAAACTCGAAACTATACTAAAAATAAGTTTCAAACCAAGCAGGGCTTACTTACAAAAGATCAGATTGAGATTCAAAGATTTTTAGTTCCGCATACCTCTTGCAACATCAATCCTGGGACACGCTGTATATATTCAACCGGCGTAACCAGGCCCACTGTTACTAATATTATTATTATTATTATCAAATCGTTTAAGTCAAATTTGTTCTATTACTCAGTATATTAATTTAAATATTTTCCCGTTTTTCTTTATTATTGAATAGATGTGTTTTCATTTCTTGCTTTTTCTAAATTCGCTTGATTACAGAATATATTGCTGATTTTGAATTTATGAGTCTCATTTATTCAATATATACAGTTTAAAGACTTGTTTGTCCGAGCAGTAATATATCAATTTCCAGGGACTGATGGTTACATTAACTAATGAATTTACTCAAATTAATTAACCGCAGAAACTATTATTTAACATAGTAGTTTCAATTAAATTAAACGACCTATCTACAAATTAACATAGTTTGCGCATATAGTAAATAGCGATTAGTTTTGTAATTGAGCAATAGTGTTAGGTCAAATATTTTATTATTAAATTTTATTACTGGAGTTGTACAAGCAATTAATCTTTGAAACTTAATTAAAGTTAAGTCAAATAGGACAACGATAAAATATAACAGTTAATTATATTGGTAAAATGGAATTTGTCATAGTTTTAATATCATGAACTTAGTTACAGTAATTACCATACCTTTAATACTGCAAGTGTATGATTAGATAATCAAAAAAAAACTGCAATAGATTTTATTTTATTTTATGGCAAATTTTTTAGTGCATGTAACGGTAAAGCCTAATTTAATATTTTTATAAATTCTAAATACGAATATGAATTATATTTCAAGATTTATGTATTAGAATCAACGATACATTTCTGAGAACTGTTGATCCTAAATGTATATCTATGTATAAGTTAAATACTATTTAGATAGGAAATGTTTTAAGACTTACGGCACCAAATGCTTGTATTCATTATATTACAAGATTTGTGGCGTGTGAAACTTTAATAACTGCGATAAATGGGCAGAGAAGAAAAGAGAGACGTTATTAAATTTAAAGGGGTTCCTTTTCAATATAGCTTTACCAACGTGTAGCCATAACATTACATTACGATAATAATTTATATTTGTTCCTTTACAATATGGCGCGCCAACTGAGGGGCTCGATAGAGATAAAATTTAAAATTTATTTGTAGAAATTTGATATTGAATAAGGAGTTTTTAAAATATTTTAAATTCTTTAAAACACAGCTACACATTTTAGTATTTAGCATTTTTATTTTTTTATATACAGGGTATATAAAAAAATAAGGTATAATATGTTGAAGGTGTATTGCATATACAGTACGGAAGGTAATACATGTTATACAGAATGATTCAAAAGATAGGTACATCTTATTGGGGGGTCACGGAGAGGTATTATAATGATATTTTCAATATGAATACTGAAATTAAAAGACAAAATGAACCAAGCAGAAATGGAAGCTGTAATGGAATTTTTTGTTAAAATGAGAAAAGAAATCAAAAAAGACAGTGAGCAGCTAGGTGACAAGCTGAAAAATATAAGGAATAAATCAAACAAGAGGCCAAGAAAAACCACAAAGAAGTTGAGAAGACACGACCGAAAGTGCAGCCACAAATCGACAACTTATAGAAGGCAGCACTAGTTGGCATAGTAATAGAAGACATAAAGGTGCCCATATTTAATAGAAGTCATAGAAGAACACATTCCAAGAAATTCTTAGATGCTTTGGAGGAGTATTTCCAAATTACAGAAACTTCAGAAAATAGAAAGTTGAATTTTGCAATAAACCAATTGAGGGGTGTCGTCCTAGTATGTGCAAGTGCTACAAATGGTCAGTGGAAAACTACGAAAGATTTCCAACATGACCTGCTGGAGAAGTACTGGTTCAATAATATACAAGATGGATTCCACAAAATGTTTGGTTCTTCTAAGAAGTTGAGGAACAATCGCAAGTTCAGACAAGAGAATATAACGAAAAGGAATAAGTCGGCCATGCTTAAAGAAAAATTATCCATGAAGAATGATTATGTTGACAATTGAGCGTTTCGATGGGATAAGCCGAAGAAACGTCATTATCTGTGTAATAATCCACAATATGACGACATAATGTATTCTAACCACGAAAAACAGAAACACATTTTTTGCAATTATTGGTTTACTTTTTATGCAATACCAAACGTGGGCGTTTTGCTATTTCAAAAAGTAAAGAGGGGTACTGTAACGGTACAGCTTAATTTAATATTTTTATAAATTTTAAATACGAATATGAATTATATTTCAAGGTTTATCTATTAGAAACCAACGATATATATCTTAGAACTATTTATCCTAAATGTACATCTATGTATAAGTTAAATACTATTTAGATAGAAAATGTTTATAAGGCTTACGGCACCAAATGTTGTTTTTGTGTTATCGATGTGTGAAACTTTAATAACTACGATACATGGGCGGAGGAGAAAGGGAAGTTGTTATTAAATTTAAAGGGGTTCCTTTTCAATATGGCGCCCAACGTGGGGCCTAATTTACAAGTTTTTTTTCAATATGGCTTTATCAACATGGATCCATAACATTACATTACGATAAATTGATTTATATTTGTTCCTTTACACGCACTATATCTAGATTATTTCTTACCATCGACTAGCAATAACAAAAAATTTTACTAACCGCTTGCAACAAACGCTATACAAAATATTTGAATAAACAAAGAAATTATCCAATAGGAAATTTGGAGCAGATTCTACACGTTAGATTATTTAATAAATCGTCGGAAATTTTGTAATAATTTTGGGAAATGAATAGTTTCCTTCATTTATAAACAAAGCTATAGACGGAAATACATATCTTACAAGTATATGTAAAATTTACTTTGAAAGGATATAGACAAAATTAGATATCAGCATATGATACATCCAATTAACATATTATAATATATTTGTCAAGTATTTATTTAGAAAACAAGTATCAAGTAATACGAGGGATAAACTGAATTTATTAAGAATAAGAAAATCTAGTACACTGTAAAAAAAATACAGTATTAATTTAGAGCAACTCTTTATCTGTCATTTGACGTTTAGTTGTTGAAGTTACGTTCGTTACTTTTTAAAAGTAAAAGAAAATGGAATTAACTGGAGAGCACTTTCATATCATAATCTACTATGGTTTTAAAAGAGATATAAGCGCTCATGAGTGCAAAAAGAGTTTAGTTCGGGTTTTTAGTGAACAAGCACCTTCCTTGGCTACAATTTATTGATAGTATAAGAAATTTGAACGCAAAAAGAATTCTGTTCAGCATCAAAAAGAAGCAGGGCGTCCTCCTACAGCTGCTACCGACAAAAACTTTACTGCTGTTAAAAAATAATTGAAAAGAACAATGCGGTAATAGAGCATCAACTCAAGATTGGATTCTCAGCTGTTAAAACAATCATACACGATCACCTGCATTCAAAAAAGTGGTAAGTCGTTTTGTACCTCATCATCTTTCAGACTTCCAAAAATCAGAGCGTGTGAGAATTTGCCATGGAACAATAAATGTCTTAAATATTGGCGGGTACCGATTTTTTTCCAAAATAGTGACAGGTGACAAAACTTGTATTCCCTCTTTAGACCTTCCTACCCGCCAAGAGATGTGTATGAATTCACGAAGTTGAGAAAGCTCCTACAATGACTATGATGCAGCGAGCTATGAAAAAGGTTATGTATGCGGTATTACAGGAAAAAAATCCAAAATTGTGAGATTAGAAAGGTGGACTCCGGAAATACATGCACGATATTATTTAATTGTCCGGGCACTCATAAGAACCGCAGTAATCATTTAGTACAACATTATTTATTACTCAAACTGGATAAAAATTGTTAGCGCAATCTAAAATTTTCATTAATAACACTGTAGTGTCTTATTATGAGCTAATCGACATATGAATGACAAAAAATCTCTGTATAGTTGTCGACAGAAATGGTGGATGCGACGAGTAGTAAATTTTGTAAATCTTACTTAAACTAATTTTTGTCTTGGTGTTAATTACTTCAACTAATCTTTGCAGTCTTACTACTTATATTTATGTATTTATTTTATAATATGTAACACTAATGGTATAGGTAAATAATGTATAATATATTATAAAAACAGAAAACTGAAAAGATTAACTAAGTTAGTGACTAAAACGAAATCATATAACACCTAGGAAACTTAGTAGGTAAATAATCAACAGGTATTGAACAGTGGAAAAATAAGTACATCTATACAAATATATCTAAGAACAAAATCTCATAGGCAATTCACGTACCTTGCAGCTGTATTAATGGAAATTCTTGGATAAGATGTTCGTACTTTTCAATTTAATTCTACAAAAATCCTATCCAAGAATTCTCATTAATAGGACAGTAAAAAAAAAAACTCGGACCAACAACCTGAATCGAGAAGAAGCACTCCTAGAAATCCCTACTGCAGACTCATCTGAACCATAAAATCATAAACCAATCCGCTGCCAACAAATGTCAGTTTCTTTCAAGTAATCGCAGAAGTAGCAACAATATTGAATATGTTTCATAGAATAATATACGAAACTTCGGCAGCAAGAGAAGGAACGACTAACGAATAATTGGAATATAATTTAGGGTGGTGAATAGAATATCTTGCACGACGCTCAATATGTCGCGAGTAGTTCGGCTACTAGTTGATAAGTTCAGAAGAAACCCAAAAGACAACCCTTAATTGTGGCGTTCTTGACCAACACTGTTATCCGACTCGCTGTTTTATGAAGACCATATTTTCAAAGGTTATATTGATTTTATTGTAAATAATTGATTGACGACGGAGATACGTGTTGAAACGCCATAATTTACAAGTAAAAAATTGAAACAAATTCAAATTGAGTTCAAAACAGTTTATTTATTCACTACAATTATTTCGCTCTACTAGAGCTTCATCAGGTGATGAATATTATAATACAAAATATTTGTAAGTGTTCATATTTATGTCTTTTCCTAAATGAAGAGGGGTGGGTTGTGACATTACGTTAAGAGCGGGAGTAACTTATATATTTAATGTAATATTTAATATATAACAATACGAGTAAGAATATTAAAAAATTGAAAATTCATTGTTTACTGATATAAAATTAAACAATTTATAAATACGTATATATATAATTATTGGGTAAATTCCGCTGTAGAGCAACCGTAGACACGTGTTTCTGACTCATTGGTCGTCATCGGTACGGTGTAGCCAAGGAAAAAGGTGGGATAACGTGTCTACGGTTGCTCTACAGCGGAATTTACCCAATAATTTTCTCTTTCCTGTATATATATATATATATACCGGGTGTCCACACGAAAACTTTATATTGAATTATTTCTGGTGTTTTTGAAGACAAAAACTTGAAATTTTGGGTGGTTGTTCAGGATATAGGGGGACAATGAATAGTGTATTTCATACCGCCCCATCGGGTCACCCGCCGCCGCCGGCCACCCCCACTCCAATATTTTAAATGACACCCTGTATTTTTTTTTGGTGGTTTTGAAAGAACACAATTTTCTTGATATTCCTATGCGAAAAAGCTAGTAACACACATTATGACATTTATGAGATATTTAAATTTAAAAGTTTCAGATATCAGAAATTATTAACTCCGAAAAATCATAAGTTAGTCATGGAAATACTTAAAACAAGATTTATTCACAACATTTTAGTTAAATTAAATGCTCAAATTGTTCACCGTTTACATTTAAACATAAATAAAGTCTATTTTCAAAAGCATTTCTAACATTTTCGAACACTTGTGGCGTTAAATTTCGACATTCCTCTGTTATTCTATTACGTAAATCAGCTATTGATTGTGGCGGTGTCTTATAAACAACAGACTTCAAATGTCCCGACAAAAAGAAATCTAGGGGAGTTAAATCGGGGGAGCGAGCTGGCCAGTCAATAGAGCCCCTACGTCCAATCCAATGTCCTGGGAAAATATTATCCAAATAATTCCTAACGTCTAAACAATAATGTGGCCCAGCTCCATCTTGTTGAAAATATAATTGCTCCAGTTTGCAAAAATGTTTCTATTAGCGTTCTGACATAAGCAACAGATACGTTTCTGTTCGGATGGTTTTCATTGAATAACGTCGCCGCTTGGGAATAATTTTTGTTTGCAATCCCATACAAAATCACTATTTCAGTTCTCTCTTCAAGAGTATAAACCATTTTAGCGAAAAAGCCGAAACTTTAAGAACAATTTTACAAGTATTAATATTAATGAAACACAAAAGTCACAATTTTGACAATTCTAATTTAAAGCAAACTATTTCCATGACTAACTTATGATTTTTCGGAGTTAATAATTTCTGATATCTGAAACTTTTAAATTTAAATATCTCATAAATGTCATAATGTGTGTTACTAGTTTTTTCACATAGGAATATCAAGAAAATTATTTTCTTTCAAAACCACCAAAAAAAAATACAGGGTGTCATTTAAAATATTGGAGTGGGGGTGGCCGGCGGCGGCGGGTGACCCGATGGGGCGGTATGAAATACACTATTCATTGTCCCCCTATATCCTGAACAACCACCCAAAATTTCAAGTTTTTGTCTTCAAAAACACCAGAAATAATTCAATATAAAGTTTTCGTGTGGACACCCGGTATATAAATATTAGAATTATGAAGTTGATTTTAAATATTTAAATTTAATAACGATGAACTACTCACTTCTAGTTGGTCGTTTAAAAAAAGGTTTAATTTGTTTAATTTATTTATTTCTAGGCTTTCTAATAAATTTAATTTTTTACTCTTGTCTTGTATGTGTAGTATGTTAAACTTATTATTGAATTTATGTTTTTGTTCAATGCAGTGGTTTGCATATGTGGAATCTGTTTTTTGTAATTTATAGCTTTTTTCATGTTCTTTTATGCGTGTGGAAAAGGATCTACTAGTTTGTCCCCTATAAGCTTTTCCACACTCGCAATTCAACTTATAGACCCCAGATTTTAAGTTTTTGTCAGTTTTATCTTTATTATTTTTAATGTGTTTCTGTAGTGTGTTGTTTGTACGAAATGAAATTAATGTGTTTGTTGATTTTTGTAAATATGTTTTTATTTTTATGGAAGGTCTACCTATATAAGTCACAGAGGCAAATTTTGATGAATAAGTTTGAGGAACTATACGATAAATCTTGGATATGGTTTTTGCTTTTTGTTTTTTTTGAAGGAGATCATTTATTCATTCTTTTGAATAACCGTTATTCTGAGCTATGGTGTAGAATTTACATCATAGCTCAGAATAACGGTTATTCAAAAGAATGGATTAATTTATATAACATTGTGTGGAAAGCAGCAAGTTTATGTCTAACCGGGTGGAAAGAGTTAGAATATGTCGTAATATCTGTGTGGGTAGGTTTATGGTAAATAGCGAATTCGTGTGTATCAGTAATATGCGATATTTGAAGGTCTAGGAAATTAATGATTTTATTTTCATCTAATTCTATGGTGAATTTAATATTAGGATGCAAAGTGTTAATATGATTATGTAGTGAATTTAATTGATTATCCCTTCCTTTAAAACACACCAAATTATCATCTACATATCTCACCCGGTATATACAATTTTTAAATAACGAATGTTTACTAATAATATGTTCATGGTTGTCCATAAATATTTCGGATAATAAGGGACTCAGTGGGTTTCCCATAGCTAACCCTCCGGTTTGTTTATAGTAGGTCCCGTCAAATACAAAGTAATTATGTTCTAAGCAGATGTTAAGGAGATTTAAAACTTCAGATTTAATTACGGGATTAACTTTATTGTATTCTAATTTAGTTTCTATTAAGTTTAACACTTCTTTTGGGGGAATACACGTAAACAAATTAGTGACGTCAAATGAAATGAGTTTTGAATTATCTGGTCATTTTAATTTACTAGTTTTATGCAATGAATTAAAAAATCGGTGAGAAGGTTGAAATGAATACATTTATGGAAGAGTATAATGAAAATTCAAGTGGAAGCGAACTGTACACTGTCTGGTAACCCTCTTAAAATTAAAAGAAAATTATTAGTGGCAATAAATAAATAAATTTATATTAAAAAAAAATATTTTTCTTCGTATGACTTTATCTTCGTCGAGAAAAAAGGTAGCAACTTCCTGTTTTCATCATTCATTACAGTTTTTTATGTGCTTCAATATTATAATATTAAAAATATATCGTTCCATTTAAAATTTTAAAGAAAAAACAAGTAATATACATAAATTGAGAACAGCGCCACCTGTTCTTTTTTTGACAACCTCGCAATTTCGTACTACATACCCTTCAATTCTCCGTAAAATTCTCTATCTAGTAAGCCCAGACACATTAAAATCTGTTGAGGCAAACCGACATACCCCCTCCACCCTTCCCTTCATATGGAAGTTAGATAAGAAAGTTTCAAATGACAATTGTATAAGAAAGTCTGAAAATGTTGCTAGTAAGAATTTTAATATATCTTAATCTAGAATTTAATGAAAAATTACTGAATTTTTAATTGATCTTGAGAATTGCGCACCCTTGCGATCATTTTGGAAACTTAAAAATATTTTTATTTAAATTCCCGTGGTCCATTTTACTATCAAAATTTTTTCCACCAGGTTGTAGGATAAACGGTTGCCGAGATATGGTCGGTGGCCGAGCTTAAACAAACACCCGGTATATCATATATTTTCTCTTTATTTAGTGAAATAGTTTTTTTGTTAAACTCTATGATTAAAAAGTATTAATAAATTTCGTTTCACTCCTGAGGTATGCTTCTTAATTATTTGATTAATTGCATTTTCTATAAATTCTGTATTCTATTAATTAATTTCTTAATTTAAATATGTATATTTCATTTTAATTACTGGATTCTGTTTTTACCTACTGAATGCAAGATGAAAACATGATACGGTGGTAGGCTTTTTCACAATAAGATCACATAACTAATTACGAAGTTCATTAATGTTTCCTGTTTTTCGAGACATTGCACAATATAAATTACTTGGATCGTTTAAAAATACCCCAGTCAGCGACAACCCTCCTTAAACTAATGATCTATTCAAGCAATATTTCGTGATGCAATGAGGGAAGATTAATGGACTCTTGACTACGTCTCTGATAAATTACTTACACTATAACGTAAAATGTGTGCACGTGGCAAGAATACTTATACGAATTTATATTCGGCGACTTTTCTTTTGATTAGATAGATGAAACAGACATGCGAAAACTGACACTAACTTCTTTCATTATTTAATTATCAAAATTAGCGCCCTCAAAAGTGGTTGAATTTTAAAAAAAATTCTTAAATAATTTAATATTACGTGACATATTTCGGTTTAGTAACTTTCAACTAGAGTTTTTATCATCGAAAGTATTACAGCCGGGAGACTTTTCACATTTTTAAGAAAATACATTGTATTTCAACATTTTCAACACAATTTCATGAGTAGTAGAATTATCAGTATATATACAGAGTGGGCCACCGAAAACGAAACAGATTGAATATCTCGAAGGAGAAAACTTTTTTGAAGAAACGCAAAAACAGGTCGATTTTTGATCCAAGGGGGACACCCTTCCATCATATCTTCAACTGTGATACGTCATTCCCCTCCCCTCCATCACTCTAACCATTACAATTTAAATAGGGAAAGTACTAAATACGATACATCATTGAAAAGGTAATTGTACGGAGAATTCAGCAATGTGATTGTTGGTTGCGCTATTTTTGATTTTAGCGCCCTCTAGCGGGTAAAAAAACGGTTACGTATTTCACAATGTGACACATCATTTCAAAGCTAATTTTATTAGCAATTTAATGCACAATTGAAAAAAAATTAAATAATCGAAACACCTTGCAGAGCTCTAATATTAGAAACTACGAACTTATTAGTTTACAAAAGACACTGACAGTCTGTACTTGAGAATGATGACAATTAAATGTCAAAGATATTACGTATTTAGTTGCTAATAAAATTAGCTTTGAAATGATGTGTCACATTGTGGAATACGTAACCGTTTTTTTTCCGCTAGAGGGCGCTAAAATCAAAAATAGCGCAACCAACAATCACTTTGCTGAATTCTCCGTACAATTACCTTTTCAATGATGTATCGTATATACTACTTTCCCTATTTAAATTGTAATGGTTAGAGTGATGGAGGGGAGGGGAATGACGTATCACAGTTCAAGATATGATGGAAGGGTGTCCCCCTTGGATCAAAAATCGACCTGTTTTCCCGTTTTTTCAAGAAAGTTTTCTCCTTCGAGATATTCAATCTGTTTCGTTTTCGGTGGCCCACTCAGTATATATAGTGTGTCAATAAAGTAAGGAACACCCTAAATATCAGCTTTAAAACATATCTCTAGCAAAAACGCTCAGACATGTGTTTTTTTATCTTTGAAGGCGCATTTTCTTAGATTAAATTGAAGTATACAGGGTTATCAAAAAAGAAGATATGACGTTATCATGTGTTTTTTTAAATGGAATACCCTGTATATTTTTAAGAAAATCAAAAGAGCTTCTCATGAAGATTTCAACGATATATGAGTTGTTGGGGATATCTTTAATATTTACTTGTAGAAATTGAAAAAACACTTTTGGTGGAACTACATGATAATTTTTGGTAATTTTAATCTTTAAACGTTGTCATGACAGAATTGTCAGTATGGAAGGTGACGTCTTATCTAATTAGACAGTGACTAACCACCGTTAGTTTGTTTGGCGTTGCTTGTTTTATAATTGCCATTTCTTTTGATAAAAATGGGTCTAAGTGAGAGAGAACGGATTGAGATTCTTATGATGATTAGTTATGGTGACCGAAGAAGGAGTACAGTGGAAGTTTGCGAACTATTTAATGCAGCGCATCCTAATCGGCAACCAATAACTCGCTCAACTGTAAGTAAAATACTTCTAAAGTATGAGGAGTACGGAAATGTTAGGGATCTACATAAAACTGGGCGACCAAAAGTGGATGATGAAACTAAGTTAAATGTTCTTTTGACAGTGCAAGATAATCCGAATTGTGCTACTCGTCAAGCAGCTTTAAACTTTAATTGCAGCCATGAGACTGTTAGAAAAATTTGGCATAAGCAGAAATATCATCCTTATAAAGTGCATCTTGTCCATGAATTGTCGGAAGATGATTTTGATCGCCGTTTGGAGTTTTCAGAAAACTTGCAAATACTTTGTGAACGTGATGAAATGTTTGCTAGAAACAATTTATTTTCAGATGAGGCAATTTTTCTTTAAACGGAACAGTTAACCGACAAAATTGTAGATACTGGACAGAACATAATCCTCACTGGATGCAGGAAGCTCGAAGTCAACACCCTCAGAAGGTAAACGACTGGGCTGGAATACTAAAAAATAGGATTTTAGGACCTTTCTTTTTTTGATGGAAATCTATTTGGATTTTTTACAGTTAGAGCTTCTTCCTGTGCTTGTGGAACTTTATCCTGATCCAAATACCCCTGACAGTCCTAGTAATGAAATCTGGTTCCAACAAGATGGGGCACCTCCTCATTATTCTCGACCTGTGCGTGACTACCTAAATTTGATTTTTAATAACCGATGGATTGGCAGACGTGGGGTTGTTGAGTGGCCAGCTCGCTCCTCTGACTTAACACCACTAGATTTCTTCCTGTGGGGTTACCTAAAAAGCAAAGTTTATGTAAATAGACCTCAAAATATTAATGATTTAAGAGAACGCATACGCCAAGAGATCCGAAGAATCACGCCAGATGTAATCAGCAATGTTCAGAATGAGTTTATTTCTCGCCTAGGCTACTGTCAGATTATGAACGGGCAGCAATTTGAACATTTACTTAAGTAAATTTTTGTTTTAGATTTAAAAATAAACAAGTTAAACTCTATTGTAATTATTT
The DNA here is from genome assembly GCA_963170755.1 of Amphimallon solstitiale. Taxonomy (NCBI): domain Eukaryota; kingdom Metazoa; phylum Arthropoda; class Insecta; order Coleoptera; family Scarabaeidae; genus Amphimallon; species Amphimallon solstitiale. The sequence goes on along the minus strand of OY720676.1, from coordinate 40,269,133 downwards.
TATGACGTTGTTCCACCAAAAGTGTTTTTTCAATTTCTACAAGTAAATATTAAAGATATCCCCAACAATAACATATATCGTTGAAATCTTCATGAGAAACTCTTTTGATTTTCTTAAAAATATACAGGGTATTCCATTTAAAAAAACACATGATAACGTCATATCTTCTTTTTTGATAACCCTGTATACTTCAATTTAATCTAAGAGAATGCGCCTTCAAAAATAAAAAAATACGCGTCTGAGCGTTTTTGCTAGAGATATGTTTTAAAGCTGTTATTTAGGGTGTTCCTTACTTTATTGACACACTGTATATACATGAATCGTACATACGTATATCTATATATTTACATACGCACGGATTTCTTGAAATTAGCAGCATATGAAATTGAAAATTACTTGCTTTATGTTAATTAATGAACTTAGGGAAAAGTCGTATAATGAAATCAGCTGTTCTCTCTAATTTTTCGATTTGTCTACTTATACAAACCGAAGTTATCTTTGCAAGCGTGACAGATTAATTTCTTAATTCTCTCTATGAAACGGAAGGAAACATAATTTACATGTTTAACCTTCTACCGACTTGAAACACATATTGTGAACGAAATGCCGGTAACAATGAGAAATCCTTATTTCATTCAGGATAACTAAATTTATTAGTTAAGGTAATAAAAGTACAATGAATTCAAAAACTGAATGTTTGGTGTTTTGTTATTTTTATAGGCCGTCATCGTTCCCAGCGCTCCATTCCTCTTTCAGTCATATACCACATCCCCACACACTTACAATAAATTACTTATTTTTTATTAGACTACCAAAATATTCACTAGAAATAATTTATATGGCAAAACAACCTTTGCCGGATCAGCTAGTTTGCTTATAAGAAACTATTCTGGTTCTCTTAAACTCATGTGGGGTCTTAGCTTCGCTGATGTTTCAAATTCTTGTTGATAGAGTTCAAATAAACTAATAATAGTGATCCTCAATCAATGAATAATTAAGTTGAATCTTTATATAGTAAGGAATCAAACTCAAACATGTATAGTAACAGGTAAGTTGTTTATTATGATGTTTTATTTAAACGTAAATTTAAAATGTCAATACTTTACTAATAATATGAAAACAATAGAAAGTATTATCTTTCATTATTTAGTAAAGTTAAATTTACATATTATAAAACTCTTTGAATAAATTAATACTGGAAACGTTTATCGGATTAAATATTAACAATGATGAACTATACTTTCCCAACTCACTTTTATATTAATATACAACATATTGTTTACAAATTCTATAAACTGTTAGAAGAACATGGGCATGTGGCATTAAGATTTCCACCCTACCATCCCTATTTAAATCCGATCGAAATGATATGGGCTGAAGTAAAAAATAACTTAGCAAAGAAAAATGTCTCGTTTAAACTAGACACTGTGAAGACTCTGACAGAAGAAGAATTTGTTTCGGTTAATGTTCAAGACTGGATAAAGTGTTGCCGACATGTTGTTCAAGCTGAAGACAATTACTTACAACATGAGATTCGAGTTGATGTGCTGACAGAAAATTTAATTATAACAGATTCTGATAGTGAAACATCTAATGACACTGTCTTCGAAAATTTATCAGATTAAGGGGCTGTGGAGGTTATCCAAATAAGTACGTATTTGTTTATCCCTTCTTTTTTATGCTAACGTGTATATTATTAAATTGTATCATCACATTTATCTTTTATTATTATTATTATATTTATCTTTCTGTGAAGTAAATAAAAATATATAATTTGAAATTAGTTTTATTACAAAAAGTCGACGCTGGCCTACCCGCTTTATTTATCGTTTCATTCTTACAACAAACAAAACTTGCTGAAGATCCATTCTATACTTTCTGAATATTCGCCAAAAACAAAATACCAAGAAACAACAAGGCACGCCACTGCTTTCAAATATCTAGTCGAGGTAGAGCCCTCCGTCGGCTTTATTCCAAGAAATGACGCAGCGGTCTTCCACGAATTTTAGCTCATGAAAGTTGGTACGGACTATAGTTATATATACCGTTTGACTGAAATAAAAGTAGATATAGGGAAACACAGACACGCACACATGTGCATGCAAACATGAAATGGAGGGGTACGATAGTAGGGGAGTACAGATGAGTTCATATCGGGACACCGGGGTACCGAGGCTTTAGTGCAAAACGTTGAAAGCTAGTATGCAGACGTTTGCTTTAAGGAATTGCTACGCTATGTACGGCTTTTGTATAATATTTTGGTAACTGATGTATAATGTATTAACATTGAACTGAAACAAAACTCTATAAAATTTGTAACTAAAATAAAATTCTTATAAAAAATTATATAAAATTCTCACATTTAAAACGAAACAAAATGTTATACTTAATGAACTATACAAAATTTAATGTTGAAGATGTTCAAATGTCTGTCCCTCTTGCATCAAGCAGTACCCTAAACGATTATAAAACCCATTTCGTACATTCGATAGCATTTCAGGAGTAATCATTTGTATGGCGTTAAGAATTTGTTCTCTTAAGGCATCCAAATCAATCGCTCTATTTCCTTCAGCAATGTATGTACGTTCACGCTTTAAAGTTACGGAACGAATGCCATGTCCGCGCTCTCGATCTCCCCACTATCTCCCCACACCACCGGTCTTATACTATGGGTAAACCGAGAGCCATATTCTTGAACTGTTGTATACATACATGCATAGGTACATGTTTATGTGTGTGTATTTGAAGACGCATATTAACTTTTAAATACGACAATCTGTATATTAGTATACTTGAGTGACTTAATAGCCTGAGAGCGCTTTCATTCCAAGAATTACTGTTAGATTGTATTTATTTTGTTGATAAACCTTATGCAGCACTGATTATATTGGTTCCCGTTTCTTTACAGATTTCCTTTCTTCACCTTTTCTCTGGTTGTATTTTACATATTTGCCTCAAAATTACTTCTAAAACGGTAAAAATAAATAGCGCACTTTTTAACTATACTTTTATAATTCACTTGTGGTATTGTGGTAATTTTCCAATTTTGTATTTAATTTATTTAGGACGCTACTAAAACCGCAATCCATGGATTAATGGCGATTATGTATCTAGGTTTAAATAAGCACACTATCTACATATTATAATTGTTATTTTTCATGCGTAATTTTCATTACTGATTGTTTACAAAGTTCAATTAATGATATACAACCGTATGCACCTCTTTGAAAGCATGGTTATATATATCATAATAACTATTTTTAAATTCATATTAAATATGATTAATAATAATTCCTTCACAAATAAATAATGTACAACAATAAATAATAAATATCTTATAATTATTACATAAATATTTTTAATTAAATTTACCATTATTCAAACTCTCAGTATTAATTTATTTATATTATGCTTGCACATAATTTTAAATAAATAAATATTATTACGAAACTAGGCTTTGTCTAATTTTCTTATATAGTACTCTAAAATTATAAGAATTAATAAAAATAATTTCTGATATGATGTATCAACATGCTCCATTTATAATACGTCAGTTTACTCTAAACAACGCTATTACATTTAAATCATCAGTGGAAAAAAATAAAACCGTATAAACACTCGATAACAGCGATAATTTCTCACTCTTGAATGCCTTAACAATATTTCTATGTGATGAAATACCAAGAGGATTAACCAAATTTCCCATGAGAAGACTTTAAACAAATATTTACTTTTCACCGGTGGAAGTTACTGCTATCTCTCCAACAACACGTATGAATACAGATGAAAGCAAGATGAACAAGCACTGATATGCAGATAAATATCACATCAACCTACCTTCGTATCGTACCGGTATGCCCTATCGTTTTCAAATTAGAAAAAACATGAACACAATTTAATTATAAGAATGATAACATGATACCAAGGATCAAGTTTGTTGCTGTTATTATTGTACTTCCAGCTTGCAGTTGTGTTAACAGCCAAACATTACGTAAGCATTAATAATGTGCTAACTAGCCAATAACAACAACTAATACAACTTCGGAAAATCATATTGTGAAACCCAAACGGGACACTTCGGGATGCGCCAAGTGTTTTTAATCTCTCACACAGAAGTGCAAAATGTGAATTGCACATAACGGTTTCTGTAATTATGCAGACAAAACTTAACACACTAGAGAGAAAGAGAGACAGAGAGCGAAACCGAATTCTTGCAGTTATTACAGAGAATATGAGTTCTCAACGTGACTTTGGCCGTATTCTTAATTAAGAAGCTGCGTTGGCAAAAAGCACTTCGGCATCTTGAAACGTAGAAATTCTCGCATGTCAGATATAACAATATGTTATTTAACATTATAGTACGTAATGAAATTTAATTAAAACAAATAATTAAGTTATCTCATAAAGCTCGCGACTAGGTTCATATTAATTTTACCATTACAAGCAAAGATGTGTTATGTTTTCATCGGCGTAAAACAAAAATCTACGCTAAAATAAAAGCAAGAAACGTTACATTATGACTTCTTTGAAACTCGCAAGTACCTACTGCAATGTGAAGTAAATGTTATGTGTTATGTATGTTTTGTACAGATATTAATACAGGGTGGGCAAGAAGGTAGAGTAGGATTTGGCATATAAATATCTTGTTTGCTAACGGTTTTGTTTCTTTACTTACAGGTGCATATCATAACTGATTCGTTGGACATTGGGCATGATAAATTACACCAAGAAAGAACGACTAAAAATAGTCGAATTTTATAGGTCTGTTATTCTAACGCAAAGAGTTTATCGCAACCATTTCCACGTCAGACAAGGACCCTCAGCGACGATGATTCGGAAACTAATGGCACGCTTACAGGAAAAAGGTTCTGTGATGAACCTTCCACATACTGGCAGACCACGTTCGGCGCGCTCTGAAGAGAACATTGAATGCGTTAGAGCCGGTTTCGAAGAAGAACCAGAAACATTAAGGGGCGGTGCTCACTACCTCAATCAGTTTCTTCCAAATCCTGACTTTATTTTTTGAAATATTTAGACATTTATTTGTTTAAATTACTTAAAAAAAATAAAAGAAATATCATAGCATAGTCCTTTTTCCGAAAATATATGTAGAAAAAAAAATAAAAACTGAAATTAGAAAAAAATCCCAAAGTTAACTATACCACAATAATTTAAAAAATATTCTGACCACGTCCTTGAAAGAGTTGAAAAAATATTTTCTTAATTAAAATTGTGATTTGGAAAATATAATACATTCTGCAAGACAAATTGTTGGAGCAATGTTAAAGTGAAACATGGTACGGTTTCGGCTAGCAGGCGGAGTTTCGCCAGACGAGACTAATCGGTTCTGAGTACTCTAACAGAGGCATAAAGATAAGGGTTTTACGATCCCCACTCAAGGGGTGTTTAGACCAGAGTTTAAATTTTGCATTGTTTCGAGCTTTACTTGATGTAAATTCATGATATCCAATTAAATTATAATAAAACAACAATATGAAGTTTTGAGATTTACATATTTATTAAAAGACACTCTAGCTGATTCGCTATACAATGGCTTTTTCAAGGGATAACTATAAACTATCGAGTGTTATAGTATTTTCATCGTAAGAATAGGTGCACGTCATCAATGACGTTGGCACAATGTTGTCAAACTGATACATATAAAATATAAAAATGATATAAACAACTGTCAAATTAGAAGTATAGGTTACGAAAACCAATTAGTCTATTGAAAGTTTTATTGAGGCTGATCCATTAATTACTAACACAAACTAAACGATTAAAAAATGTGATTGTGTTACATAAACAATCATTAGTTCATAAAATGATCCACTAATTTTCGATTTTCAATGGCAATTTTATCGCAAACTGTATTTATTTCTAAGCATAAAAATCGATATTTAAACTTAATAATGCTTTAAAGATTTGTCAGAAATATATGAAAAATGAACTTTAATAATAAGTAATAAATAATCAAACGCAGGAAGTAGACTTTATTATTATATTAGTGACAGATATTAAATACAAAAGCATAAAAAGAGTAATATTAAGTTCAATCTGACAGTTCATATTCACTTGAACTGTCCATATTCACATTAACAATAAATTCCCCAGGATCTTCACGATCAACTGCAACTTCCCTCTCCCACCATTTGTATATTTCATTCTCTGTGTGTTGTATTGTTTTTCTCCAAGTCTCTGGTGTGACAGATTTTAAGGAATTTTGTTTGTTGTACACTTTCTATACATCGTCCATGCTCTCCAATATGGTGTGCATAATAACTTTTTGTTATACCTCAAATGTGCTCGATGGGGTTAAAAATGCAGTGATATGGTGGAAGACGGAGTATCATATGACTATACTGTTGTGCAAGCTGATCTACTTCATAAACAGCGCAAGTTTTATTTCTGTAGAAAATTAAACTTTATAGATAAAGATAAATGAAAACGGTTTTATGCTACTCACTTGTCAACTAATTGAAGCAGTTGAATTTTCAATAAACTCTCATCATATTCAATATTGTTTTCCGTTAACCACTGTTGAATGGCAGCTTTGGTGGATGCAGCTGTGGGTGGCTTATTTAAAATTGTGGTATGGTAACTAGTATTATCTAAAACAACTGCAGATGGCCTTTCAAGATAGCGAAGCAGTTGGTGCTCAAACCACCGCAAATAGTTGTTAGTTCGGTTCATCTCTCCATGATAGTCACCAGAGGTACTTGCAGATGGAAATACAAGGTCTGCACCATCAATAAAACCATCTGAGTTTCCAGTATACAATACAATAAATCTAGAATATATGTATATGTAAGTAATTAATTAACTAATAGAATCGGTTTGTTTCCTTTTTCCACCAATTTTTGATTTGCGAATGCTTCTTACATCCTCATCTTGCCATGATCGTGCCACCGAGCCATCTTGAAATATCCATGTTTCATCAGTAAAAACAAACTGATAATCTACAGACTGTTTTATACGACTATATTCTGATAAAAAGTTTACACGTTTCAAAATGGTATTTCCATTAGTGCTCGGTTTGGATCATCATTTTTGTAATGAAAGCCTATATTTTGGAGGACTTTCCACAATGAAGTTTGTCCACCTGTGAAAATATCCCTCTCACGAAGTACAATACCCAAGGATTTGAGAGTAATATTTTGCTCTGTAATAATTCATAAATTAAGTGCATTTTAGTACAATACATATTTTAGAAAACTTGCTGTTTCTGTGCATATCATACACAGCATTTCTTATAGCGCACTCAGCAAAGTTGTTAACATCAACAACAGGCTTCCCTTTGTCACGCTTGCGTTTGGGACTGACAAGCACATTTCCTTTTTTGACCTCGGATGAAATTTTACTTACAGTTGCCAAGCTTACACCCAAAGTTATAGATGCTCGCTGTAAATATATAAATAATTGTAGTACAGTATATGATAAAAAATTGTGCTGTTTACATCTCGTACTGAAGATAAAGGTATTACAAGTTCACCATTGTCACGTTCTGGTTCAAACTGTGCAACTGTGGATGCAATCATTGATTTGCAACGACTACAACACGCTTTTGGCATAATTGTATATGATAATCGTCTTTTAGTTATGAAAATAACTGTTTTGTAAAAAGCAGGATTAAAAAACGGCAAAAATTAATAAAGAACACGTGTGAGAATATTTGGCGCGCTACAACCTAAATGACAGAACGGTATTTGACAACACTGCCCTGCTTGCTTTCAGTACAGACAACTGTTAAAAGTGCGGTAGAGTTGGGTAGAGTATTAAGGTTGCATTTATAAGAGATGCCGTTATAGGTATTTAGTATTTGGTATATTTGTAATTCCGAAAGTTCTGTTGATGACATGCACCTATTCTTACGATGAAAATACTATACCCCTTTATTGGATTACTGACAAATATTACCGTAATTGCTATTTGTGATCTTTAACAGTATCTAATTACTTATGAGGGAAAGCCTTTATTTTTATTGCCTAAACAGATTTAACAACGGTGAATAATTAGTCTAATTTATCATTTACTAATAATTCTGAATGTTTGTTAATTTAATTTGTTAATAGTTTTTTGCTTTTATTTTCTACATGGAGAATATCAAATTGTAAATTAAATCCATGGTTGTTTTCAAATAAATGATAAATTAGACAATGAAAATAAAGATTTTAATAAATAAAATAAGTGTTTATGGTTACTTTAGTAAATTTGTACTTTCCACAAATTAGGTATTGTTAAAGATCACAAATAGCAATTACGGTAATAATTGTCATAATCCAATATGGATAATATAACATTTGATATAAAGGTAGAAGTCTGTATGTAATATTAGTTTATAGTTATCGCTTGAAAAAGCTAATGTGTAGCGAAATAGCTGTAGTGCCTTTTAATTCATATTGTTGTTTTATTTTAATTTAATTGGGTAGACCAGATATATTACAAACGTAATTTTGTGAATTTATATAAATTTTTTTGTTAATTTCTTATATAATAATTTACTTACTAACGACAAGAAATATTTCTTGCAATATTTTAGATGAAGAATAATAATTTTATCTGGTACCTGAAACAGCCTGTATTGTAGTACAACAGTCCACGTTGATTTGAGTGCCACATGTCTATATCGATTCAACAAATCAAACGCACGGTACACTCATAAATCAGAGTGCCTATGGGGCCGCAACTTAACATAAATATTTCATCTCTTTCGTACCACTTGCGATTAGCATGACGGTCCAAAACGTACGTCGGTGTACAAAAATCGGAGAAATACAGGACAGCTTCTTTGAAATCCGAGTTTCTACAATCTGGGAACACAGCCTTAACGAGAAGATGTTCTAGGGAATTGGGAATGTCCCGAACATCCTTAAGAAGAATTTTAAAAAATGAATTAAAGATGTTTTCATACAAAATACAGTTAGTACAGGAACTGAAATCTGTGGACCACGAACTGCGCCGAAATTATGCGATTCGCATCCAAGAATTAGCCAGAGGAAACAAAGAATTTATTAATCAACTTATCATGTCTGACGAAGCTCATTTTCAGCAGAATGCTTTCGTCAATAAGTAGAACTGTCGGTTTTGGGGTACGACAAATCCAAGGAGAATTCATCAGCGCCAAATGCACCCTCCGAAATGCACGGTTTGGTGTGGGGTGACCTCGCAGGTAGCTATCGGGCCTTACTTCTTCGAAACTGATGACGGTAACAGTGTGACAATTACTGGTGAGAGATATCGGGATATGATAGATCATTTTTTACGTCCTGCAGTAGAAAATCATCCCAAAATGTAGTTTGAGCAGGATGGGGCAACCCCCCATACAGCCAATGTCACAATGAACCTCCTGAGGCAACTGTTCGCTAACCGGATAAATTCAAGAAATTGCCATGTTAATTGGCCGTCACGTTCTCCCGACCTTACGGCCCCGGATTACTTCCTGTGGGGATACCTGAAGAAACATGTGTACGTGAGGAAACCGCGTATACTTGAGCAGTTCAAGGACAATATCCGTGCAGAGATTCGAACATTAACTCCTCCCACTTTAACTAATGTTATGAACAAAACAATCGAAAGAGCACGACTTTGTGTAGCCACTTGAAGGATGTTGTTTTCCATACCTAATCTCCATATGTTAAACAATTACTATATGGAGTATCTATTATATTGGTTTATAACTAACAAGGTTATTTAAATGTTAAATCCTACTCTGCCTTTTGGCCCACCCTGTATAATAAACAACATCTACTCGAATATTAAGTAAAGTAACATACAGAACGCTTGAAAAGATATATTAAACGACTCGATTTTTTCGCCCGGGAGAGATATTGGATAATTCACACTAAAATGCAACTGCAGGTACTTGTTTCTAACTCCTTGGTCTTTGTCAGTGCAGTGTAGCCAAGGTCATAAACACATGTCTGCAGTTGCATTTTAGCATAAATTACCCAATATTTCTGCTTTACTATTTTTGTTTGATTTGCAATAACTTTCCTCAGTTTCCTCTATTATGGGCTTCGGATAAAACGCAAGTGGCAAACGCCTGACTTGTGGCAACGTTGGATGGAACCTTGATCTGACCAGGAAACTCTGACAAAATCCACAATTGGTAGCTTGCCGTTTGATGGTATCCGTTTGTTGTCTTTTCATTTTCAAGGTTACCTTACCTTACTTCTTGGCTACACTGCACTAACGAAAGCCAATGAGTCAGAAACACATATCTACAGTTCTATATCAGCGTGAATAACCCAATATACATATTTTTCTTTTTTATTTCATCCGCATTGACTTTCCACAGTTTATTCTATTATGGGTTTAGATACCACGCAACTTGACAATGTCTGCATTGGCAACTTTCGATAAATCCCAGGCCTATCTCCAAAGTTATCGTACTTATTTCTTAGCTTCACTACACTGACGAAGATTAATGAGTGAGAAGAAACGATAAAAATTCCGATAGGTATTAAAATGAAATAAAGAAATTAACACGTATGATAAACGCAACATTAAAAACAAATCTGATATTAAAGTGTAAGCAATGCAATTAGAAAAATACTAGTAATATTTAAGATGAACAAATATTTAATTATTTCCTCTTCTCATGTCGACGTTACTAGTAAACTTGTTTCCATTTTTTGGGCACAGGTTTGCATATGTGGAGCTCGTTTATTGTTGTTTATTGCAAACATTAAAAACTGTTTTATGCACCAACCGATAAAGAATTACTGTCATTACTATGAATCACTGCCTGACGCAGTGAAACTTATACCTAATATCAAAAACTTTCTAAAACAAAAACATATGAAAATTAAAACATAGATAAAGCTAAGGTAAAAACAAAAGTGTTACTTCCGGTACGAATCTTGACATTTTATGTATACAAAAAATATTGCAAATCCCGCTCTATATATTTTTGTATTCTTCATAAATATATATAGAATGCATAATTTACGACATATTTGCAAAAAGTCGCTATTCGATAAGAGTAAAAGTGTTACTTCCAGTCCGAATTTTGAATATTTTTTTATACAAAAGGTAACCGGATTCAGTAAACCAGTACAGAACAACGAACCCCGTGGCTCTACAACGAAATTCAACACCGAATCACTAAGGACAGAGAGCATAGCAGGCTTATATAGACAACGACTAGCGACGGAAATACAGAAAACACCGATATGAGAAGAATACACGGCAAACCAAGCACTGGAAACAGCATTAGAGAACATAAATAAAGCGGCTGAAGAAGCACTGGGGAAGAGGACAATTAGAATGCCAGCATGTAGAGGTAAAGACAAGCCGTGGTTCACACCGGAAGTGAAAGAACTAGCCAAACAGAAAAAAGAAGCTCATCTAACATACATAAATAAAAGATCCCCCCAAAATTATATCCAATATAAAGAAACAAGGAACAGAGTGAATATCAGAATACGGGAAATAAAGAGAGAGCACTGGGATGGTTTTAGTAGGGAAATGGAAAATGACCTATACGGAACCCAGAAACGCATATGGAAAATGCTAAGGGCTGCGAAAAAGGAGGTAAAAGAGACAGTCCAAATAAATAACATCTCGGCAATTAGATGGAGGGACCACTTCACGAACCTATTCACACAGAACACAGATGTACAACGGGAAGAGCAGAACGATTCGAGACGAGAGGATGTCGAGGACATAGACGAAACGGTATAAATCACAGAAGAAGAGGTGATGAATGAATTAAAACATCTCAAAAACGGCAAAGCCCCGGGCCCGGACGGTGTCCCCAACGAGCTATTGAAACACGGAGGAGAAATGCTAGCGAACCAACTCACAAAATTATACAACATAATATTAAAAGACACGGCCACACCTGACGAGTGGAGAAAGAGCATCATAATACCACTCTTCAAGAAGGGAGAAAGATCGGATCCGGAAAACTACCGAAGGATAACACTGCTAAATACCTCAATGAAGCTTTTCACACGCATACTGGGTCACCATATATTAAAGGATACCACACTAAGTGAAGAACAACAGGGCTTTCGAAGGAACCGCTCGACGGTCGATGCGGTATTCATCGTTAGACAGGTAATTGAAAAAGCCATAGAATACAACAAACCAGCGTATATATGTTTTGTGGATCTAACGAGGGCATATGACAGGATACAACTGGTGGATGTTGTTGATGAACTGAGGCGAAGGAAAGTCCACCCAACCATAGTAGAAACGATCAAACAACTTAATAAAGCCAACACCACCGTAATTGAAACAAGAACAGCTACGACCGAAGAAATAAAAGTCAATGCAGGGCTCAGACAGGGGGATAGCCTCAGCCCACTGCTTTTCAATATGATAATGGATAAGATAATAGAAGGCGTACGGAAGATTAATTATGGCTATAAAATGGGAAACAAATTCATAAAAATACTCTGCTATGCGGATGACGCAGTGTTGTTTGCGGAGGACGAAGATGGATTGCAGTGGTTACAACAAACATTCAACATAGAAGCGAAGAAGTGTAATATGGAAATATCGACATCCAAAACGAAAAGCATGGTAATAGCCACGGAACCGCGACGATGCAAGCTTCAAGTGAACGAGAGGAACATCCAACAAGTGTTCGAATTCAATTATCTGGGCACCATGATCTCGCCATACGGGAGCTTAAAAGAGAGCGTAAGATACCAAATGAACAAAGCAACTAGAATAGCGGGCGGACTGAGGGGCATCATTTGGAAAAATAAAAGTATGTCAACAGCAAGCAAAGTAAGGATTTACAAAACATGCGTCAGACCTGTGATAACATACACAGCCAAAACAAGAGCGGACACGGCGGAAACAAAAAGAATGGCACGTGCAAGTGAAATGAGGGTACTAAGGGCAATAACGGGGAACACACTTAGAGACCAGAGGAGGAGTGAGGAGTGAGGAGATCAGAGAGGAGTGTCAAGTGGAGGATGTAGTGAGATGGAGTCGCGAGAGGAGGAGATTTTGGAATGAACATGTGTCGCGCATGACTAGTGATAGAATGGCAAGGATTGCAAGGGATGGAAAACCAGCGTCCACACGACCCCCAGGAAGACCACCAAAGAGATGGAGGGATAGTTGGACATCAATATCGCAAGAACGGGAAGAGAGGAATGGGAATGGGTGAAACAAGCTGTTAGCTTTCGTGAAGAAGAAGAAGAAGAAGAAGAAGAAGAAGTATTGAAAATTAAGTGCTAAATACTTTTATACTCGTAACATACCTGTCTAAAAAGCATGACTTGCGAAATATTGGCTAAAAGCTGATTTTCGATCAGAGTAAAAGATCTACTTCCGGTAGGAATTTCGAAAAAAATTCGTAATTAAATTCTTTTCAAAATCCACATACTATTCATAAAATTTTAAGAAGTGAACAACTCAATAAATAGAAACTTACTTTAAAAATAAAAGAATCACATGGTAGTACTAGCAAAGGTAACTAACTAAAATAACAATGGAAAATTCCCAAGAAAATACCCTAACATCAGAAAGAATATGAGAAGCTGTCATGATAGACACTTTTAAGTCAAACACTTTCTAATATAGCACCAGAAAAGGGTATCCAAATCACTGGCATGACATAGCCTTATAGCTAAAGACAAAATTACTCTGGAGGATAAAATGATTACTAGATAGAGAAACGTTTAAACGAGGACTAGAAATTAACAAGCACAAACCAGAAATGGTGACTTTTATTATTTAGGAGAAAACATAGATATGGAGGAATTATATAACTTATTGGAAATATCATAGAATACTTAGAAATAAATATCAACATCACTAGAAATACTGAGATAAAACGGTAAAAAGCGAAGATGATCCGAACAAATTAAACAAAGTCAAACCTATGACAGGCAGACCATAAAGATGACTAAAAATTGAATGAGCAAACCGTGTTTATGAGAATGTAGCAAAATTAGAATTAAGAGATTAGAGGCACCTCGCAGTCCAAATGGCAAAAAAATCTCCTCAATTTATAGAGGAGGAAAATTAAAAAACTTAAACGCACTGATCAATACACAAAAGTAATCAGAGGACCAGTATAGTGGGGGAAGGTCCCACCCCAAAATAAAACAAAGAAAATTAAAATTAATGAAAATCAGAGGACCAGTAAAGTGGGGGAAGGTCCCACCCCAAAAAAACAAAGAAAATTAAAATTAATGAAAATCCCAGTGATGTTCCATTAATTATCTCTCGGATTCTTACTAATTGTAATATTATCCTCTTTGCTTGACGATAGATGATCCTGATAAAGCAAAATGTATTTAATATGTGAAACAATGAAATTAAAAATTTAGACATCGTTTAAAATTACTTTTAATTGTTTTATGTGTTATATTCTCTATGCTTGTAGGTGTGTGTAAAAGAAGGAAATTCCTCTAAAACATAATGACATTTATAAGAACATATAGAACAAGCTGTTATGTTGAAGATTCAGCCATGTAAAAGTGGTCACTTGCCTAGTTTTGTTCAATGCTTTTAAATGTTTTACACTTTCGAATCCGATATAATTTAAATTTCATAAATGTCCGTAGCTATAATGCAATAGCTATTAAAAAACAATTTTCTAAACGTACGTATACAGTACGTTTTAGATATATTGTAGTCCCAAATGCTGTTGATTATGTATATTAATACTCCAGTAATGCTGCATTTTGTTTCCCAATGTAAAAGGAATAGAGTGTTTGTTTATTGGCTTTAATCTGCTCTGTCGTTGGGAAGGCGCGAAAGATTATTTCGGCTCACGAAAGTAAATATTCCACATATAAATTAAATGAATATATTTCTGTATGTAGCCGTAGAAACGTGGTATAATGCAGTAATCACATGAAATATATGCTGAACGTAAAAATATTCGAATACACATTCGTTGCTTAATAGGATTTCAAAATGTCAATGGAAACAAGTTTATAGAAATTCTAATTTATGGTATGGAATTTGAATGAAAATCCGATTCTATTATTCCAAACTATATATTAATACTAATTTTTGAAATAACATTCGTATTTCGGTGAAATTTCATTCAAAAGGAAACTGCTATACCCTGTCTCAGAATAAGAAGAAATGATTCAAATATCCCGCCAAAACATGGAACACACAGCTTAAAATGTACTAGACAATATGATATGACATCATGATAATTGAGGTTAGAAGAACTGTATTATTTTTAAGTAACACCGTTTCACCGACGTTGCTGTGTTACTAATGTAATCTTGTGGCAATAACGGATATTATTATTATTATTATTCTACAAGATGACGACAGCATCACACCAACTAAACCAAAATAAGAGCTGTTGCCAAATCGCCTGATTCACTGCCGCACCGTGTATTTTTGAATAAATAATTTCATAGCTTTCTGAGATATAAAAGACTTGGATTAAACAGAATGAAGAATTTGTTTTGGATCCATATTTTATAAACTAAAATTTTTATTGTTATTTCTCATTGAATTTAAATATTGTCTGATTTGTTCCGTAATTTAAGAAAATTAAAAACTTGCCTGTTTTAGTATAGGTAGCTATTAAATTTTCTCTTGCTGTATATTTAAAAACTGAATAAATAAGTGGAATACAGATTGTTACCTAATAAAAGTTTAATGTAATCACAGCAGAAATTAAGTTTAGATAATATTGTCGACCGCCTCATGCATACATAATGCTTTTTTAATTAACCCCCTCAGTAATTTTTTATAACACTAATTTAAGGATGCCTCAACAATTTCCACAAGGAATACCCTTGCGTCCGACGCAAGGTGGAGAAACCAGGTGAGTTTATATTAGGTAGGACCCTATATTAAGTCCGGAATTTACCCTTGCATTAAACAATAATCTTCCTTCTTACTTTGTTCTAATGTTACAATAGCCCCTTTTAATCTTCACAGGCTATTATTATTATGATTTACCGTACGTGATCTGTAGTGATAAAAGCATTCGGACAAGTTACAATTTACAAAATACATATGAATGAATATGTATGTATTGAAAAATGAATATCTTCTTGGTAGTAGTGGCAAATGATTAGCAAATGTAATAACAATATGACAACTGGTTGTCATTTAGAATACATTGACAAATGTAGAATGTAAATCAAATATGTATGACTGAAAATGTAAACAATAAGCCTAGGACAATCGGTATTACTTATGCAATTATATTAAATGGTTTAGGTCTACCTTAAACTGTTCAACTAATGTAACTATATAAATAATAACGGTGCAACTATGTAATTAAAAGAATTACGATTGGAGCTGTTGGTATTATGACAATATAGAATGTAAAATCAGTCGTGTATAAATGAAAATATAAACAAATAAGCATAGGACAACCGATATTACTTATGCAGTCCCATCAAATGGTTTAGGTTTACCTAGACATGTACATTTGATAGAAAATACATAAACAATAAACGACGCAACTATGTATGTGTTAAGATGTGTTTGTAGCTACATACATATATGTTTCTACCCTGTTTGGTTTCGCCAGTGCAACATAACGAGGAAGTATTAAAAAATATAGTATTGCCTTTAAATGTAAATCCAAAAATGTCCAAGTGTTAAACAACAATGCATTTACTTAATACTATGTAATGCGTAATTTCAACCAGGCAGTTAATACAATATATTAAAATTCTTTGCCAAATATACAAATGTATTGAGAAAATGAATATCTTCTTGGTAGTAGTGGCAAATGATTAGCAAAAGTAATAACAATATGACAAGTGGTTGTCATTTAGAATAGGCACAGCCTGTAATTCAATAGCAAATTGCGATTTTAAATTTTCAAGGCAATTAAATCGGTAACATGGAAAAATCTTCCTTCAGCTGTTCGACCGTCAGGGCCGTGACTGAATATTTAATTTAAAATAAGTATCATTTTATAATCATATGATCATTCTTACGTGCAACTACAACATGATGAAACTAATAATTTGTAATTTCAAATTCATGTCAAGTTAAAGTGGATTAGTTTACGTTAATTCAGAAAAAAAAACCTTAATTCTGCTTATGGGATTGAAATGTCAAATTTTACCATTAATTTGGTAGGAGTGGAAATTGTAAAACGCAAAAATCCCTAAAATGCAAATGGCGACTGCGTAAATCAGTTACAGACACACTCTACTACTACTGCTATATATATAATCTTAAGAGTCTTCTATACCGGTCTATTGCATGTTAAATTCCCATAACACGGGTGGTATAATACACCGATCAAATTTTAGAATTTTGGGTTGATTAAAATTATTTGGTCTATTCACATAAACTTTAGATTTCAAATAACCCCATAAGAGAAAATCTAATGGGGTTAAATCCGACGACCTTGGTGGCCACTCAAACTGATTTCTTCGATCGAAATCGTCTTCTACTAATTCATATATTAATTGAACCTTATAAGTATGATATTTATTTTTTCACAGTATTTGTGACACAGATCCCGTTGACATATTACAATTTCCGGAGATTGTCCTAACGGTTACATGGAGATTCTTTACCATTTCTACTAAAACGTCTAATTGTGAATTTTCTGATATTTTTGCTTGTCTTCTTTTACATAAATCTCTATCGTGGCTGTGCCCAACAAATTTCAATTCAATTTTGTTGACAATAGATCTGGTAATTGGAGGTCGATTAGGATGAATTAAATTAAATAAATTACACACTTCTTGCTGAGTACGCACTCTATCTCCAAAACTAATCATAATAAATACTTCAATACGTTCTTTCTCAGATAAATGCATTCTTAAAATGAAACGTAAAACTAACAAAATGACACTGACAAACTAAAAGCCGGTGATGGTTTGATTTTTATTGCCACAAAAAAAAAACTTGAAAATGGTGTAGTGGTCAAGGAATGAAAATCGATTAATTTGACGAAGAGTTTTTTGTTGAAGATAAAATTTGCAATAGCATGTTTTTCTGTTGGCCTTGATAAAAATGTTCAAGGTTTCTTGTTTCAATTTAAACATTTTATTTCATTACTTGTGTGTATTTTAATTTATCACACTTCAAACGTCATTATTCCGAAAACCATTGATTTTTGGGATATAGTATGTTACAGAAAAAGTGTTGATAATTTACCTTATAATTCAAAAATGGCATAGTATATAGGCTGTTCCATTTAAAAATCACAATGATTGCTGGATATGTTCTTCTTCAGACACCCTGTATATAATTTTCTTATGTCAAAAAATTCACAACCAAAAATACTAATCGACATGTACGAGCGTTTTTCTGCAAAATAATTACCTGAATTTTAAACAAATTTGTTCCTTTCATCATGAACGCACTGCATAACGGATATAAAATGGGTGGCTGTAAGTGAATTATACATTGGGATTTTAAATTTTCATGTCAATTAAATCGGCAACATGGAAACGTCTTCCTTCAGATGTTCTACCAGCAGAGCCGTGCCTAAATATTTAATTTAAAATAAGTATCATTTTATAATCATATGATCATGCTTACGTGCAACTACAACATGATCAATATAATGAAACTAATAACCAGTAATTTCAAATGTATGTCAGGATAACGTGGATTAGTTTATGTTAATTCAGAAAAAAGCCTTAAATTCCGCTTATGAAATTGAAACGTCAAATTTCACCATTAATTTGGTAGGAGTGGAAATTGTAAAACGCAAGAATCTCTAAAAAGCAATTGGCGACGACGTAAATCAATTACAAACACATTATACTACTACAATAGATATAATCTTAAATAGTTTGTGAATCGTGGACGAAAAGGGCATTCATAAAACTGTGGTATAGACACGCTCATCTTATGATGATGTAAAACTGATAATATCGGAACTCAAGAAGCAAAAAATAAAAATAAATTGGTTATACTCAGTAAAAATTACTAAAAAGTCTTATATTTGGCATATTACACGGTTTTGTTAATTTTGTCAAACCATGCTCAAGAAATAATAATGTTAATATTTATACCCTAATACATTCTAATAAATAATATAATTTTACAATTTATAAACACACCATTATAATCTACATACTTGTTTGTATCCCCTTCTAAACTAGATTACTATTTACGTCATATATCCCATTTATTTATTTACATGTAAGGGGCAGAGATGTAACCCTTTGTGATGGCGCAGCAAAAGGGATTAATATATGATGTATCGGAACCCTTTGATTAGGCAATTAGTATTCATGATAGGTACGACTGCCATATAAACTTAGAAGTCGTAAAACATTCCTGGTCTTGTTGAATCAGGTCCGTAATGCATTACATGTAACCATTTTACTGGACCCATAAAATCAAACTAGTTGTCTTACAAGCGCTTAATGTTTAATCTAGTCGAGAAATCAATACGGGATTTTATTGCGAAGTTACCGATTAAATTAATTCCGCATTGGCATCTACACGATGCTGATGTGAAATATTTAGGAGATCGTGTCCGATTACGCGCGTACAAGAACGAATGACATGACATGGTAATGAAATAACAACTATTCCGAAGTCTCTGCATATCAAAATGTAGTTACTGTAATTTAGCTATATAGATAGATATAATATATGCAAATACGAAACCGAACTTCTATGTATATGAAATAGCAAGCACGTTTCATTAATATGATATTAATAGTTATACATAATATCGTTTCAACCGAGACCATCTGGCCGCATTTATACCGCATTTTTACCGTTTATAAATATGTATAGGGGAAAGTCGCCTAAATTGGACCATTTATTTTTAAGAATATTCTTAAGCCAAAGTATTGAGAAAAGATGGATTTCAATATTATAGGGTGCTAAAGTGTACTCTTTAAATTACCTATAGAAAAATTCGTGATTCTATAAAATAAATTTTATATGGAAAAAGCAAATTTATAAATGCAAACAAAAGTCCAATTTAGGAAACCGATCCCCTAATTTGGACCATTGGCTTCCTAAATTGGACCACAGTGTTTTATTACAAAACTGATATATATCGAACGGAAAATAAACCTTATATAACTTGGAAAAGTAAAAAAATATTATTTTATTTACAAAAAAATTATATCTCGCAATATTTGCAATAAAATTGTTTAACTCATGCAGAAAAATTTACACATATTGCATGGTACCATTTTTTGCATGTCATGCATTGTATCATTTCTATCAGTTTTTCTTCCTCGCAAATTTCGCAATACTACCTATCATCTGCGGAGGCAGTGACAACCTCTGACTTCATTTCGTGCTTTCCGTTAATGTTCTTTTCGGTGTACATTTCCTCAGCTTCCGCCACATTCTTTTCTCTCTCCTCTTTCTCTGATGCGGAAGTTTTCTTGTGTTTTAGAGGTATGCCCTTCAGCCTTACAAGCTGTTTTGTTACTGTTCTCACTTGAGACTGCCCTGCCTTTGATCTCTTTAGGTCATTTTTATAAGGGGAACTGGTTAACTCAACTGCTCCTTGTGTATGACTGCTATTCCTGGCTTGTTGTGTTGATAGCCTTTTAGCTGGAAGTGGAGAAATCTCTTCTATAGAAACATTTAGTAATGCCCCTGAAGAATATCGTTTATATTTTTGTATGATCGCCGCTAAAGGTTGGTTGTCTTCATCTGACGATGAAATATCAGAGGTTTCTCGAGTAAGAGGTGAATTGAGAACTAGTGAAGCAGCAAAATCAGATTCCCCGAAAACGTTTCTATCAATAGGCCATATCCCTGTGGCCCGAAAAGCATTAACAGCATTCCTGATGGTTGCTGCTAATCCATAGGCTTCTCCAACTAGAGCAGATACTTGAAAAAAGGAAACCGTGCGACCCACATTCGTGCGCAACCACTTCTCTATACTTTGATTGTAAAAATTTTGAAATGACCTGAAGAAACCCACATCGAGTGGTTGAAGCCGGTGTGTTGTGTGACTCGGAAGCTGTAGCAATCTCACACCACTTCTCCGGGCTAGCTCTAGAGCTTCCAGATTTTTACTATGGGTGGAATGTATCATCAAGTAAGAGCAACACACGATTTTCTTGCGTAGGCTTAATTGTTTGTATAAAATGTTCCAGCCACTTCACAAATAATTCGGAGTTAATATAACCGGTGTCAGTTATTGTAACTATACTACCAGGTGGTGCTCCTGTTGCTAGCTCCTCTTGATATCGTTTTCTTTTAAAGATGATCATCGGCGGTACATAGTGTCCTGCTGCGCTTGCACAACAAACAACCGTCGTATTGATACCTCTTTCTCCACTCGCAATGCTTCTAACCTGGCTCTTTCCTTTCAGTGCAATTACTTTCTGGCACCTCCTTTGAACAGTCGAGCACCCGGTCTCGTCTACGTTAAAAATTTGGGTCGCAGTAAGTTTTTCTTCATCGCATATTTTCTGTAAAAGTGTAAAAACTTCATCAACTCGTGCTTGGTTGAAACCTTTGGCCCTTGCTATTGATGTGGCCTCCGGTTGTCTTAAAGAAAGTTCCTTATGCCGTGCCATAAAACCGTAGTACCACTTTTTTCCAGCCATCATTTCGTTTCGATTAAAATTATTTGGTATGTTGTTCCTCGTGGTAATTTGAAAGGCCAATATGCGTACGTCTTTCATGGTTATCCCAAACATATTTTCTTCACAGCGCAATACGTGCGCAACGAACTCATTTTCTACTTCTGCAGAAAATACTGTGAGTCTGTCCATTTTCTTTACATCATCATTTGCATATTTATTTTTATGTTTAAGATGCCTTTGAAGAGTTGCTTTAGGCACTTTGAACTGACGGGCACACTCATTTAGCCCCATCTCGTCCCTTCGAAATACTTCAAGCGCATCGTGTAAGCTTTCTCGGGACCATTTTCCATAATTTCCCCTCTTTGCCATATTTCTGATTGAAATAAGAACGTAATTAATGAAAATATTTATATATTGCTTATAATATAATCATCCAATCAGAAAAACATAACATGAATCGTGTTTTAACCGTTAAATACTTAGCCGTTTCCGTAATCGGGCCCCTATTTATTTCCTTAATTGGACCGGTCCAAATAAGGAAACCCGTGGTGGTCCAATTTTGGAAACCTGTATACGTTACTAGTTCCGCCGCTGTAATTTTTTGTGGGAAACCTGAATTTTGAGGTTAAGTTGCTGAATGTTACATTAATATCTTACAGAAACAAAGTAGTTACACAAAAGAGATCTACCACGTACCTATTAAGATCCTAGCTGAACGGTAAGTTTATGTAATTTTACATCGGCCACTTCGATTTTCTAAAATCGACAATAATTTGCTAGAACTTGTCACAATTGTCAACTACAGCGATACTTAAAGCTATTACTTGTAGTAGTGTTGAATATTACCGTTAGATGGCAGCAATCAACATTTGGTTGTTTGTAAATGATGTGGTTCAATTTAGGAGTCGGTCCAATATAGGCGACTTTCCTCTAGTAGGGGAACTCATTTTGTCGGGTACTAAGAGCAATGATATGGAAAGTATGCTTGGTCAACTGCAGTAAATTTTAATACCATATAAAAAGAGATTGTATTCAGTTTTTTTAATACATAATAACAATATACTCAGTAACATTAGAAGTGTTACATCTAGAGAGAATAATTTGTTCAACTTTATTTTTTGTAATCAGAATATTTATGGTAACAATTTGGGAAACCTGAATTTTGAGGTTAAGTTGCTGAATGTTACATTAATATCTTACAGAAACAAAGTAGTTACACAAAAGAGATCTACCACGTACCTATTAAGATCCTAGCTGAACGGTAAGTTTATGTAATTTTACATCGGCCACTTCGATTTTCTAAAATCGACAATAATTTGCTAGAACTTGTCACAATTGTCAACTACAGCGATACTTAAAGCTATTACTTGTAGTAATGTTGAATATTACCGTTAGATGGCAGCAATCAACATTTGGTTGTTTGTAAATGATGTGGTTCAATTTAGGAGTCGGTCCAATATAGGCGACTTTCCTCTAGTAGGGGAACTCATTTTGTCGGGTACTAAGAGCAATGATATGGAAAGTATGCTTGGTCAACTGCAGTAAATTTTAATACCATATAAAAAGAGATTGTATTCAGTTTTTTTAATACATAATAACAATATACTCAGTAACATTAGAAGTGTTACATCTAGAGAGAATAATTTGTTCAACTTTATTTTTTGTAATCAGAATATTAATGGTAACAATTTGGGAAACCTGAATTTTGAGGTTAAGTTGCTGAATGTTACATTAATATCTTACAGAAACAAAGTAGTTACACAAAAGAGATCTACCACGTACCTATTAAGATCCTAGCTGAACGGTAAGTTTATGTAATTTTACATCGGCCACTTCGATTTTCTAAAATCGACAATAATTTGCTAGAACTTGTCACAATTGTCAACTACAGCGATACTTAAAGCTATTACTTGTAGTAATGTTGAATATTACCGTTAGATGGCAGCAATCAACATTTGGTTGTTTGTAAATGATGTGGTTCAATTTAGGAGTCGGTCCAATATAGGCGACTTTCCTCTAGTAGGGGAACTCATTTTGTCGGGTACTAAGAGCAATGATATGGAAAGTATGCTTGGTCAACTGCAGTAAATTTTAATACCATATAAAAAGAGATTGTACATACATAATAACAATATACTCAGAAACATTAGAAGTGTTACATCTAGAGAGAATAATTTGTTCAACTTTATTTTTTGTAATCAGAATATTTATGGTAACAATTTGAACTGTTGATCTCTGATAATTTTTTGTGATAAAAGCCTTTTCTCTCATTTTTTTAGGAACCTGTTTATGCGAGCTGACCAGTATAGAACTGTTTAGTTATTGCGCTTCGAGTTCGAAGACGTCAAAATTATCACCATGTTAGTGACTTTGGCAGGGGTTGAACAGTTGCCTATTGACACGTTGGTTTGTCCTATCGCGAAATTGGCCGCCATGTAATTGTGGGCAGAAGAAGAGGAACACGAAGAAGACCAACCGGTCAACCGCGGCGTACCACAGAGCGTTAGAATAGGCGCTTCAGACAACCATCTTTACGAGACCGTTTTACTACTACGTATCAAATCGGTGACCAACGGTTTAGAGAAGAAGGTAAACTTGTTACTATGCGTACACTATATCGCCGCATTCCAGCCCTTGGACGACTTTTTTCATACCATCCACGGTGAGTGCTTCCTTTGACTGTAGACCACTGTCGTCAACGTTTGAACTGGTGCAGAGAACGACAGGATTTGGGAGGCAGAATGGCATAATGACGTCTTCAGCAATGAATCGCCATTGTGTCTAGATATGCACGATGGCAATGGAAGGGTAAAACGTCAGCATGGAGAGCGACATGCTATTGGATTTGCTGTTGAGAGGTATGTTCAGAGGACTGTTGGAGTAATGGTTTGGGGGACTATTGCCCATGGTAGCCGATCACCATTTCTCTTTATTCGAGGCAGTATGACAGCTGCGCGTTATGTTGATGACGTCCTACAAACCACTTTACTACCTTATCTAGATGTCCGTTCACACGTTCTTTTTCAGAAAGATAACGACGAGCAATATGGGGGGATGCATATGGCACGTCGAACTATGGACTTCCTCCAAGAAGTCGGCGTTAATGTTTTGCCGTGGCCACCCCGTTCACCTGATTTAAACCCCATCGAACATGTGCGGAATATCATGGGGAGGGGACTGTCCATTTTGCGCCATCCTCCACACACTCTGGCACAGTTAACCCACAAAGTTCAAGTTGGTTGGAACGAGGTGCCACAAGCAGATATCGACCAACTCACTTCCTTGATGCCTAGACATGTACAGGAGTGTACTCAGTTACGGGGCCGCACAACACATTATTAAAATTTTTTCGTATTACATGTTAATAAAATTTCTTACATATGTTATGGTTTCATTTATGATGTAAAACTATCACATTGCCAAAAAATAAAGTTGAATAAATTATTCCTTCTAGGTGTAATACTTCGGCCCTATGCTGTATCCTTTACGTTAAAATAACAGGCGCTGTAACTTCTAAAAGAACATACACGATTTTGCAGTTACGATAATATGTTTAGTAAGTAATGATGTGATATATCACCTCGTAACGCATATACGTTATAGACTCTGTTATGAAGAAGATGCTAAAATAAAATAAAATTTTGTACACAGCAAGAGAAAGATAGTAATACAAAGTTTATGAAGTTAGCGTGCGTTTGAGTAATATTCAGAATTTTAGACTAACTTTGTTCATGTGATTTATCCTATTTAGTTAGTTAAAGAGTCAAAATTCGATCTAAAGTCGTTGTAATCTTATATATTTTTCATATTTATGTCATTGTTTATCGATAAATGTATCAAGACAGCATTTTACAGGAAAACAACAGAAATTAAATTTGGGTTTTGTCACATTTCGTATATTATCTTTAGGATAACAATAATAAAACTTTTGTTTACCAGAACATATAATTTGAAATGTGTGTTGAATTTCCATCTGTTAAGTCTGTAAAATACACCCTAAAATGTTATTGGAATTTTATAAAGGCTCATGGCGTTCTTAACAATATATTTTTTACTACACAAAGAAAAAGGTCATATCATTTTACCTAAATTTGTAGTGTATTTTTTTATTTTTATCTAATACCAGCAGCACCTCGAACATCCAGCTTTTAAAAGGTTTTCAACTGAACAATATTGAACTTCCTTGTATAAATTGGCATAGTGTATTTGGTTGTTAATTAATTTTTTGTGAGTTAACTTTGGTTGTATCTACTTATCCAACATTTAAGATTTCACTTATAATTTAAAACTAAATGGTAACTGAAAAACAAGTTTGAAGAAAATGTGTTGAGGAAAGTAAATCTTAAGTGGAAAAACCAAGCCATCAAAAATTACTAAAATAAACCAATAATAATAATAATAATAATAATAATAATAATAATAAGATAATAGAAATAATACACTTGTATATTAAATTACAATTAATATAAGGCGCCAAATAGCAAGTTGTGAATCTATTACAATGATAATGATAAAGAGTACATATTTAAAAACAACTGCTACCTTCTCCGCTCTAAAATAAATATATGGTCTAGAATGCCATATAGTAACTCTGAACAAAATTATAGAGGAGGTAGGAAGTATGACGCCACCACGGTAACTAACCTTCTATCTTAAAATTTAACAGAGTCCCAAAATTAAATACTTTAAAAGACGCTTGTCTATTAATTAATCGCCAGCTTATATCACACTTAAGGTTTACCTTTCATTCTTCCCAAGGTTGCTATAGAATCTGATGGTCAGTACTGCCGCTAACAAGTCGTGAAGCATTGGTTCGATCACTGTACAAGTCGAAGGTCTTATTGTTTAAAGGCGCCAGTCCCGGATTAACTATACTGCCCACCAACTGAATATATAAACTAGGGACAAGTTTATTGTTGAAACCCCGGGTGAAATGATTGGCAATACCAAACACACACACACACATTCAAATTTACTAACAGGTTTTATTAAGTACTATAAAATTCCCCAATAGAAGAAAATCTACAAAACATCCAGAATCCATAGACAATAACCATACAGAATAATTATCAACTCAATTGACCGGTTACAAAATAATACATCTATAATTAATAAAACATATCCAAAATCCGGTCACAATTAAAAAAACAACGGAAGAAATTTAATAAATAGTTAAGTTGTGTGTAAAAAATATAAGCGCAATAGTTATGAGATGGCTCTGTCAAATTCAACCAACCAGCCTTGCAGACTACAAGGAAGGAATAAAAAAAACACAACGATATTAGGATTAACATAATCAATTGATAAAGTTACTTACAGCAGTGATTAAGCCTCCAGTCACCAAAAAAAAATCCTCGATGAGATTGAAAAATTATACGTCAACAAAACACAACGCTTTGCAAAGAAATATTTAATTCCACAATTAGGTGGGCAATTCAACGGTACACCAAATATATTAACTTAATCTTTGCACAAGTATGACAGTAAAGCTGTGGTGCTACTTCTGCGATTATTAATAATAGGTGTTGATCAGACGAAAGCGAAATATCAAAAGGAAGGATTAATTAACATTCTAGAAGAATCTTGACATAAAGCTACTAAGCTCTTTAACCAAGGAAAAATTCAGTTGAACTAGGGCTGAAACAACCATTCCGGCTTAACAAGCGGCAATCTCAAAGCGGAACCAATAATTTACAAATTATGATTTCTCTACAAAACTTAAAATTATACGACTGAAGTAAAGTAAAAGATTTTTGCATATAATTTAACGATTAAATAACCACTCGACATCTCTAGGGGACTACCATCGTTACCCCGGCAGAAAGATACAGAACTGGTACAATTACGATCGGCGAAATCTGCACTGGCTCAATTGGCCACTAGAGAGCAGTAATAGGCTAAACGATAAGATCAATGACATCGATCTCAATAATTATTTACTTCGTCACGAGAAAGAAATCAAATAAAGGTATGCTACCAAGGGTAAGTAATTATTAAAAAATTAGGTGTGGCCACCACACGACTTTCTTATACGTATGAAAGTGTTACTTCCGGTCCGAATTTTGAAATTTCATTTACACAAAAAATATTCCAAATCCAACTCTAAATACTTTTGTACTCTTCATAAATATATATAGAATGCATAATTTACGACATATTTGCAAAAAATCGCTATTCGATAAGAGTAAAAGTGGTACTTCCGGTCTGAATTTTGAAATTTTTTTTGTACAAAAGATATTTAAAAGTATGTTCTAAATACTTTTATACTCTTAATGTACTTGCCTAGAAAGCATGACTTGCGAGATATTCGCAAAAAACTGATTTTCGATAAGAGTAAAAGACCTACTTCCGGTAGGAATTTCGAAAAACTTTATTAAAACAATTTTTCTCAAATTTAATTTTGAGTACATTTGAATTCTTTATAAATTTGTTTAAACTTAGTAATTGACGAAATATTTGCAAAATTCGATTTTTTCACTGAAGTAAACTACTACTTCCGGTCTGCCGATTTTGCTCAAAATCTAATCAGTTCTCAAGAGGGAGATTATATTCGTAAATACAAAATTTGGAATTGATATCTGCAGCGGTTTGACCGCTATCGTGGTCACACACAGACACACACACACACACACACACAGACACACAGACACACAGACACACAGACATTTTTTAAAAACCACTTTTTTGGTATCAGGGGACCTCAAAACGTGGACATCTGCAAAAATCTCGAGGTCGAAAATTTTCATCATCACAATACTTCCTTATACTACGTATAAGAAAGTAAAAGGTAAAATTAATATTCTCAACTAAAGAATTAAAATAAAACAAGGAATTGATTCCAGGGGGTAACTAATAGTAAGGAAAAAGGTTACGTGAACATGATATGTATATGGAGTACCTCAAAATAGTTTATACAAAAGCGGGTACACAATCAAAACTCAAAAAAAATTGTAACACAACATATTTTTATATACAAATCCACACCAGTAACTTCATGTTTATTTTAGGTTTATTTAAGCTAGGTTTTCAGTAAAATAAAAATAAACTGCAAATAGTAATTAAATACTGATTATCAAAACTTTCCGCACGATACTTTTCAATTTCATATAATTGCACAAACGTAATTAATTTTTTTTCTGAGGAGTCGATTTCTTAATAGATCTGCCCTATGGTAACCATTTATCTGCTTGATAGTTTATAAAAAAAGCATATTTAAATTTATAATTGTTTAATTATAAAAATATCGCTTTCGCCTCTCTTCCATCTCCCACATGATTTTTATATGCCTGTAATAATTTGAATATATAAAATGTAAACCACAGTATTCACACACATAACTGCTATAAACTATTTATTCATGCGTATATTTACTTAAGACGCATGTTTTTCCAGAATGTTATTCGAGAGCTGGTATGAAAAAAATAACGTATACGCATAACATGTTTATGTCATATCGCGTGTACAATGTCTACATAGGATACATCATACGATTTCAGTAACAGACTTATGTTATATGAGGATAACGTATGTTATTTACAACAGATATCATAAACAGCATAGGCTAGATAGTTAGGCATTGATGTTAGGCAGGGAAGTAGAATAATGTTCAGTTTTCTAAATGGTAAACACATGGATTTACATATTCTGAATTTGCTCTGATTTCATGTTTTTGTTTTATGTGTACCCTGGACAGTTTCCAGGATACTTTTCTTGTAAATATGAGTAAGTAAAAAAAAATCCACATATTTTAACGGAAACTTTAGTTATGGGTAATAAATAAAAGCTATACACCGTGTCCAGAAATTCGCAGATAAACTTCGGATAGAACAATTCTAAGATTAATTCTGAGTAAGTAATCCTAATACAAAAAAGTTGTAGGGTCTGTCGTTAAGCCATACGGATTATTTTAAAGAAGTGTAAGTTTGGCAACACTGTATTATAGCAGTTATCATACAATAATACAAATAAGCACGAAGTAGGAGTTTTATGCGTATTTGAAAATCCAGTGTATTTTATTAACTACTTTATTAAAACTAAAGTTAATGTTAAAAAATGAGGTGTGGCCACCACACGACTTTCTTATACGTATGAGCGTTTCAAACTATACAATTTTAAGAATTTTTTTATACAAAAATCATTCAAAATCCTATTCTAAGTACTTTCATTCTCTTAATAAATCGCTATAGAATGCATACTTTGCAAGATATTCGAAAAAAAGTGCTACTCGCTAAGAGTAAAAGTGCTACTTCCGGTCCGAATTTTGAAATTTCATGTATACCAAAAATATTGCAAATCCAACTCTAAATACTTTTGTACTCTTAATAAATATATATAGAAAGCATAATTTACGACATATTTGCAAAAAATCGCTATTCGGTAAGAGTAAAAGTGGTACTTCCGGTCCGAATTTTGAAATTTTTTCTATACAAAAGATATTTAGAATTATCATTTAAACACTTTTATACTCGTAATGTACCTGCCTAAAAAGCATGACTTGCGAGATATTCGCAAAAAACTGATTTTCGATAAGAGTAAAAGGCCTACTTCCGGTAGGAATTTCAAAAAACTTTTTTAAGACAATTTGTCTCAAATTTAATTCTGAGTACATTTGAATTCTTTATAAATTTGTTTAAACTTAGTAATTGACGAAATATTTGTAAAATTCGATTTTTTCACTGAAGTAAACTACTACTTCCGGTCTGCCGATTTTTCTCTAAATCTAATCAGTTCTCAAGAGGGAGATTATACACGTAAATACAAAATTTGGAATTGATATCTACAGCGGTTTGACCGCTATCGTGGTCACACACAGACACACAGACACACAGGCACACAGACACACAGACACACAGACACACAGACACACAGACACACAGACACACACACAGACATTTTTTAAAAACCACTTTTTTGGTATCAGGGGACCTCAAAACGTGGACATCTGCAAAAATCTCGAGGTCGAAAATTTTCATCATCACAATACTTCCTTATACTACGTATAAGAAAGTAAAAATTGATAAAACATATTTAATAGTACAATAACACACATGAAATGATTAAAGTAAGTGTTCAAACTGGTAGCCATTAGTTTCCAGACAGAGCTGTAGTCTTCGAGGAATAGAATTTAATACGCGTTGTAACATATCATGAGTAATTAATTTTACAACGAGCTTTATATTGCAACCAAATATTTTTCTTGTCCAAGGTTGCCGTATGTACTTTAAGGTAAAAAGTGCAATTGACGAAATGCGAAGTATTGGCATTACTTGATTAGTAACATCAACGTTGTGCTACATAAATCTATTTTACTGTAAACAGCAATGGTTATTCGTAAAATATTTCAAAATGTTGAACTATTTCCAGCCGTATATTTTCAATTTTGATGGCCTCGTGTGGTTTATTGAAAGACCATATAAGTTTTTTGTATCAAGATTGTTGTCTTAAAATTAATCGTAGAATCGTTCTACGTGAAGTTTATCCGCGAATTTCTGGACACGGTATATACGTGCAGACTAATTATGGAAAGTGCATATGCTTACGAGGAAGATGCATTAATAGAATTAATTATTAGTATTTTTATATTTTTATTTAGTTATTCCTATTGCCATAATCCCAACCATTTGTTTTCTATTTAAATATCAATATTTCTATATAACTACACTGTAAATTATTGGAAAAAGAAGAAACCCTTAAAAAGTTGCAGAAAAATATAGAACATGTTCTAAGCCAACAAATTCTTAGCCAACTCGACATGATAAGTGTAATAAAGGAGTTGTCGTTTGTTTTCGATTGATCCTCTCCTTGGTTAGGAAATTGTAAAACAAGTTTTTAACTGGGTATCAATCAATTTATTTGATTGCAGAAATTGTTTCACTAGTAAAATGCTAGTAGTGGCTTAAGCGTTGTACCTTTATCTTTTTGTTCAAAATTTTACATATTTTGCTTTCTAACACCAGATAAGTTTTTAAATCAATCTACTTTTTGAAACATTTCTCTCCCTCAAAAACCTTTTCAAACGCAACCTTAAGACACAGATTTTGGAATCTTACCTACGGCAAAATTTTTATAATTTAATTTCGCTTATTAACATTTATAATTATAGACTGGGAAGAATTCAACAGTTCAAAACATCCCCTTATTAGAGAATATAAATATTTTTATATATTTTTTTTAAAAGCAGGCTCTACTAGAATACAAAATTGTTTTTATCATTTTAATTGTCTATAAAATAATGCCGGGATCTAGTCTGTATTCTTTTTATCTAGGATAACGAATATTGTTATCGCAGATTTAATGTTACTCGAATAAACTAATGAGAGAATGGTAAAAGTTTAAAGAGAAAACTCAATTATGAACAATCGTTTGCCATATTCTAAGAAATTTTGTGACAGAAAATCTGCCACCTCAAACTTATAACTATATACTTTTCATTACTAGTATCAACATAATAGTATATTACATACCAAGGTTGAGAAGATGACAATTATTGCCCGAGTGGCGAGATTAAATTCCGAGGCGCGCAGCGCCGAGGAATTTAAGCCACACCACCCGAAATGTACGAGACTGCAGAACAGGCGGTTGAGAACTTGCTTCCGCATAAATCTAAACACTTATACATAAAACATATACAGAATTTAAAAAATGGTGTAATTCCAAAAATACAGTAGTAACTTCTGAAAACGTACTTCTGGCTTATTTTCAAGAATATTCAAAAAATAAAAAAGCCTCGACTTTATAGGCGCATTATTCAATGTTGAAAGCTACACTTGGCCTAAAGAGGATATTAACATATTAAAATGTTTTATATTAGTTGCCTTTTTAAAACGAAAAATGAAAATTATAAGCCCCTAAAAATAGACTCGAGGAAATTATAAAATTCTTTACTGAGGCTCCCGACACATGTTACAATGCAACTAAGGTAGTATGTTTATATATTAATACTTTGAAATTATTGATAATTTATAACCCTGTAGACTGCTCTTGTAATTGGTGTTGCTGGTGCATGTCGAAGAGATGAGCTGTGTAATTTATTGATTTCTGATATCATTATGAAAGATGATTTAATTATTATTCACATCCACAATAGCAAAAATCGTTCGTCTCAAACTTTGTAATAATGGAGCCACTTTGTAGCTGAAGGTTATATCGAAGATTCCCTAGTAAATAAAAAAATATAGCGTGTATGTTACAAGGTCTATCTACATCTACTTACGCAACCACACCTGCAATAAATACAGGAATTTTCAATATGAATTAAATTCCATCAACATCAGCAGTACAATCTATTTCAACTGAAGATATCGTAAATACTTATGGAATTAACTCAATTAATAATACTGTCATTAATGTGCCTACAGATCTGCACAATCCTGGTTTTTCAAATAGAATTGAACCATCAATAAATTTTACATGCCATAATTGCACTATCCATTTTTATAAGTAAATTAAATAATTCTTTACATCTGTAATAGTTACGTGTTATATTGTTTCCATATTATACATATTTTTGTTACATAACCTAAAATAGAGTTATTTATCTTACATCTCTAATAGTTACGTGTTAGGATATTGTTTCCAATTATATTATCATACATATTTTGCTATTGTTGACATAAAATACAGTTAATTATTTTACCTTAGAGGTCGAGCATTTATAAGTTTTATATTTTAGGTATGATTTGTGGTATACCGATTTAAATAAAACTAAACTACTATGAATTTTGACGGCAACTTGACATACATACTACTGCGGTTGCATGGTTGCGGCATTCGTTTTATTTGTTTTCATTATTTACCTAGTTGAATAATATGCCCATTATTTACCTGTTATTAGTTCCTTCTAAAGAAGCAGTTCCGATTCTATAGTATCCTAAAATGTTAAATTGATGCTTAGAGGTTAAAACTTTCATTTTTGAAACACATATAATAAGATATTTGCAATTCTAAACTCATAGTTTACTTAAATATCTAGGAGGTGTAAAAAACAAACAAGTCATTTTACGCTTATGTATGTATTTATTGTTAATAAATTACTAATTTTTATAGTTATTATTACACTTAATTCGTTAATCCACTATTAGCTGGCTGATGCATAAGTATTTCAAAGTTACTATGAGCGATTTGTGTTCCATCAGCTGTGGCAATTAATAATGTTTTTAACCGTTCGTTAAATACTTTCCCTACAATCAAATTGTTCCCGTGAGAAGCACGACCAATGAAAGCTGTCTGATCAACCTCATATCCGCCCACTACCAAATATTCAGTAAGCAGTTGAAGCTCGTAAATATTCACTCTTATCCATTTGAATGCATCAGGCGTATTGCTGCACAGAATCTATAATCAAAAGTTGAAATTATTGCATCTCAATGTGAAATTCATGAATATACTGCTGCATATTCCTTGCTCTTGTACAGTCCTGAATAGGCTGCCTGCACCTCCTCTTGGCCAATATGGATTACACCAGGTATTATGCCACTGGTATTGTATTTACCTAACACTAACACTTGACCAATATAAGTGATTTTTCCGTTTGCGGTATAACCGCCTGGTATTGCATCTTTTGGTATGACGCCTTCGTATTTTCTCCAATAGTAATTTGGTAGAGGTTTGGTTGTCGATATGCAATCTGTAAATTGTTTGTGAAAAATTAAAAACTACACATTTTTTCTTCTGAATTTTTATATACGTCGTTTATTCACAAAAGGGCAATTGGCTAAGCACGGTGTTCATATTTCAATAGCAAGGTTACCTACTTCATCAATAGAAAATAGTTTGGAAGCCGATTGAAGAATAATAAATATTAGTACCGAATGCAAAAATTTAAAACCCCATCTTTTAATCCGTTTGTGGCCAAAGTGCATTTATTGAAATCTACTGTGACAAATGCATAACACTTAACTAGAACACAATTTAGTCTTATTGAATAGCAACTACTTTATCTTTCAAGGCTTAGCTCTCGACTGTCTGTTCCCGTATGCAGTCTATATAATGGACATTATGAAAGAGAATCTAAGTCGTAAGCTTCCATTCATGTCATTGATATATTCTTGGTCGCTGCGTTGAAATCGCTTCTTCTCTGCTTATACTGCCGACGTTTCATCAGCTATCCCAAGAGACATCTTCAGGCTTTCTACTGCTGCAATAACCTGAAATAGTCTATTTCGAAGCCTTGGAGGTGTCTCTTAGGTGATCGTTGTTGCTGTAATAACCTGAAATAGTTTGTTTAAGATTATCACAGCAGTAGAAGTCCTGAACATGTCCTTAGGATAGCGGCCAAAACGTCGGCAGTAGAAACAGAGATGATGACGCGCTTTCAACCCAGAAACCAAAAAGGTATTAAGAAAGAGAATGTTTAAAACAGTAATTTCGTTACACAATATTTTTGAAAAGTAAAAAAAATGTATTATTCCCTTATGATTAATCACTTGAAATATCAAATAGTATAACCCAGGGAAAATCTAAAAGCTATACTCAATTTAACGTTAAGAGAGAAAGAGCTGTGCTTTAATAAATTAAGTTTTTGCGAAGGATTTTCTTCCCAATG
Organism: Amphimallon solstitiale; assembly: GCA_963170755.1. NCBI lineage: Eukaryota > Metazoa > Arthropoda > Insecta > Coleoptera > Scarabaeidae > Amphimallon > Amphimallon solstitiale. The sequence continues at coordinate 40,234,150 of OY720676.1, read as the reverse complement.
ACTGCTGCTCATTAATGTTAGCTGTAGAGTGTTCCATAAGTTGGTGGAAGACCTTACAATTCTTAGTCAGAAAGTGGTCTCAAGTCAAAAGTTTCCATCTTATTATCATTTTTCTGAATATTTCAATGTTTTAAAAAAAACGTATTTTTCAAAAGCTATGTATATTAAACACTTACAGTTTTTGGTATTATAATGAAAGGATCCAGTGCAATCATAACTGCTATCTGCTCCAATTACTATTAAAATGAACCTACATGACATATAATTGTTCAAAACTTATATTTTTCGAATAAAACCCTGTATATCGCATCGTTTTTGAATTGCTTGCTAAATTACACAACAAATACATATTACTTCAAAGCTGACCACTTTTGAGCTATTTCAGTGTTTGATATAATTTTTGTAAGCTTCATGACTTTTCATTTGAAGACGGTTTAGTGAGACATGATATTAGCTGCGAAATTTACAACTGAATGGATTGCATTTAGTAATTTTCTCGTTCAAAAATCTCAGGCCTTAAAATTAAATAATATCCCTCCACTTATTACTCATCTATTTTAATAATAATTCTTTATTCTTTATCCTTTATTCTCTATTCTCTATTCTCTATTCTCTATTCTTTATTCTTTATTCTTTATTCTTTATTCTTTATTCTTTATTCTTTATTCTTTATTCTTTATTCTTTATTCTTTATTCTTTATTCTTTATTCTTTATTCTTTATTCTTTATTCTTTATTCTTTATTCTTTATTCTTTATTCTTTATTCTTTATTCTTTATTCTTTATTCTTTATTCTTTATTCTTTATTCTTTATTCTTTATTCTTTATTCTTTATTCTTTATTCTTTATTCTTTATTCTTTATTCTTTATTCTTTATTCTTTATTCTTTATTCTTTATTCTTTATTCTTTATTCTTTATTCTTTATTCTTTATTCTTTATTCTTTATTCTTTATTCTTTATTCTTTATTCTTTATTCTTTATTCTTTATTCTTTATTCTTTATTCTTTATTCTTTATTCTTTATTCTTTATTCTTTATTCTTTATTCTTTATTCTTTATTCTTTATTCTTTATTCTTTATTCTTTATTCTTTATTCTTTATTCTTTATTCTTTATTCTTTATTCTTTATTCTTTATTCTTTATTCTTTATTCTTTATTCTTTATTCTTTATTCTTTATTCTTTATTCTTTATTCTTTATTCTTTATTCTTTATTCTTTATTCTTTATTCTTTATTCTTTATTCTTTATTCTTTATTCTTTATTCTTTATTCTTTATTCTTTATTCTTTATTCTTTATTCTTTATTCTTTATTCTTTATTCTTTATTCTTTATTCTTTATTCTTTATTCTTTATTCTTTATTCTTTATTCTTTATTCTTTATTCTTTATTCTTTATTCTTTATTCTTTATTCTTTATTCTTTATTCTTTATTCTTTATTCTTTATTCTTTATTCTTTATTCTTTATTCTTTATTCTTTATTCTTTATTCTTTATTCTTTATTCTTTATTCTTTATTCTTTATTCTTTATTCTTTATTCTTTATTCTTTATTCTTTATTCTTTATTCTTTATTCTTTATTCTTTATTCTTTATTCTTTATTCTTTATTCTTTATTCTTTATTCTTTATTCTTTATTCTTTATTCTTTATTCTTTATTCTTTATTCTTTATTCTTTATTCTTTATTCTTTATTCTTTATTCTTTATTCTTTATTCTTTATTCTTTATTCTTTATTCTTTATTCTTTATTCTTTATTCTTTATTCTTTATTCTTTATTCTTTATTCTTTATTCTTTATTCTTTATTCTTTATTCTTTATTCTTTATTCTTTATTCTTTATTCTTTATTCTTTATTCTTTATTCTTTATTCTTTATTCTTTATTCTTTATTCTTTATTCTTTATTCTTTATTCTTTATTCTTTATTCTTTATTCTTTATTCTTTATTCTTTATTCTTTATTCTTTATTCTTTATTCTTTATTCTTTATTCTTTATTCTTTATTCTTTATTCTTTATTCTTTATTCTTTATTCTTTATTCTTTATTCTTTGTTCTTTGTTCTTTGTTCTTTGTTCTTTGTTCTTTGTTCTTTGTTCTTTGTTCTTTGTTCTTTGTTCTTTGTTCTTTGTTCTTTGTTCTTTGTTCTTTGTTCTTTGTTCTTTGTTCTTTGTTCTTTGTTCTTTGTTCTTTGTTCTTTGTTCTTTGTTCTTTGTTCTTTGTTCTTTGTTCTTTGTTCTTTGTTCTTTGTTCTTTGTTCTTTGTTCTTTGTTCTTTGTTCTTTGTTCTTTGTTCTTTGTTCTTTGTTCTTTGTTCTTTGTTCTTTGTTCTTTGTTCTTTGTTCTTTGTTCTTTGTTCTTTGTTCTTTGTTCTTTGTTCTTTGTTCTTTGTTCTTTGTTCTTTGTTCTTTGTTCTTTGTTCTTTGTTCTTTGTTCTTTGTTCTTTGTTCTTTGTTCTTTGTTCTTTGTTCTTTGTTCTTTGTTCTTTGTTCTTTGTTCTTTGTTCTTTGTTCTTTGTTCTTTGTTCTTTGTTCTTTGTTCTTTGTTCTTTGTTCTTTGTTCTTTGTTCTTTGTTCTTTGTTCTTTGTTCTTTGTTCTTTGTTCTTTATTCTTCATTCTTCATTCTTCATTCTTCATTCTTCATTCTTCATTCTTCATTCTTCATTCTTCATTCTTCATTCTTCATTCTTCATTCTTCATTCTTCATTCTTCATTCTTCATTCTTCATTCTTCATTCTTCATTCTTCATTCTTCATTCTTTATTCTTTATTCTTTATTCTTTATTCTTTATTCTTTATTCTTTATTCTTTATTCTTTATTCTTTATTCTTTATTCTTTATTCTTTATTCTTTATTCTTTATTCTTTATTCTTTATTCTTTATTCTTTATTCTTTATTCTTTATTCTTTATTCTTTATTCTTTATTCTTTATTCTTTATTCTTTATTCTTTATTCTTTATTCTTTATTCTTTATTCTTTATTCTTTATTCTTTATTCTTTATTCTTTATTCTTTATTCTTTATTCTTTATTCTTTATTCTTTATTCTTTATTCTTTATTCTTTATTCTTTATTCTTTATTCTTTATTCTTTATTCTTTATTCTTTATTCTTTATTCTTTATTCTTTATTCTTTATTCTTTATTCTTTATTCTTTATTCTTTATTCTTTATTCTTTATTCTTTATTCTTTATTCTTTATTCTTTATTCTTTATTCTTTATTCTTTATTCTTTATTCTTTATTCTTTATTCTTTATTCTTTATTCTTTATTCTTTATTCTTTATTCTTTATTCTTTATTCTTTATTCTTTATTCTTTATTCTTTATTCTTTATTCTTTATTCTTTATTCTTTATTCTTTACAAAACACTGTCTGTTTCTACATATACTTTACCCGTCCCAGAATAAGAAGGAATGATTCAATTATCCTGCCAACACCCAGAACACAGCTTAAAATCTAGTAAACATTTAATATGACAACTAAACAGTTGCGAATGCAGTAATTTGTCAGCAGGTTTAAATTTTACAATTTTTTCTAATGAGTGTAAATAATTTATAATAATAAAATCATCGAACAAGAGTAAATTTTTAAATTAATATATAAAATTTGCCCAAAATTAGGATTTAATTCTACTCGAGCATATAAAATATTTCATGAAATTTACTTTTAAATAATATATGAAAGCAATACCTGAATACATCGTATATTATTGATATTTATATCAAGTTTGATAATAAAATTTAAAATAAAATGTTAACTACAACTGATTTTGCCAGCTCTGTAATATATCGTCATTGAAATACTACGTTTATCTGACTTAGTGTCTAAGAGATGTTCATTCCAATTTGTTCCCTATTTTGGAGTTTATATCGCTAACAGTTTGACATATTTAAAACTTTGTTTTTCGTCGTCCTAAGTGCGCCAATCGTTGACGCTGTTCGCTTGGACCTGATTTATCACTAATATTTGTGACATACGCAGCGATTGTATTTATTTATAATAACACATTAAAATATAATAAACTAATGCGCAAATGTAAGATAATGTTCACAGGTTATGGTTTGGTTATGTTATAAAATATGGCGGAAATCATTTATTTATTTTTCCATATTAGATTTGCCCGGCCAAGACCAATAGAACTCTTATAAATATATACTATTTAACGTAATATTTGAATCACTCGTTCTTATTCTGAGACAAGGCATAGAAATTAATTATTAATTTATTTGGTTTTAAAATTTTGATGTTTTTATTATGTTTCCCACTTTATGGAATATATTGCAAAGATAAGTATACAGATGAGACGTTTATTACTATTGTTTAAGAAAATAGAAGAAGACAAGAGCAATTATATACTTTTGGATTTCAATATTATAACAATTAACTGTTTAGCAATTAAATATTTTTTTGAAATATCTCCAGAACATACATAACTCACATCTTTCTGTAGGCTCGTCTTTAGAAAACTTTATTATAAAATGACCTTTTCTTAATTTAAACAAATTAAGCTTGTCAACTAAGAAGCAAATTGCTAAATGTCTATTCAATTGTCAGTTTCGCAGATAATATCATGGCTCACTATATCTGGCTTAAAAAAAAGCTATGAAATTACATCAAAATATAAGAGGTACAACAATAGCTCAGGAAAAATAATGGCGTAATATATTCTTGGAGTAAAATTTAAGAATCAATTTAAAAATGAAACGAAAAATAATCAAATATAATAATTGTTTGAGGTTTTTCTATTATAAATAAAAATACCAAAAGTAATAGTAATATATGTAATAAGTTGAAAGCTTTTGATTTTTGTCCTACACTATTATGTTACTTTTTGACTAATACGTACGTACTAATATACAAAACATTCTATAACTATGAACAGCCACAAACTTATGAAACACTACATAATTCAAAATAAATCTATTTTTGGAAAAAATCACTATGCAATCTGGATTTTTCGCAGAGATGCTCACCATGTAGATTGTATGATGTTTAATTCTATATTAAATTAAAAGGGTTCAGTTTATTTACACGGACTTCTAGGATCATTAAAATCCTGTTTTATTTGTCTTAACATAAATTGAATCAAATGCATTTAAATTCCTGCATTTTATTGGATGAAGCGTGTTATGAACTATTCTGGTTAACATTTTATGATGCTTAACCAATTGCTTTTGTGCGGTAAAACGGCGCTTAAATTCTAATAAAGTGCAACCAGCAATTTAAAGATAAATTAGAGCCAAAATAATAAGATTAAGCAAGAATAGTATATTACTTAAATATTTAGCGTAACTGGAAAAGAGTTTTTTTGCTTTATTATTGACTAGTTAGTGTCAATTTATAAAGAATTCATATGTACCTAGAATTAAGTTTGAGACAAATTGTTTTAAAAAAGTTTTTCAAATTTCCAACCGGAAGTAGGTCTTTTACTCTCATCGAAAATCAGTTTTTTGCGAATATCTCGCAAGTCATGCTTTTCAGACAAGTACGCTACGAGTATAAAAGTATTTAGAACATAATTTTCAATATCTTTTGTATCAAAAAAATTTTAAAATCAGGCCGGAAGTCACTTTTACTCTTATCGAATAGCGATTTTTTGCAAATATGTCGTAAATTATGCATTCTATATATATTTATCAAGAGTACAAAAGTAGTTAGAACTGGATTTTCAATATTTTTTGTATATATGAAATTTCAAAATTCGGACCGGAAGTAGCACTTTTACGCTTAGCGAGTAGCACTTTTTTCGAATATCTTGCAAAGTAGTAGAGAATGAAAGTACTTAGAATAGGATTTTGTATAAAAAAAATTCTTAAAATTGTATAGTTTGAAATTCTCATACGTATAAGAAAGTCGTGTGGTGGCCACACCTCATTTTTTTTTTAATCACAAAATATTATGAAAGGTTGAATAGCTGTATCAAATATATAAATTGGTGCATACCTTCGTAGTTTAGAGAGGTAGATCTTAAAAATAAACGTATTAGCGTTACCAGCTGTGCGTAGTTTTGAATCACCTAATCAGCAGAGTAAATAAAAATCTATTTGTTCGTAAATTGGTACCTTACCGGTTGGAGATCAGTTGAAGTAAAATAATAAAGACGTAGAACAATTTAAGTAATCAATAATTGCAAATTAGTAACTTGATCAGCTTACTTAAGCTTAAAGATTATAAGCGAGATAAAACATCTACATAAAATGCTGAAAGAAATATACTCGAATTGATCATAATATTTACTTAGTCCAGTATATACACTTTAAAAGCAATTATATGCATTTAGAGCAAATTTTAATTTAATCGATTTAATATTTACATTGCCACTTACATATGCACATGACAACTGGTTATTTACTTTTCTTTAAAAAGACCTTGAAAATTCGCGAATCGTTATACGACATTAAAATTAAAAATGAGGAAAATATTAAGAAAAAATCAGAAACTCAGCAGGTTAAAATGAGTGAAACTTACTTACAATCTTCTGTGCGTTTATTAGAAAGTATAGCTGCAGTTAAACTGGTTATCAGGCAACATAACCATAAAATAAGCATCTTCGAATAATAGACTGTGCAATTTAAGAAAAACCAGCAAATACTTGTGTGTTATTCGCCAGCTCATCTTATATAATACTTCCTAAACCCATATTTGACACTTTGTACGAAATTATGTTAAAGACCTGAACTGTATTAATAATTTTTTCTGACTTCGCGTGTTTAAATATATGCGTGTATTTACTAGGTCGTGCGCCTTTCAATATCTAATACGATAAACATTAAGCTCATATACATAAGAATGAATCATGAATAGACAAACAAATGAATGATAGCTTTCATTGACCGCTAAAATAATGTAACATAATGGATAACAATTACTTCAGAATTGATGTTGGCAATGATCAATAAAAGCGATTATAATGCAATATTGTTATTACATGAATATATTAGTTTATCTGGTACATAAATATGTATAATAATAATAATAATATTTATTGTCTAAGGGCTGCATCAGAAGACATTGTCATACATAGTAGTTTCTTTGCAAAAACAGTCACTACGCTTTTGCAATCTGAACACCCTGCCATTGCCCACCAAAAGTCCTCAAATAACCAACCCATACGAAATTAGAGAATGAAATTCAAATTTTAGTTGTGACTTAAGTCTCATTCTTTAAAAAAATGTACTACTTGGTTTTTTACATTAATTTTCAATATGTTTCCTAAAATCTAAGCCCGAATCGATAGTGATGCCCAAAAACCTGGTAGACTCAACCTGACTTACTTAACTTATTATCATTCATTTGATACAATGAGATGAGTACCGACAAGTGCTTCTTCCTTTCAACTTAATAAATACAGTTTTCTTTATATTCAAATATAAGTTATTGTGCATAAAGTAGTTACCCAATGTCATTATCGTATTAGTTAACGCCACACACGTTACTTTTGCGTTATTGGTGGACACAATAAATGATATATCGTCAGCAAACATTACGGATTTATGCAGTTTCAAATCATTTACATATACTGAAAATATATTGCCATTGTTTAGCAAGATATGGACGCGTTTCGATCTATTTGGGTCTGCTAGGCATGTCGTAGGCTTCTCAATGGCAATTTCTTAATTTATCGTATATAGTCTATTTAATTTTATGTGTCACAGCACATATCTAGGCTGACATGATATATCAAAAAATTATTAATTATAATTAATAATTTATAATAGATAATTATCTATTCTCAAACAAGTGTCAAAACCAGAAAAACAATTGAACATCAAATAATTTAGGCAAACATTCTAAATAGAAAGTATTATTATATTATATTATATGTTACATATTCTGAAACTACACAAATTTATTTTTGCAAAACGTTGACAGTGAAAACAATATGTGTACCTTAAAATAATCTTAATAACAGATTTTTCAACATTAACACTTCAATATGAGTGAATTAATAAGTAAGTTAGTTGTTAAATTATATGTAACGCTTAACATCTCAGTTTTTCTTTAAAATACTCGCCGTTGTTTGCAATACATTCCCAACATATGCTTATTAAATTTCTTCGTAATTTTTGCAACTTTTTGTAAAAGCATTGCTCTAAAAATCGAAGATCTGACGGTTGCTCTAGTCTAAATTATTCCAAAGTATTTCGAAAAAAATCAAACTTGGCGGAGGTAATTGAAAGAATGAACTTTTCGTTCCACCCCTTCTTTAAAAATTGAAATTCTGATGCTTGTTTCAGGTTATTCTAATTATTGTAAACTTGTTCCAAATAATATCGAAAAAAAACAAATCTGATTGGGATAATTGGAAAAATAAAATTTTTTAACCCCCTTCATCCCGTTTTGGAAAATCAAAAAGGTTTATTTTAAGTTGTTCCAAAGTATTTCAAAGAAAGAATCAAAATCGGTCAAGAAAATGAAAACGAAATCCGAAAGTACGAAGCGAGTTCCCTTTTTGCGAAAATTGAAAATTTGACTGTTGTTTCAGGTTGAGGAAACCCAAAACTGCCGATGTGGTATTTCACACCTAGATTCAAGAGTTCATTAAAGTATTAAAGTAATTTACAACTCTCTCAGATACTATCTTTTTTCAATAATTCTAATATTGATTCTTATAGTTCCGGTGATTTAACCCATATATTATAAAATTTCGCTGTTTTGAATTATACTTGTCGACAGAGTTTGGTTCTCTTATACATGTATACGTGTTGTTTATGCTGATTGTGATGCTGATTGTGATGCTGATTCTGAATCTGATTTAAAATTTACTCCATAACATCAGGATTTTGATATATTTTCTTAAATAGTTTTAACTAGTATTATATACAACGTGTCCACGTAAGTATGAGGCAAATAGGAAATTTTTTTATTATTGATTTTACAGCAAACTTTATAGGAAGGAAAAGTTCGAGAATCAGAAGAAACCTAATATTTTTTATTCAAAGTTGCTTTCTAGTACTTGGTTAGAGAGAAAATTAAAAACAAGTAATTTTGCCATAAGAGTAAACTACATTTATTTTTAAAAATATCAAAAATATCTATATAAAAATGTTGTTTCAAATTTTAAAATATGCACAAGTATGAATTAATATTAACATAACTAATAAAATTAGAATTCACTGTTATAGAGAAATAATAATAGTAAATACGTAAAAAATTTTAACTGCTATCTATATTTCAGTAATTCTGTGGTTGTCATGTGGACTGTTACTTCAATAATAATTTTCATGTCATTTTGACACTAGCTGTCACTTTAATAAATCAGTCACTTTAAGAAAATAATATATTAAGTAATTATACCAAACATGGCCGAACGATTAACTATGCAAGAGAGAGCTGAGTTAGTTCTCATTTGTGGAGATAATTACAAGACATGCAGAGAAGCAGCTGATGTTTTCAATGAAAGACATCCTAACAAAACAATTAGTCACCAAAGCGTGTCGAGAATTTTATATCAGTTTAGAGCTAGTGGTAGTTTAAAAATGCGTTTCAAGAAAGAACGAGAAAAACATGTGAGAAGTTTCAAAAATTCTTTACGTATTATGCAAAGCGTAATTAAAAATTCTAAAATTTCTGTTAGAAAAATTGTAAGTAATTTAGATATGAAGAAATCATCGGTAAGCAAAATTTTGGTTAGCAATAGGTATCACCCCTATAAGCCGAGATATATTCAAACCTTGCAAGAACGGGACTATAATAACACTGGGCAACAAATTTTCGAAAAGTTCATGCTTCCAAACTGAAAATAGTCATTTCTTAATGAATTCAATGTGCTGAACACGAAAATGACTAAGAAAAAGCTGAATTGGCTACGGGTTTTCTGTTATATGTACGCATATTTCAGAAAAAGTGTACTTATGTCAATATTATAATACATGGTAAGAAAACATTTACGCATATTTCAGAAAAAGTGTACTTATGTCAATATTATAATACATGGTAAGAAAACATTTACGCATATTTCAGAAAAAGTGTACTTATGTCAATATTATAATACATGGTAAGAAAACATTAGTCTGCTTCCGGCTTTCGACTTCTTTTGGCCTGCCGTTTGTAGTGGACTTGTGGAGCATCTCTACTGATTGTCCAACAATAGTCAGCTAGCATTGACGTAGACCATTTGCCTTGGTACCGTTGCTCCATGGTGGCAATGTCCTGATGAAAGCGTTCGCCGTGCTCATCGCTGACCTGCCCGCAGTTATCAGGAAAGAAATCTAAGTGGGAATCAAGAAAGTGGATCTTTAAGGACATATTGCAGCCGAATTCATGAAACAAAGCCAACATATCCTCAACCAGACACTTGTAATTTTCTGCCTTGTCATTCCCCATGAAGTTTGCTGCCACTTGATAGAATGCATCCCAAACCTGTTTTTCTTTACCTTGAAGAAGTTCCTCAAACTTGGGGTCTCGGAAGAGCTGTCTAATTTGAGGCCCCACAAAGATGCCCTCTTTAATTTTGGCTTCACTGAGTCGAGGGAATTTGTCGTGCAGGTACTTGAATGCTGGTCCATTCTTATCCATGGCTTTTACCAAGTTTTTGACAAGACCGAGTTTGATGTGTAAAGGAGGAATGATGATTTTGTGTGGCTGTGCCAATGGTGGGTGCTGTACATTCGTTTCTCCAGGCTTAAAAAATGCTCTCGGAGGCCAGTCTTTCTTGATGTAGTGCAAATCGATTGCTCTGCTGTCCCACAGACAAAGAAAACAGCAGTACTTTGTATATCCCTGCTGCAAACCCATCAACAGAGATACTACCTTCAGGTGAGAACATATCTGCCAGCCATACTTGCTGTAGTTAATCGTCTCCAGTAGCTGCTTTAGATTGCCGTAAGTCTCCTTCATGTAGACCGCATGTGCAAAAGGTATGGATGGAAGCTGGTTCCCATTATTCAACAAAACCACCTTTAGGCTCAGTTTTGAAGCGTCTATAAACAGCCGCCATTCGTGGGGATCATGTGCAATACCGAGAGCTTGTAGTAGACCATCAATATCGCAGCAGAACACAAGGCTTTCTTCTTTCTTAAAGAAAGATTCGAAGAGCTGATGGCGAGTGCGAAATGAAGTCACTCGGACATTCTGTTCCAGAAGATTCCACTGTCGAAGTCTTGAGGCCAGTATCTCCGCTTTGCTTTTCGACAGATCCAAATCGCGAACTAGATCGTTCATTTCATCCTGGGTAATTTTATGTGGTGCAGATGTTTCGTCAAAGCACGAAAAGTCATCATCCTTACTGCCACGTTGAGGAGAACTCGCCGACGCATGGCCATCCTCATCGTGTGAACTGATAGAAAAATCTGTAGGAAGTTCTGGAATTGGGAGTCCTTCGCCATGAGAGACAGGTCGCAGAGCAGATGGTATGTTAGGGTATTCAACTGTCCACTTCTTCTTCTTGGTGATGCCTCCAGAAGCTGGTCGTACCATACAGAAATAACAGTCGTCAACGTGATTGGTGGGCTCCCTCCAAATCATGGGCACAGCAAATGGTATTGCCTTTCTTTTGCCATTAAGCCACTGTGAAAGATTTACGGCACAAGTGCGGCAGCATACGTGTGGGGCCCAGTCTTTGTCCTGGTCGCCTATCTTGCAACCAAAATACAAATGATACGCTTTCTTAACTGTTGCACTGATGTTCTTTTTCTGTGCAGCAAATGTCACTTCTCCGCAAATATAACAGAAGTTATTTGCACTATTAACACAGTTACGAGGCATTGCTACTGTTTAGTTACTTGATACTATAGCAATCACTTATGTATGCTAGAGCTTCGAAAAATATGCGCGAATGAACGGACATTGCACGAGTTAACTGTCACGTCGGCCATTTATAAATAAACTATAATTAGCTATTGCCTGATATTGCGCAATCAATTTCGCAACACTCTCAATGGAAACTTACAGTAAATGCTGCATTAACTTCTTTGCATGAAGGGGTGATGCAATATGACGCAAAATTTCGTAATTTCTCACTAAATTGCATTACATTATGCAATAGCATCTATACAATGGACAAAACGTCAATATCTCTTGAACGTGAGCCAATCAACTTTTTTTAATGTGATATTCGTGTTCAGCACATTGAATTCATTCAGGATTGGGTATTTTCACCTAAGAAGCAATTTCACTGTTGACCAGTGTAATAGATCGAATTTTCTTTGTATATTCAAGCTGAAATTGAAACACACAAATCAATTTTCAAAAATATTTTGTTTACTGATGAAGCAACATTTAAAACAAATGGTGTTGTTTCTGCACAAAATTGTCGTTTGTGGTCGCCTGTCAACCCAAATTTTAGAATTCCTTGTAAGAATCAGTATTCGCAAAAGGTAAATGTTTGGTGTGGGATTTTAAATAGAAAAATTTTTGGTCCGTATTTTTTCCAAATGACATTAAATTCACAACGTTATATTGAATTTCTGCAAACAGACCTCGATAACGAATTAGATGAATTGCCACTAGAAATTAGGAGAACCCTTTGGTTTATGCAAGATGGAGTACCTGCACATAGTGCACGAATAGTTGTCAACTATTTAAATGAAAAATTTGGAGAAAGATGGATAGGACGTAATGCACCTTTTCCATGGCCAGCGGCCCGACCTAAATCCTATGAATTATTTTGTTTGGGGATGGTTAAAGAATAAGGTATATTCAGAAAGACCTTTTCAGAATGTAGAAGAATTGAAAAACAAAATAAATGATGCGGTACTGTTCTTAAGAAATAATCCTATAATGTTAGAACATGCATGCAAGGATTTCAACAGGCGTACAAGCTTGTGCGTTCAACGGGAAGGACATTACCTTGAATAGTTTTTTCTATTATTTGTATTTCTGAATTTGTTATTTTTGTCAATTTCATATTTGTTGTATATTATAAAAAAAACACATCTTAAATATTGTGAGTATATGATTTCTGTTTATTTCCATGCATATCAACTCTAAGAATTTGATATCAAATGTAAATTATTTTACTTGAAAATCACACGAAATTTATTATTGAAGTGACAGTCCACATGACAACCACAGAATTACTGAAATGTAGATAGCAATTAAAAATTATTACGTATTTACTATTATTATTTCTATTTCAGTGAATTTTAATTTTATTAGTTATGTTAATATAAATTCATATTTGCGCATATTTTAAAATTTGAAACAACATTTTTATATGGATATTTTTGATATCTTTAAAAATAAATGTAGTTTACTCTTATGGCAAAATTACTTGTTTTTAATTTTCTCTCTAACCAAGTACTAGAAAGCAACTTTGAATAAAAAGTATTAGGTTTCTTCTGATGCTCGAACTTTTCCTTCCTATAAAGTTTTCTGTAAAACCAATAATAAAAAAAAATCCCATTTGCCTCATACTTACGTGGACACGTTGTATATGACTGACTTTTATGAAGAAACACTAATTACTAAACTAAAGTAAAATTTTACTGATATTATAAAAATCAAAGTTTACTTTTTGTTAAAGTTCTTTTAACCGAAAAAATATTTCTCTCGTGTTGTATTCTGATATTGCTGAAGAATGTTCTGACACTACATGACTTTGTTTCATAAAATAAGAACATTAATTTAAACAAGAAACTTTTAACGATTCCTCTGTTACAGGATCTACTGTAGTCTTTAAAGTTAAATATGTATGTCGTAAATTTTTCCTTTATTAATTTTGTTGCTCCGTGTATGTTTCAACTTAATTTGGTAGCTAGGTACGGTATAACAAACTGCCTACAAGCGTTTTTGCAACATTTCCAGTGCATGCTTAAAATGAATTATATGTAATTTTACATGAAACTTAGTAGGTACGTTACGAATCCGTAACGTACCTTATTTTCTTTATTATTTGAATAGTCACTGCACGCGACTGAACGAATTAATAAGTGAAGGAGAAACAACTACATTTTTTTCATTTAATATTTAACATCTGTGTACCTTCACGTAAATTTAATGTATGTTGCTTTTCTTGCTCAAATCTAGGACTATGCAACCGTTGTTGAAAATATCTGTTTTCAGTGCAAATATATAAAATATGACCTGCACAATATTTATAATTTTGTTATTAATTTAAGAAAAAATTCTGATATCCTTCAAAATTACTTTTCGGCCATCTGGAATTCAGTTTCGGGGAAAGAATGTTGATATTGTAACGAAACAAGCCCACAAAAGAAGCAGACATCCGGGCGACGACAAAAAACGTACCGGTAAACAAGTCGTAAATCATGCACTCAGCGACAGAAAGTCTGGAATGTGGTAGAAGAGAGCCAGACTTTGCTGGTATTTCTCTAGACCCTTTGTCTGCCGATATAAATGCCGCCGCTAGGATAAGGAATTCATTCCTTCAATGGATTCATTGAATAGTAGTCGTGCAGTTCAAATAAACATAAATAAGTGAGCGGTGCAGTTTTATTACATAAATATTACAGATATAAATAGTAGTGATAGATTCGGACCGGAAGTGCTAATGAAGTAGTAATGAAAGTACTTAGAATAGGATTTTGAATAAGTTTTGTATAAAAAAATTCTTAAAATTGTATAGTTTGAAACGCTCATACGTATAAGAAAGTCGTGTGGTGGCCACGCCTCATTTTTTTCTTTTGTGTATCAGCCTTAGTTAGTAGACATTAATTAAATTCATGCATTTTTGTCGTTATTTCTAAGACATATAACTTTTTTAAGAAAATAAATTATTACAAAGACTGACCTTGATATTATAAATTGATGCCTTTTGCATCACTAACCCAAATTTGAGATTTAAAATTACAAAATGAATTCAAAAAACGCGAAACGGCGATGCCTTAATTTCTTTTATCTTGAATTATAAGTATATTTATTTTAATAATAAGGAAAGGTATTTGAAAATTCATATTGCCATGAACAAAGAAAGCTTATATTAGGAAGTTCATAGCAATATGTGCAGTCAACATTATTTTTTTTTATAATAGAATTTCAGCCTGAACAATCCTTCGTCAATTATCAATTAAAAATCAATTTATATTATCTCTATAATATATTAAAAATGAAATCAATTATTCTAGTATGCACATATAAATGAAAATAAACATTTCTACATCAATTTTCCCAGAGTAGTTTCCATCGTTGGGTCATAAGGCCCGGTTTGGTGACCATTTAAGCATTGCAGAAGGTTAATGACATTCTATCTACTCTAAATTTAATTTGATATTCGTTACCGACAACACCTGTGCATTGCCCCCGCTTTATGGAACAACGGTGTCGCTCAATCACCCTATTACCCTAGGAAAATCTTTTCATCAGATTGCGATAGGCAGATGGCGAATGTCAGCATCGCCACGAGCGCGTCGCCAGGACAAAATTGATCGTAAATATGATTTAAAGGGTAGAATTATAGAGCTATTACGTGAATGCCGGTTTCAAGGGCCATCGTTACATTAGTATCTGTTCGTCGTAATATAAATTTTGTTGAAGTCCATGCTTTCGAAGACATGCATGTGTAGTGGGAATACATTATACCTATCAGAGATAGTTGTCGATGCACTACTGGGAATATATGATACAATTTGATTTATATTAATCAGTGTGTTCACAATTGATTGAAAGATGTTTGAAATGCCCGCTTAGTATATCACTTTAAAAGGTTGGTAGTATGTACACGTAGTTTGTAGTACAACCTTTTAAGAGAGACATTTACCAACTGTATCTGGGTGAATAAAAACTTATGCAACTTGTATTACTAGCGGTACGATAGACGTAAGAGAGTGCGAGTAGGTGGAGCTAGACGATATTCGGGTTTCTATCAGAGCGCCTCGGTTTTATTCACAGATTCTGTCGCAATGGAACAAAGACGCTATGATCTGAGGAAAAAAAATAGCGGAGAATCAGTTCAAACAGATGTACACATTTATTTAATTCTCTACAAGAAGTGGCTTTTTACGACATTTTTCGTCGAAATTTTTATTGTAAAAAATTGATCAAAATTCTTTTCAAACGTGTTCTTGAACAAAAACAACCAACAAATCCGGAAACCACGTTAGATATCGCATTTATTCTTTTTTTTGTTTGAAAGCAAGTTTATAACCGCAGATAACGGTATTATTTCCATTTTGCATAATGCAATACTTTTTTCGCTGAAAAAAAAACACGTCATTCGAATTCAAGTCTGCAATAGCCGACCGATTCCGATAGATTTGCGCCTTCGCTAGGCCCGGTAGAGAAAATGTGGCGATAGACGATGCGATCGCTTCGAAAAACACTTGCATGAAATGTGTGTGAACGTTTTTATTATTTTAAATTTTTTATCTTCAAATATAATTACATACATTTTTTATTGTTCATTAAATGTGCAGCTAGTGTGTAGAGATCGTTTCTTTTTTGTATAAGCCTTAGTTAGTAGACATTAATCAAATTTATGCATTTTTGTGGCTATTTATAGAGCACATATTTTTTTAAGAAAATAAATTAATACAAAAACTGAACTTGACATGATAAATTTATGCCTTCTGCATCGCTAACCCAAATTTGAGATTCTAAAGTTACAAAATAAATTTAAAAAATGCAAAACGGCGATGCCTTACGGGGCCATAGTTTTCGATGGGTAAACGCTCGTTTTAAATTAACCTACTGTATAGGTAGATGACAAAGCAGTCTACCTTCCGTCAATATACTGTTTACTACAGACGATGCAAGATGCAGTTAATAAATGAAAAAATTTATTTAAACAATCTTAATTTATTGATTAAACTTTTTTAAATTACATAATCTTTTATTACACTTATATTTAGAGTACTTATTTAAGTTTTTTTTGTTAAATGAGTCTGCAGAAGGTGTTATATAACTAACTGATTGAGATACTGTAAGTGTCTCATATAGAATTTGAATTGCGCGCCGTTTGTTTCCTGTAAAATAGAGGGCGCCAATATTTATTGTTTGTTATCTCCAAACTGTGCATTTTTAATATGGTGCGAAAAACCGGTGAACAACGAATATTTTGTGTGTCTTTTGAAAATGGGCGATCAATGCCAATATTGCTGCAATGCAATACCCATTAGATGTATTTCATAATAATTGAATCTTAATGAACAACCACGCATCGCGCTTTAAGGAAAAATCTGCATCTGACAGCATACAAAATTCAGTTGACTCAATTTAAGTTTTTGCATCAAAAATTTTCTTAGCGATGGAGAACATATTCATCTTGATTAAAGAGTTAATAAACAAATGTGTCGCATTTGGGGCGAAGAAATTCCACATTCTGGTCGCAAAAGAATTATGCATCCTGAGAAACGCACTATTTGGTAAGCATTTTGTAGTGGTGGTATAATCGGACCATACTTCTTCGAAACTGAAGCTGGAAGTGCTGTCACAGTAAATGGGAAACGCTATGGTGAAATATTAAATTGATGACTTCGATTTGCACAACATCATGTGGCTTCAACAGGACGTGCCACGTGCCATAGAGCAGGTGAGATCAGACCTCTGTTGCATACTCAGTTTCCAGATTGTGTCATCTCCAGAAATTCTAACAAATTCCGGCCTGCCAGATCATCTGACATGATACCACTGGAATTTTCCCTCTGGGAATATATAAAGGGGAAAATGTATGCTAACAAGCCAGCAATGATCAATAACCTCAAAGAAAATATTCAACTTGTTATTCGAGAAATAGAGCTAGGTTTATGTGCCAGTGTTATGGAAAATTTTGAAATTCTAATGAATAAGATTTTATTTTACATATATTATTCAATTAACACACGCTTTGGCTTCGCTGTACTGAAGATAACAAACAGTTTGAAACACAATTGTGTCGGCATCAGGAACCTACACCTAATAGTTAACATTTTCCATCTTAATTTACACTCTCCGCATTATCATCTTCTTATATTTTGTCACTCGTGGATCTGTGATAAGCCTGGTTCTAGGGCTTACCTTTACTCGATCGTCATCTCGATTGGCTCTCGCGAATCGGATCGAGATCGGGAATTCGTTGAGAGGATTATTAATTAAAACACATCACGTTACCTAACTATCTATATGTATATATTTAATGTATACTCGCGGCATAAAGTTTTGTCGGGTCGTAAGAACAGCTATATGGAAGGTATCATTGGTCAACTCTAGTAAATTCTAACACGAAATAAAGAGGGGTTATATTCAATGTTTATGAATTATGATAGCTAAGTTTGAGTAAATACTGCTTCGTAAAAGAAAATACAAGTGGCATATATGTATGTAGAAGTAAATATATTTCAAATAATCTTCACAAATGATTTATGACACGATAACATTGATGTGTCATCAATACAAAGAAATCTTTTTGTGTTCTACAAATGTTTTCGGCTTTCCCTATTTATTTTATTTTTCAAGGGCGAGAATGAATGCTTTATTAAGATCTGTGTAGTGTTTTATCGAATTTGTAGTTATATATATTGATGGTATTTACGAGTATGTATCTGTCATTAATTTTTTTCCTTAATATACATTCTATTTATTTTAAAATAAATACAAAAAAAATAAGGTATTTTTATGATAATTTAATTCAAAGTTCCTGATTAATATTGATTATTTACAAGGCAATTGTTGGGGGTATTTAAATGTTGGAATATTATTTAAATATATTGTCTTCAAAAGATTATTTGTGTAATTTTTTGTTTGCTTATTTATTGCTTTATTATGCTAGGTGTTGTTTTGACGAAATTTAATATTTCATCTCTCAAGTGTAAACAAAAATATCACAATCTCTCTTTATGGTTTATTAAAATTTAGTCCGAAATATCGGATTACTAAAGTTGACCAGTGATACCTTCCATATAGTTCGTCTTAGGACCCGACAAAACTTTATGCCGCGAGTATACATGATCGGATTCAAGTAAATACAATGTCTCAACGTTAACGAATAATCATCGTGAATGTGCTTGAATCTTGACTATCGATGTGAATCTAACGTGAATCCCTTAAAACTAACTTACACTCCTATTTATAACATATTGCAATATTAACCTACTTAAATTACTGACTTCACGGGTGCATTAACATTGTCCGTGTATTACCGTATATGGGCATCGGAGAAAAGCTTAAATACGCACTTATGTTAGCAAGGTAATAAACCTTTGTCGTGTCGAAGTATTGCGGTAATGCTTATCCTCGTTAAATTATATTAAATGTTCTTAATGTACGAGGTCTAGTCGATTAGTGGGTTATTACAGATCATTTAACGCATAAGTCTGCATTATCTGCCATGTGGTGAAATTTGATGTGGTCTCAGATAAATTGAGTATCTTCCAGTGGAACTGTACACAGTGGTATTTATTGCATATTTTACATAAATTCTCAGTTTTATATAAATTAATATTTCTACAACACTGGAAAGCACTTTATTAAATGCAAATATTTGAATAAAATATGAATTAATCACGGTACAAGCAGATGTCATTTATTCCAACTACAATATGAATTTCTGTGCCATTTATTCTCAAATTAATGAACATCTTTCAATAAAAGCCAACGAAATTGCAATATTTCTCAAATAACCTGTTCATTGGTAATATTTTCTGGAATGTAATTCACTTTTACATTTGTTACGATGTCATTTACCAATAGAGACGACAAACCTCCATACACCACATATACCACGCATACACGGCTTGTATGTATGTTGAATGGACAAAATTTTCCTGTCACGAACAATAACAATGCACACAAAAACCATCAATCTAGGGCTTAATATCGGAAAACCATTAACCATAAAACTGTCCCCGGCTCCCACTCCTTTCTCTCATCATCTGTTGCAACAACACCGCCGCCGCCACCCACGGACGGACCGCGGACGCTTTAAAATTCCTTTTCGGAGGGAACCGTTCGAATTTTCTCTCACATAATAATGATGGAAATGATGAAAAACTAAGCGATATTGATTTTAAAATGACTTGTGGAGTAAATTAAATTTCCTCCGACGTATATCGATAATGTGGATAACTTTGTTCGCGTCTATGGAACGAAGAATATGAAGAGGTAAATATGATTTTCGATTAGACCCTTTTACGAGTTTCGAAATCATATTTTCACGTATGTTGATGGGTGTGTGTGTGTGGTGCCTGATATTTTCTAACGTTGACACATGCTATTTCTATTTCAAGTTTGAAACTACTTTTTGAATTTGTTACCGTACCAATAATATTACTATTCGGAAACAAAACAGTGCGTAATACCCAACTGTTGTATGTAAATTTACGAGATTGCAGCATATATATTACTGTGATTTTTAGTTTGTTGTTTACATTCAATGTCAAATAAATATATAAAACGCCTCACACTGGCAGTAATATATACATAATATATATATATATGTATATATATATATATATACAATGTGTATAAGATTCCACAAGTATGTATTTATTTGGCGCCCAGCGTGGGGCACAATCTCACGACACTGAGATTAAGAGTCTTATCCTCTACAGACTGAGACAATTAATTTATCAGTAACAGTAGTCAAATTAATCTTTTTAATAAACATGTATTGGCTGAAATTTTCAATTTTCTACTTTATTAGCTATCTAAAAGTGATGATTGTGCACTTCTATCTGTTAATGCATGTATGTCATCTTCCTCTATTTTAATCGATATATGCGGCATTTATATTATTATCCTCTTCAAATGATCAATTTCATACATACATAAAATACACAATTCTACTTGACTGGCTTTTCTAACAATTCAGACCTGACGCTCCTAAGTGAGAATCATCTCAGAAACTGAGGTTCTTGAAGCCTTTCTTTCTTGCTTTGTACTTTAATTTGAATATTTTTGGTTCCAGTTCCTATTCTCGATAGCTCTAGATTTCCCATTATTCGTCCTTCTCGCTCCAAAGTGATTTTCATTATGTCCATTTTTAATTACATATTTCTCTATAGATGTGTTTGCACGAGATGTACCAAACATTAAACTATTTCTGATGCGCCTCTGTTGGGTTCGTCCCCAATCTTGTAGACATTCTTTCAAATTCTTGATGTGTATCTACCTCATCAATGTCAGATCAAATCACTGTAAGGCGTAATCTTGAAGACATCCCCTAATAAACAGTAATTTAGACATTTCGTCATTTATCTCAGGCATATACGTCCCAACGTAACGGATTATCCCTTTTATACCTTGATAATCTAGACGGGTTCTCCATACTCATGCATATTGGTGAAGAAGCGCACTAGGTATATTCACCCCATGTATAACCTGCCTTCCTATTAGCTTAATAATTTTGTTGGCATTTCAAGGTTAGTCTTGTCTTGGAATAACCCGACTTTTGAGAACTATATTGTAAATATAAAATAATTATTTGAGACTATGGAATGGATACACAAGAATTTAACAAGTTATATGAGAATTTAAGGTAATTATTTTGTTAATTTAATAATTGCTTACTTTATTTGTATAATTTAAATAACTCTTTGTGAAAGAAAAATTAACATGAATATATTTCTCTGTAATTATATATTTGTTTTAAATTAATATATTCGGTATTAATAAATAGCTATTGACACAAAAGTGTTTTGAGTAAATACTCCTCCAATAAATCAAAATAATGATATATAGGATGAAGGTTTGTACAATCAATAAGTGTAACATGTGTCACTGAAAATATCATTGATCGAGTGTGAGAATGCACGGTTATGAAATCAATACCACGACACATAATAGCTCCGTGTAGTCAAATCATTGTTGACAAGTGACTGTATAAATTATGAACGTGCTTCCTAAATTCCCAATAGGATTCCCGATAATCTATAGGTGCATAATTCATCAGTGGGCTTGAATTGGGAATGAAAATGTTATTTATGACGAGAGAATGACGTGGAAAAAATTAAAATAGGCTTGTGCTATTATCTTTTTGATAATTAATTAAACAAAAATTCTTGTCATTATTTGTATGCATTTTATTCTTGACTATATGCAATTCATGAAGAGCGACTCTATTTCTGAGATAGAGTAATTTTAGGTTCCTCTTATATCTGTACACATACTATATATCAGCTTTATATTGAAATATAAAGTAATTTCAAATATTGTTAATATTTAATGTATCTAGCTTGACATAGTAGAGGCGAAGTTAATGAATCTTTTAATTGCAATACTGTGTTATTATAACTCCAATAAAAATCAACTAAGAATATTTTAATAAAACGAGAAAAATCGTACTGTGTGTAAATCTGGCAAGGTGCATGTTGGGCAACGTAAGGGATGAAAAACTAAAAATTAGTAGCATAAAATGCACAAAAACACTTGAAATAAAACAATCTGTTTCAATATTCAAAAATTGTATTAATCAAAATATGCTCACACAGTGGCTTTATCAAGTATATAATACTAATTAAACTTAGGTGCTATTTGAATAAATTTAAAAGTGGGGAGTTAAATACATCTAAATGGTTGTTTAATAATAAATTTGTGTTTTTGAATTTGTTGATTTCTAAAACTTTCAAATTATTACAAGGACACTTTATTTTGCGTATACAAAAATTTCAAATTGTGCTTAAAATCGTGTTTACATTCTAACAAATATTTGCATAGTGAGAGTCTCTTTTGTTATTCTGAAAAGACCTCACGTGTTCTTTGATTCTCGTATTGAAACACCGGCCTGTTTGGCCTATATAGAATTTTTGGTAACCCCTACAGTTCAGTTTATAGTATTATACAGGGTGTAACAAAATAAGTGTAAAACATTTCAGGGGGTGA
The DNA here is from genome assembly GCA_963170755.1 of Amphimallon solstitiale. Taxonomy (NCBI): domain Eukaryota; kingdom Metazoa; phylum Arthropoda; class Insecta; order Coleoptera; family Scarabaeidae; genus Amphimallon; species Amphimallon solstitiale. The sequence goes on along the minus strand of OY720676.1, from coordinate 40,211,473 downwards.
TTCCTTAGCGAAAAAGAGATAGGGTCTTTCATATAAAAAAACTTCAATGGAGCATCCCTTGTTAAGATACAGCCCCATAAAGGGGGTACATAAAATTTGTTTTACAATTTTTCTCACAAACACTAAAAATGTAATTTATTTCCAATGTAACTTTTTGTCTGATTATTTGTTTACCATTTAAGGTGGCCATCTCGCCCATCTAAATTACATTGCAAACATGTTGCGAACATATTGCACCAGAAACCGTTAGTAAGCCACAAAATTACAAAAAAAAAATACGAGCATAATCTACAAACTTATCTCCAGGGGACTAGGTGGTTTTAATAAGGGAAGTTTGTTCGATTAATGTGGAAAAAAATGTTAAAAACAGGAAGTTTTTATACCAAAAATCTGCTAGTTTATTCCGTAATTTCTTGGAATATATAGATAATTGCCAGATATTAGATAGCTTACCCCCTGGAGAAATAAATTCTCTTTCTTTTGATGCTTGATACAAAGCAATTAAGCGTATTTTATAGCTGTCTTGTGCTTTTAAATGTTTTCACCCATAAATTCCGATTGATTTGTATCTAAGAGACATATTCTTATGGGAAAAGTAGATTTCGTTTATTATAATCACTGTGGTAGGTCAGCAATTCTTAAACAGAGGGCGCTGCCAACGATCGGTTATTGTTAGGCATGTTGAGTGTTGCAAAATTTGAATGTCTACGGCAAATATAGACTCGACATACTGTAAATTGCTTACTCCGTCATACTCAGTTACGTTATATATGTGTTTGTCAGGCATCAAAAGAGTATCTTTAAAGTAAAAAAGGTTACAAACAACATGCTCTTCAATTACAAAAAATCGAAAATAGAACTCAGGCGTCTTGGATTCTCATTTAATAATAAATCTACTGAAAATATCGGGCCAACAGAGTATTTCAAGTACCTATTGTTCAACCATATTTTACGAAAAATATTTATGTTTTGATGATTATGTACAGTGTATCTCAAAATACATGCTAATCTGAAAATACCTTCTGATTTAATTTGCAGTCGATTTCCATAAATTTGCTTTTAATTTGCAACATATGTACAGTATGTTGCAATATACAGGGTGAGTCATTAGTAGCCGTTTCTTTGATTGCTCCTTTATGTTTTAAATAAAAAAAAAACAATTAGAGAAAGTTTCATGGTTGCTTAAGGCGCATATTCTAAAAATACTTTAAGCCCTGACGCACTTCCGGTTTCACCGGAAATGCATGGAATTTATTTTTTTAAATGACACTCTATAAATTTTTGGATTTTTAGTACTGTTTAAAATTGTCTATTCAGCTGTTTTTCCTTTTCAAAATTGGGGCAATAGTTTTTGAGCTATTAATTTTTTTTTTTAATTTTTTGACCAAAACACGTCCAAAAAAAAACATTTTGTCATTGTTTTTAATTACATTTTTGTCAATGGGCAGCAGATAAATTAGCCTGACTTTCCCAATTTTTTGTTGTTTACCGACGAAGCTACCTTCTATTAAAATGGATACGTTAATCGTCACAATTTTCGTTATTATAACACATAAAAACCTTCACTTTATCACACCTGCAAACTTTCAAAATTGTTGGTCATTCAGTGGTAGTTATTGGTAGTTACATAATTGGACCTTATGTCTTTGATGAAAATGTTAATGAAGGAGAGTATCTTCGTTTTCTACGGACGGATTTTCAAATCTTTTTGAAGACATGAACATTATAATCAGAGAAGAGTTTATAAGAATATGTAAAAGTTTTATACAACATTAGTACTTCTTTGGAAAACAGAATACTCACGTGCATTGCACAAACTTGTGGTTATGTTGAACATATTCGTTAATGAAATTTGTTTTTCTTACTTTTGATTGTTGTTACGTTGCACAATAGTTGTAGGTTATTTAAATTGCGTTATTTTGTTGCAAAATTTATTTCTATTAAAGTTGTAGGACATCAATTTATAATTTTGAAAAACTACAGGCATCTGTTATGAGCAGCTTCAACAATAAAAGAATACGAGCAATTAAGCAAATTAAATTGAAGATAGCAGCGTTGTTTCATACACCTTTTAGAGAGGCGGCATCTTCAAATATGTCAGTAAACTTATGCTTTATTATATTTGGTTGTTAACCAATAGTTTAAGAAATGAAATACTGCAACTGGATATTGCCGAAATTAAAAAAAAACTGAAACGCGATGCCCTTCATTCTGTAAAATTATTACTTTTGGGATAGTGGATTTAACCTTTACTTTGTTTGACAGTTGAATAAAAAGGTCGGGCACCATTCCAGCCTTCCATTGGTTGAACGAATATTTCGGCGCATAGAACAACAACGCTCGTAGTTTTTATTAGACCGCTAATTGCTCCTATAGTGATTATCTCAGAAACTACAAAAGATAGGTACAGGACATTGTTAACAAAAATTAAAGAGAAAAAAAAAGAAACAAAATGCCACAATAAAATACTTCCATTAAAAAAAAATAAGTTTTTGGTATATCAAAATTAGTAGAAGTAGGCTTTGAAAAAACGTTTTTGAGGTATTGTCGAGTCAACTTATACCAAATGATGCAGAATTTTCTTGGCTACAAGCATCACCAAAGTTTATGTTTTTACTTTTAAAAACAATGTGAAAATGATTTTTTTCTGAACACGTGTTTTTGGTCAAATATTTTCAAAAAAATATTAAAATTGAGAATGACATATTATTTAAAGAAAGTATTCTAAAATTATACGATGAAATGATGTAAGTTAAATTATTTGAAGATTAGAGAAAGTGTAGAAATGGTGTATTATAATTAAACAATTTTTTTTTAAATATATATATATTTTCAAATATATATAAATCGTTGGTACGTTTGTGTGCGATCTTGTAGCTTCTAAACGACTTGACCGATTGAGGTCATATTCACGCAATATATTTATTTTGTCGAGACGATGGTTCATAGCTAGGCAAGGATCCGATAAATGGTGCTGTAGTCAAGTTACTTAAGAAATTTATATAAAAAGCAAATTTGCGAGATATTTCAAAAAACTGCTATTCGATAAGAGTGAAAGTCAGTTGCAGTCTGATGAGTTCGTTAGGTGAAGCAATTACATAGACAAGACTGATTCGTTTATTATTGCTGATATACTCCCAGTAGCCGAACATATCACCGATAATAAACGAATCAGTCTTGTCTATCTAATTGCTTCTCTAAAACAGCCGTCACTGGCGAAAGTGTTATTTCCGGTCCGAATTTTGAATTTTTTTTTTACAAAAATATTCCAAATCCATGTTTAAATACTTTTATACTGTATAAAATGCATAATTTTCGTGATATTTTCAAAAAATTGATATTCGATTAGAATAAAATTGCTAGGTACTTTCAGTTCGAATTTTGGAAATTTCTTATTACAAAAATATTCAAAATTGAGCTTTCAATATTTTCATACACTCGATATGTTTGTCTAGAATGCATGACTTGCGATATATTCGCAAAAACCTGTTTTACGATAAGAGTAAACACCTACTTCCGGTAGGAATTCTTTTATAAAATTGTTTTCTAATTTACTCTTGATCACATTGTTATACTTTAGATATTTGCCTAAAATTAGTAATTGACGAGATATTGCTATTATTTGTTTTCTTCACTGATATGAAGTACTACTCCCGATTTATCGATTTCACTGAAAATATAATCAGATTTCCGAGGGAGATTATATTCCTAAATATACACTTCGGTATTGATGCTTTTGGTCAAACAGTGAGAGAAATTTTTTTTTGCAAACAAATACATTAATTAATTAACTCGAAAATTAATGCATAATGACGTATTTCTACACGCTCGCAGCTGACGTAATAGAAAATTGAAAAAAATTGTATGCAATGGTTATAGAAGTGTACTTTTTGACAAAAGAACCTCAATAACTCAAACTTAAAAATTTAATGAATTGAGATCAAATTTCGGCCACTGGTCGACCACTAGTATTAATTATAAGGCAAGTTATTTAGGTACCTATACAAAATTTTTAATCTATTTTCTTCAATCCTATAATAAAAATTACTTACATACGTAAGAAATTTAATTCAATATTCTGCAGATCTCGTTTTTAATTATATTTTAGTAAATTATTATGAACGTGGGAAATCCACACTGTCGGATAAATTTTAGGGTGGTCTTTCAAATTTTTTTCCAACTGAATCGGGCATTCTAATAGCTGATACGGTATCAAAAGTAATACAAAGAGGGCATTTTATAATATCCAAAACTACTTTCTGAGCACACATGTAGATTTAACCTATTTAATTAGAGTGTTATAGGTATGTGAAATATTGATTGTTTCTCTTTTTCTTACTTTTACACACACAATAGGCCTTGTGTTTCTTACATTGACAGGTTCACTACTTATGGGTTTTCTTAAATAAACAGTTCATTTTTTAGTCAAATTTGAATAAATACTTGGCGAAATACTTCTATAAAAAAACTATTTATCTATAAGAATAAAAATGTACTGCCTCTGTGAAAGTAGATTTTTTTATGCAAAAGTTGTTCCAAACTTACTTCTGAATACTTTTGTATCCATTACACATTTTGAAAAAACTAACCATTGACAACATACTTGGTAACTATGTATTTCGCGCTCAAGTGTTACTTCTCATCTACTAATCTAATTCTTCCAACTAAGACATGGTACATGCTCAAGTTACATAACAAAACACAAAATTTACCAACTTTGCCAAACTCAAACCTACTCTCTATTCCAAATAATAAGCGAAATACCCATGGTGACCATCAAAATTGAATCAGCCTATATATTCCTTTTTCAAAAATGCAATAATCACTAAAAAATACCTATTTATTATCTAAATCAAATAGATAAAGGACAGATCTACATAGGTATTTACAAAACAAACATTATATGTAACAGTATGTTCCTATTATTCTTGTAAGGACGAAATTTGCATTTTTACAATTTAGGGTAAATATCAATGATTTCAAAATAGACACATATTCTATTAAATCGTGTATGAGACAAAAACTCTGTTTTTTGTCTCATACACAAAAAAAACAACGGTCTGGTCTGCCAGTCTCTGTATAATTTGGTTCAATCTAAGAGATACGTGGCGTTAGTACTGCCATCTTTTATCCAATAAATTTGTTTTACAAATAATATCGCTGCTACTGGCAACCAGATGGCTAATTAAAATACAGTCACGTATGCAACACATAATACACGCCTAATGGTTAGAAAAGGATAGAGCAATGTGACGATTCTCTTTCTATTAAACGGCCACCTTAAAAATCTATTTCCAATACCTTGTTTCATTCGAAACAAAAAATGTCTCTTGAATTTTTTGCCCAAAAGTAATCAGTTCGCAGCAAAAAATTATTTTACGAACAACTACAGAGATACATCGTCATAAATGCGAACTGGATTAGTATTGTTATTTTGTAGTTACTACCTGCATCAAAATACATATGATTAAAGATGAATAAACAAAATTAATTTATTAATAACAAAACATAAAACATGTAGAAATCATAGTAAATGTTCAATATGTCCACCTTCAGTCGTTACACATGCGTGTAGACGTCGGCGCATTGAGCCACGTATTCGCTCAAATATTCCTGGATTCTCTCTAATTACCCTGCACGCATCGATGATGCGGTTTATTAAGGCCTCTACATCGCGAACAGGAGTAGGATAAACCAAAGTCTGTAAATGGCCCCAAGTAGAGAAATCGAGAGGATTGAGATCCGGGGATCGAGCGGGCCAATTCTGTGGTCCTCCGCGACCTATCCAATGATTTGGATAAGTTTGGGTTAAATGCTGACGTGCTGCTTGACTAAAATGGGCGGGAGCCCCATCATGCATAAAAAACATATCCCTTCTGACGCCCAAAGGAACTTCCTCCAGCAGTACTCTTTTAAAAATTGAGTGTATGCCTCACCATTTAATCGAGGAGGTAGAAAATGAGGGCCAATTAAATAATCCCAATAACTCCGAGCCACACGTTAAGAGAAAAGTGTTCTTGATGGTTAGCTTGTACAATAGCGTGAGGGTTTTCATCAGCCCATATGTGGTTATTATGAAAAAATTAATTATCTTGTCCCGAGAAAAAGTACATTCGTCTGTGAATTCGATCGTCTTCAGAAAGTCAGGATTTCTTCTAATCATTTCCAGCATCCAATTGGAAAATTCAAGACGGTTCGGAAAATCTCGTTGTAACAGTGCCTGTACTCGTTGCAGATGGTAAGGGTATAAGAGTTGTTCCTTTAAAATTCGAAATACCGTCATATGATCAACATTTAACTCGAAAGCAATCTTTCTAGTACTGCTAGTAGGTTGTTCTTCAACCAAATTAAGTACTGCTTCTTCAAGATGTGTTGTTCTAACTTCTCGATGGCGACCACAATCCTGCGTTCTTTTGTCGAATGAACCATATTCTCGTAATCGTTGATGAAGTCGGGCAAATATTCTATGCGAAGGAAGCTGCCGTTGAGGATCATTTCAGCATATCTTCTAGAAGCTTCTAACCCATTCCCCTGCGACAGACCGTAAACGTAATGCATATCAGCCATTTCCTCATTTGTGTATGCCATTTTAATAACAAGTGAATTATTAAACTAACAAATTACGAACAAAACAACGACACACAATTAAGTATTAATTCAATTTCAAAAATTTACAAACTGACAGCGTACCCTCTTTATGGGCTGTATCTTAACAAAGGATGCTCCATTGAAGTTTTTTTATATGAAAGACCCTATCTCTTTTTCGCTAAGGAATCACCCCCTGAAATGTTTTACACTTATTTTGTTACACCCTGTATAGTTGATAAAGCCACTGTGTGTGCGAAACATGTCGTATTTTTATTAATACAATTTTTGGAAATTGAAACACGTTGTTTTATTTCTAGTGCTTTTGTGCACTTTATTAAAATGGAATTCCAACAACTAACAACCAACTCTATATTAAATTAATAGTATTTCATTTACCAAAAAATCTAGCTCAGTTTGGAATTTCCTTCAATTATTTCTCTGCATGTGGGTGTTGTTCTAAATCTGAAGGGTATTAAGTACATTTGTGTATACTTTATTCCATTCGCTAATTTAAAATTTTGCCCTATAAAACGTTAAAAATCGTATTGCTAAACTAGCTCTGATTTAGTGTCAACTATATTATCATTTCTGTATAAGAGCATTTAATTTAAATGAAAATGGCAGTGAGTCTCACGGTAACTAAATAATACACGAGTTTGTTATTCACTGCGACGTTGTCCAATTTAAATTTTTAACTGGTACATGGAAAAACATTTTTTAATATTCTCAAGGGAAACCACAAAATTTATTCGATATTAATCGTTGACATTTACATACAATCGGTCGATATTTTACGTACCCGTCGAAATCCACTATTCCGTTTCATTAATTGTTTTCAATTGTAATTACATTTTATGCAATTTCGATGAATAAATGGACCCGTACGGCTGGATGGATTCAATTTAATATTCAAATATGCACTGGCTGCAATTCGATCGTGACTTAATTATTTTATAACTTGGGAACCATTCAGTATTAATTTTGCATTCGACAAGTCTAGACTTCCATGAGAGTATGTATGGCTGTATTTCACGTCAAAACTTATTCATAACTAGGTTGTCGCAGACACGTGCTCCTACGTCAAATGTGTTAAATTTGAATTAAATTTTCCTACTTCTAATTACTTTTAATTATTTATGTACGTAATAACTAAGGTAACCCGAATAAACAAAGGGCATATTTTGCATATATTGCATATTTTTATATCATATGCATTTTTTCATTTTACTGTTTTCGTGAAGCACTTAGAAACATGATATTTGCGTAAGGTGGATTCATCAGGAGTATGTCGACCAGTATATTTTTGAAGAAATGTTTTGAAAGTGGGATTTTCAAGTTTCTTTATTGGGATACTAGCCGCCATTAAAGCTTCACAGAGTTCTTCGTTAAAATTGTCAGCTTTCAACGGGTCCAATTTCTGTGTGTTTTAGCGATGCTAAGTGACGTTGTACGTGCCCTTTTGGGCATTCTGTGACGATATTTTACAGACTTTGGAAAAAATATCGGAATCACTGACAATGGACATACAATCAGTATGACCCTCAATCCAACTCGCCATTGTTTCACGATGTTCTTCCATATCATATCTGAAAAAGTAACATAAACAATGTTCTAGATCTAAATAAAAGATAACTAAAAATGTATGCGTATGTTATTGAAAGTAAACAAAATCCAGTGCACACTTACGTCTAGATAATTGGGAGAAGTCAATTCAATGAAACTGGATTAACAGGAACTATTACATTAATTACGAAGTACGTAATTAACAGTCAAAACAATGAAAAAACGAAACTAAGGTAAGTATGAATAGGTATACACATATATAACTTTATTTATCATGCCAAATACCTATAAGCTAAATATAATAAATTTTAAAAACCTCTGACGCTCCTATATCTACGCCGATGAAAATAGGATATTTACGAGTTAAGTAGATTTTTTGTGTGTCGTTTTTCCGTCAACATGTGAGTCAACAACAGATGTTGCAGTCCACCATATGAATAATGCTATTCAGTAAATGCGTGTTGTTTACATTATTTCTTTGCTCCATTGTAACTCCGTCGTAGTTTGAACCTGGGACGTCCGCCCCTAATCATCATATTCACCCATTTCGGTCCTTCACAGTAACATAATAAATAAATAAGTTCCAGATGTGCATAAAATCAAGTTATGTGTTTCTAAATCATTTGAATAATGACGATTTTCGTGATATAATTTTTCCTTTCTGATCAAACCTAGTTTCATTTTTCGCAATATTTAAATATACAAAAGGCATCTATTAGCAAGCAAAAAAGCTAATCACGTATTGGTATATAGTATCACATATAAAGTAAGTAAACACTAGAGAAGTTCTCGCATTTGCATCATTTGTTTATACTAAATATTCATTCAAATCAATGCACATTTATTTACGTTTTCGTGCATTAACCAACCAATGCTTACTAATTACAATTAAAATCAGAAATTCGGGGCAGCAAAGTGTACCAAGGCGAGAACTCCTTATTGATTTTCAATTATATATACTTTCGCGGTAACTAAACTGTGTTCGTAATTTTAAAATGTAGTTGGACTGAAAATCAATCAAATCAGGTCACTTGATTCAAGTTCTATTGATTTTCACTTACTATTCATCAAGTCGATGGTAAACTTCTTGAAACATTCTGTCTTCCGACAAGTTTGTTAAGAGTAAAAATTAAAGTAATATACACGATTGTACATTTTGTAATATAATGTTTGTATAAAATATAAGGAAGCTAAAAAATATAGCCATAATTATTATTTAAAGAAGAAAAGGTTTCAAGGAAAGTCAAAAGTTTTTATTCTTACACTTCGACGATGTGAGGTAATCAGCTTATGGATGGGGGAAGCAGCTGGTTCATCGGAATCAAAACTTTTTATTTTTCAAATATGAAGAAAGGTTATTTATTTCTTAACTTCAAAAGCCATCTATAGACTTGAATCTCAATTTGTACATTTGAATAATGTTCCATTTAATGTTTGATTTAGAAATTGAAATAATAATATTATGTCTTTATTTCCACAAGGTTACACAATACATACTGCCGTGATCCCTATATTGGTCAGGCATTATAAGATAAATAAATAATTAAGTAATAGAATAAGTAAATAATTTTTTGTAGTAAGTGTAATTATGGAAAAATGTATCATGAGTTGCATAACCGCAACGGCGTAACATTATAATGTGAGGTATATGATAATTGAAATTGAAATAAAATTTATATAAAGGTACAAAAATAAATACCAAAAATAAAATTCATGTATTCTATATTTGTAGAAACGAGGAGCACAAGATGCAATTTCAGTATACAAAAGCCGAACCAAATTTTATGCATTGTGTAAGCATAGCATTAAATATATTGAGCCGTAAACCACTATTCAAACTCAATAACGTGTTAAAAATAAATAACAGAGAGAGCGTGATGATGAAAGATGGTATAGTCAAAAGAGTTAGTCATTTGAATGTCGTAAAGTTATATGAAAAGGGTGAAATTAGACATTCACGACATGAAAACATCTTTCATCATGGGTAGACGAAATAAATAAGATAAGTTTATAAAAGATTGTTATTTGCTTGACATTCTATGGTCACATTTAACAATATGATAAATACCTGAGACTTATATCTAAGCATAATTTTAAAAGGAATATGTAAAAAGGTATATTTTTTATTCGACACGATGCAATAAAGAAAAAACTTCAGTAATAGAAGGTTAAATCCAGTTTTATCCAGGAAAATTCCGGAAATAGCACATTAAAATTGGTTTAATCTGAGTAAATCTACAAAGAAAAAACAATGTTTAATATTGTTAACAGCTGCATACAAATCAACCTACATGAACACGAGAAAAGATGGTTCGAAGATATAGATGAAGCTGCCAAGTTACTGACAATGTAATTAAAAAAGGAAGTATTCCAGTCGTATGCAATGTTTTTCCTATTATTTTCAAAGGAAATGTCCGCAAAAGAAAAATACGAATAGTGTTAAACAATGGAAAAAGAATGTATTTAAATAATGATGAAAGAGTCAACGAATTCATCTATAAACACAATAAAGGATGGCGTTAATGAAAAGGAATGTACCTACCCAAGATAAGAAAATCGCAAATGTGCATAGACATTAACAATAATAAACAATTTGAGTGCGTGTATTTTGTGTAATTTCTGGATGTCAAAACAATATGGGTACAGGTCAGCCTAGGGAAAACGTCAAGAAAATAAATCTGAGCAGGACAATGCCAACTTAAACGTTAGTGCGAGAATTGTGGCGCTGCGGACGAAGAATGGTTTTTTCCGATGACCGAGAAGAAATAAAAAGGCCAGGAACGCCGGGATACGAGAAGAAGTCGTCGATCCATGGAGTGAAGTAGCCGAACTTGTAAAAGAAGCGGTCGATCTTTGATTTTGTTCGATGATTGCAGGCGTATAATACACTGCATAGAAATCATCTTTAGTAAATGTATTAAGTTATTTTATTTTCAATAAGTATTTTTCATTTCATAATTAATTTTTGCCATTTAGTTTTATTTCATTTATTTGTTTATTATCAATATGACTATCAGGAGGAATTTGATGAAATGTATGAACATTATAAGTAAGTTTTCCTTAAAATAAATTATGCTAAAGATGCTATGTGAAAATATTCATCTTTAGCAAAGCGTTTAAAACTTATTAATATTTGAATAAGAATATTATCTTCTTTGTTATAAGTAGATTAATGGGACGAATCATGGGAGTATTGTTAGTAATGTAGAAGGGCATCAATGACACAACGTGTGAATGTTTGTTAGCGATGTTATCTATGCATTATTAACAAGTTTTTTAGATACAATATTTTATAGGGATTTCAAATATATTTATATACGTAAAGGTAGGAGCATTTTTGATGGACAATAGCCAATTTGTGGTATGTACAACGTGTAAGTATTTGCATATGATGATTGGTGACAGTTTTATCAAGGTGTTTTCTGTTCTGCGTAATTTTGTATCTTCAGAGGCATTTCGTGAGAATGAATGTCTTTGTTGAAGCGAAATTTAGCATAGTATAAGAAAATTATTATTTCTTTGAAACTACACAATGTTAAAATTTTAATATAGCAAAGAGTGATATTTATTCTCTGAATCTATATGTTATATTTGTAATGTAATGTGTTTTCGTATTTATAAAATACACGTTTTTTTTACTTGTAATTGGAAAGTAAAAAGGACAATTTCTTTTTACGGCCACATGTGGCAAGAGAATTATTTCACCGATACTGTTATAAGATTAAATTGAATATAAATATTTTATGAGATTTAGGTTTTTATTAGTAACCTTATCCTATTTAGTTTTAAATAAGAAATGTTGTTGGAAAAATAAAAGGAATATCTCTGCTAGAACCTACAAGAAATATACGAATGTTAATAGAGATTGAATTTATAAATTTAATAAAGAATTTTTTTTACATGACAACGCTATCTCTACATTCGTTCTATATTATGCTGCTTTGTATTATCGTAGTTTGATTAAGTTATGCCGGTACAAGATTATTATTTTAAATTTGAAAACAAAGCTATAGCAATACGTACATAAGTTCCCCTGCAGAAACCCTAAGGCGGGGGTTTAGTAGAGTAGGAAGAATATATTATCTTCCACCCTCTGCCCAAACCTTAATGTATAAATAATTAGTTGATAAGTTGATATAGTAAGTTTTATTTTTAATTTAACTGAACTTGAATACTACTTTATTTTCAACGTTTGAATACTTCATTATCATTGAGAGCAACCTACAGGCATTCAGCAATATATACTCTAATCTGCACAGGACTCATCTTAATTGAGAAATTGTTTATGCATTAAAAAAGCCATGAAATACAGGACAGTTTTTGGCTTAATTAGTCCTGTGAAATTTCTGAATATATCGATATAATTATGTAATTGGGTGAAAACTTGAAAACTGTAAGGATTTCTAGAAAACTCAGAAAGATTTCTTCAGTAACTGATGTACGACTTAATTCTAATACCGTTTCAGATGTGTGAATAGTCTCATGCGTGTATATCCATTTCGGAATGAAGATAGCCTGTTAAAAGTATATAGTAAATTAGTTAACAAAATCAATTCAAATTATGTACGTAGATATAATTCGAAATAAATTACGTTTATAAAACATTTTTATCCATGCTACTTACCTGCTTATATCCTAACTTGATATCAAATCTTTTATTTTAAATAAAACATTTCTTGGATTAGTTTCTTTACTTTTTCTAACTTCTCTAGTTACTTTCCTATATTTACTGCAAATCGTTTTCGATATATAAATTAATTCTAATTCATTTGGAAAAATTTGACTTGTCGCTATTTAGAAAGTGGATTAAATTCAAAAATAAATATGTTCCCGATGCTTATATCGCAGCGACTTCAAACTAACCGCATATAAGTACTTCCAAATAGATCTAGTCTCATGTATGTTTTACTCCATGTAAATGGCAGTTTGTCTTGCTCAAAATAATTGCTAAATATGATAGAAATATCGTACATAAATAAAGTTATTATGGATTTATTATTAAATCAACTGCAATAAGAATATCAGCAGGAGATTTAATAAAATTTAAAACAGAATTGGATTATTTGGAAGCAAACTAACTCAAAATTAAATTGCAAATTTAACTGACCAACTGGACGACGTTTTCTACACAATGATTGGTCGCAAAAGAGTAATTGATTGGCCAGCTTATTCTTGAAACCTATTGTATTTGCATCTTTTTTTTTGTGAAGTCGCTTGAAATGTCAAGAAAAAGAAAATCAAGAATAAGTAGCTGAGGAAAACAATCGTATTACTCTACAAGCAATACAAAATTTGATCAGATATTTTCATTACAGATTACATAACTGTCAAATTGTAAACACAAACAACAAAATTTCGACTTTAGATTCCAAAGATTTCTGCAGATAGTAAATTCTGTGGCTTGGTCGAAAAAGGACCAAGTGCAATTTGGTTGAAATTCTGTTATTATTCCTAACTTACTAACGTAAATCTACTCTATCCAATGCAAAAAATCATTATTTTTAATGGTTAAGATACTTAGATATAAAAATGTCTAAATGCAAGGAAGTTCCAGGAAAAAAAGGTCAATATTCAGAATATATGTTTGGACTTTACTATTTCCTCTAAAGAGATTTATGCCGTTTAGACAGCAAAAGTGACAGATAAGCCTTAAAGATAATGGGCGTATGACCTAATTAGAGAAGGGCTCAACTAAAACTTAGTATGGTGTTAATAAAATTCAGAGGGCCATATATGATAAAGATACACCTGCGAAAATAAAGTATAAGATTAGTTTTTCTGAAGAGAAAGGGGTAAAACCAGGCGCCACTGGTGAGTACGTTTTGGTGGTGCACGTACATAGACAAGACTGATTCGTTTATTATCGGTGATATACTCCCAGATGCCGAGCATATTACCGATAATAAACGAATCACTCTTGTCTATGTAATTGCCCCACCAAAACGTACTCACCAGCCGCCACTGGTAAAAACATGAGATATTATCAAAAAGAAAAAGACACAACAATGCGAAACATCTTCATCTATAAAAAAATTGTACAATTCATATTCACTAGCCCTTCGCAAGGTTAGATGAAATTGTAAGTTTGTTGCCTTTAATAAATCCAAAGAGTAGACTATTTTATATGAATTTAAAGTATAATGAAAATGATGTTTGCCCAACCAATGTGGAATACAACCAATAATATAATTTTTGTGCGCAATGGTCTATACCTTTTAAATTATTATTATTTCTTATTGTGCTTTCATGTGAATAAAATAAAAGTTTTAATTTTGTAGTATAATGTTATGTTGTAACTAGATTCTTAACATTTCCCAAAGTTCTTTTCAATCCCAATAACGTAACTTAATTATTTATTTATTGTGATTTACACAAACTAAACAAAATATACCTATTATATAGGTGCAAAGAAAAAATGTCTAATCTTAAGCTGTTTTGCTATAATAATCGGGCCAAAGTGCAGCACGCTATCAAACAAGGGCCCAAATAAAAAAAATTAATGCCATTGTTGCAATTATAGTCCCCTACGTTACGAACCAATGTGAGACTAGAAATGTAAATGTAACACAATCTTTATCAGTTTTTGAACCACCACCAAAAAAATGTTCTTTATGCATTTCAAATTTGAGCTGTTTACGTTATAAACTGATTGATTTTTAAGTGTTTTAAAATAGTTATTTACGAACCAAGTGCGGGAAGACTATTTTCCCGCATGAGCGCACTTTGTAAGCACGAGCGACCGCAGAAAGCGAGTGCTTTTAATTACGCGAATGCGTGGAAGATGTCTTCACGCAAGTGGTTTGTACAATGTTTTTTGTACGAACACTAAAATTAAAAAAATATTATTGATTAATGTCATTAGTATCATACCTAACCTAAGATAGATTACCTAATTAGTTTAAGCATTTTATGTACGTAACTATTACTCACCTATAAAAAAAAGTTATTATATTCGTGCACATGGCATACATGAGGTATTTATTCTTATATTTAGAAATTTATAGTACATTTACTGCGTTTTTTGGTTTAAGGCTAGGGTTCGCCCGTGTTATATGTCCATAAGGAATATCGGTATCATTTTAACGAAAAGTTGTATATCAAGAACAATGAAATTATCACACAGTAAATGTTAAAACACACTCATCAGGTTGAGTTATTTTGAAAATCCTAGTGCCCTTAGTTTTTTCAAAAAAAATCATAAAATTAGTAAATTTGGAAGAAACAGAACGAAATTAACTCAATTTATAAAAGGCACTATGCTGATGTCGAATCCGAAAAAAAAATGAATTTTGATTTTTGGTTTCGCCTAAAATGGTACCGAAAAAATCCATTAGATGGGTGTTTTAATTCGAATTTAGGAACACTTTCTGTATTAATGTTTGTTGTATTACTATCTTTATTATAAATATTTCTCTGTTTGTTTCTCCATTGATCAAGGGTTATAATAAAAACTCAATCACAGCTCCATCTAGGGACCCCCGTTAGGGTTAGGCATCGAAGACCGTTAAATACAAAAAATTTTGAACTGCCAATATGAATGTCGATGTAGTCAAATAGATGGCGCTTGAATGTCGCTTAAAATGACGTCAATATATGGCGCGACAAATTTATTGCAAGAATTTTTAATTATTACTCCTATTTCCCCAACTTTTAGTGAAGAATAGTCGAAGAAATTAATATTTTATAGACTAAATTTTATTACTATCAAGTTAGATTTTTTTTAATGTCCCAAAGAGTCAGTGTTTTTTTCAATTTGTACAATCGCCTCGACCGGGAAAGCCTCTTTCCTAGTCGAGCTACACATGCGCCAAATGTCACTTTACAGGCGGTGAGTACAAAAATATTATTTGAATGATGATTTTCTCAAAACTGCTATATGTACTTGGACCCTTTTTCAACCAAGCCACAGAATTATTTTTAATTTGAAAAAGTAAAAATAGAGAGGGCAGAGCATTTAAAAATATCAAATTGGTAGCTAGCATACTAAATTGCAACAAACTGACATTTGAAATAACAAAGTCCTGTCGAACAATTTTATTATTTGAAACATATCTTTTACCTCGACTTTATACTAAACCTCTTGAGAGGTGCAATATTGTATTTAAAATGTATAAAATATGCTTTGAATATTACTTTAATAGCACTTACTTGAATAATGGTTGTGATTGGGGGCGGATGGTCCCGACGGCTTATCGCGCAGCATCTCTTCGTCGGATTTCATTATTTCCGATTCACAATCCAAGTCCATGGGCTGATCCACTTTAAACCACTCCACAGTGACTCCGAGTCAAGGTCTTTCGATTATAAAATCTCGCGACAATCGACAACTACGTAATATCAGAGGGTAATGTGTAATAGTATTATTCGATTCTATATTAATTAAATTACGAATCTAATTCGATTAGTTTGATTTGTTTTTTTTTTGTGTTTTCCCTTTTCTTCTTTTTGTTTACGCGTAATAACACTGTCTAACACTTCTGCACCAGCACCAGCCGAAACATGAAAAATTCACGATATATTTAAGCAAACAGAAGCGAAACGAAGTTCGGTCTTGCACCGCTACTACAGTCTCCGGAGATTTTCTTGTTTACTCAGTCCGGCTTCAGCGAGAGTTCACTGTTTCTTGTTGGCCGCGTTATTATTATTCAAACTCTCTGGTCCTGAAACAAAGAGAATAGTTTTAATGCGGTTGAGCAACGGTCAGAAATACCATAACAAAATATAATTTCCCTGCGCCAGAAAATTAAATGCGTTGTGCAATTAAGAGTTAGCGCTAACTTTTGCGGTATTGTAATCAAAGGGAGGTAATAACTAGGATTGTAAAATGTATGTATAAATTAAAAGGTATACATTTTAGAGTTCTATTTCAATTTATATTAAAATATAATCTTTTCTACTATTATAATGAAAGAACATTGTTATGATAAACTAAAATTCCATACATGAATATAACGGATGAGTGTAAAAATTAAAAATGTTGTTGTACAATTTACAAAACTTCTTTAGTTTTATGCTGGTATGATTAACATTTAAAATAAAATTTATCGGATTCGTTAAACCAAATGCCAAAACAAACACATATCAACAGTTACTATTTGCTAACATACTTTCTGTGTTACGGTCTAAAAGTTCGTCATGTATATTTGTATATTTTTCGTATTCATTAGTTGCATTCACATCTCTTTGGCAAGGCTTTTAGTTAATTTTTGTTGTAAATTCTAGTTTTTCTATTCTGGTACAGGACTTGTAGAGTGCTTTTATAATGAGAGTGGTGACACAGGAAATCAATGTAAACCATATCGGCCATTATGGGAATACTCTGGGCATCTTTCAAATAATATAACCTATAATAACTATAGATATGTGTTGATTAATAACCTATAATTTTGTATATAAATAACCAATATTTTTAAACTAATATTACAAATGCAGTGTTAATTAAGGACTAATTAATAACACATGTATTGTATATTAGATTTATTGGAAGCATACCAAAGCATAGCGATACATGTATGTATAATAAATGCGAACTGACATGTTGTGACCTCAGTAAGGTCTTAGATACGGTAAATCACCAAATTTTACAACAGAAACTATACCATTATGTAGTTAGAGGTATAGCACATGACCTATTTGCTTGCATCTTATTTGAAATAAAGATGTCAGAGAGTGGATTTAAATGGAAAAATATCAAATGTAAAACCAACTCATAATCGGGTACCACAAGGATCACTACTGGGACCAATTTTATTTGTGATGTATATTAATGATCTCTCAAAAAATATAACACCTAAACAGAGTAGTCTCTATGCTGATGATACATCTTATTGAGTAATCGAAAATTCATTTGACGAAATGGAAAAAAAGAGTAGAAGGGTAATTGAGGAAATAACAAAATGGTTCCAAAACAATGAACTAAAATTAAATGAAGAAAAAACTCAGCGTTTCTTTTTTTCTACAAGAAGGTGTTCTCCCAGTATGCCACCCCAAACATTGAGTAAACATCTGTGCTGGTGATTTTCAGTTCTCATGACGCGCGGGTTTTCATCGGCTTAATAATGACAGTTGTGACGATTGACTACCCTATTTTTATGGAATGTCGATACATCCGAAAATAACACGCGCATAAGGTAGGATTAATCTTGGTCTATTTTGTTGATTGGCCAATTGCAGAAATTCTGCCTGGTTTCAAAATGTTGAGGTTGCAATTCCTGGTGCAATTGGATTTTAAAAGGATGGAACTTGTATTTCTGAAGAATACGATGCACAGAACGTACTGAAATATCAGTTTCCTGCTAATTTCACGGACACTGATATGAGGATTTTCAACAGCAGCTTTCAGTACTTTCAACTAGCTTTCTACTGTCAAAACTGGCTTCGTTCTAACTATCTTTGTTTGTCAGTACCAGTAGACGTAAATCTATCCAACACCTTTTTAAACGCAAGTGGATTTAGACGCCTTCTGAGAGGATATCTCTCAGCTTACACTCGTGACTCCAACAAACAATTTTTGAAACTTTCTCCAAAAATAAACACCATGTCAAGCATGTCTTGTTGAGTTCTAGGCATTTTGGAACGTTCATCAGATAACAATAATACTTCTGTCAGTTTATTGTTATATTTTCCGTTTGCATTGACAATTGAAGAGTAGAAATTCAAAAGGGTCTAAGCGCCAAAAAAATTAAACTAAGATATTAAACAAAATATGTCTAAAAAATAAAATAAGTTGAAAATCTTTGTTGAAATCGTTTTATTAAATAAAGAAAACACGGTTACACAAACTGGTTACATTGTTGCACAGTTAAAAAAAAACTGTCATGAAAAAACTAACCTAAACATCACAACCATTAGAAGGTCCTAAGTGCCCAATATAACAAAACTCAAAAGGGGTCTATGTCCAAAGAATGAGATCTTCATAAAAGGGGCAATATTGTAAAAGGATATAATCCATCATATCTTTTAGATTTTGTAACTTCTCGGCTGAAATACGGTTTTTGCAGTCGAGGTCGCGAAGCACTGCTAGGGGAATGCCAGCAGCCCTTTTTCCTTCCTTCAGGACATTACAAGTAGTCCATTGTTCTATATCAGAGAACGTTTTCTTGGTTTTTACTAAAGTTTCTTGTCCTTGTTCAACTTTAATCCAGACTACTTGGGAAATTTGAAGTTTTGTCGTATTTAGATATTCGTCAGCCATGCTTTGAAAATCTTTAAAATCGTTTCTTTGCATGTGGAGTACATTAAAAGGTCTCTGATGGCGTGCTTCTGCTATCATCTTCCCTATGTGTTCAGGAGTGTAGTTTTTTAGGACGCGTTTTCTTTTTTCGATTAGGGCAAAATCCCTATCGCAAGTGAGGTAAGAATGGCCACTTACCAGAAACTTTTGCTCGACCTTTTCGTAGATACCCTTAGAAACTAAGTAAATGAGCAACATTAGAATGATCTTATTTTTGTTTTGCCCGATGCAATTATCACTCCATATTACTAGATTACTTCGTTTCCGAAAATTTGGATGCGCAATGACTTTTAGCAGACAAGAGGCGATTTCATTTCCACCTCTCCCTGTAACAGATTCATCCCATATGCACATAAACGCATCATCTGTATCAGAGAGATGAACTCCGAAGTTAAAACAGGACAGTTGTCTACTGTAGAACATGTCAGAATGGCTTAGAGTGGGAATAAAAAGCACTTGTTCTAAATCAATCGAAATAATATTGTCTTGACTATCTATAGTTTGTGATTTTGTAATATCCGAATTCATTGCTGTTCTTGCCTTTTCCGCCTTGCGATGATGTAATTCTAGTTTCTGTGTTTCTTGTCTTCTCTGTGGGTTGGTTGATGGAATTGACTTGATCTTATTTTGATAAAGATCACACTTCGAACATGTATCTGACCTAGGCCGCCCGAATCTGAGATTTGGAAAGTCCTTTTGCAATACTAGAGAGTAGTACTTATAAGTAACAGTTGAGTTTGGATATTTTCGCTTGTATACCAAAAACATGCGATTTTGATTTAAATCTGGACTCAGAAATACTTTTATTGATTTATTTCGGCTATAGTGATTTTCCTCGCGAGGAAAACTATGGATGTGATCCCTGACCTGCTGACGCAGTTCTGGCAAATATTTTTTTATTTTCGTTCCTTTACCACGCTGATCTGTGTACGTAGTTTGCCCTCTTTTCTTTTTTTCGACGAGTACTTGCACTTTCTTATGGCTTAGCGCAAATATATTAGAAAAAGTCTTTCGGCAAACTTGTACATGCTCTCCACAACCATCGGGAACAGTATAAGTATTCGTACATTGGCGACGACTTTGCTCTGGAGTATTATACGTGCCATGTCTCCTGCGACGTATAGGTATAACTTGAATCAGCCCCGAAAGAAAAGTACTCTGCTTATCATAATTACTAGCTTCATAGTACTGGCGAAATAGTGAGCTTCTTTGCTCAAATGTTAAAGATTTGCAGCCATATTTACAAGAACACGTTACCTGTAACACGAGCGTAATATAAATTGGCGTATATTTAGAGGTTAGAATTGTTTACCACAAGTTCAGGTTGATTTTTAGCCGGCACAACGACATTGTTATAATTTGTATGTTGCAAACCACTATTTCTACACCTTTTTCTTTCTTTTCTAAGACTCTCGGCATCTTTATGGCGCCTTTTTACGGCAATATTGCCGAGTTGTACGTCATTAGAGGTATTCATGTCGTATACAACAATGTTAATAATCAGGCACTTGGACCCTTTTAATGTAAAACGGACATTTACACATAGACCGCGCGCAGGTTTTGACGCCACACAAAACAACTTGATACAGCGTTAGGCACATAGACCGTTTTGAATGCTATTGGCGTTGGCACATACACCCCTAAACACATGTTACCTAAAATTTGCTGGAAGTGGCACTTAGACCCTTTTGAATTTCCACTCTTCAATTGCACTTCTGTTGTTTTATCATGACAGATGACTTTGAAAAAGGACGTTTTTCGTGTACTTGATAGAAATTGATAATATTGTTGAACCCAAAATAATTAAGAAAAGTGGGACTTTTCTTATTAGAAACACTTTTTTTTTATTTATTCAATTTATTAGCATAAATTTTGAATGCACAATTGGTTAAATTAGTAAATGAGATACCAGTAGATGTGGAAAGTGAACTGAATTCAGAAACTGCCAAAGTATAGTTATTCATTTTTTCACTTGATGTGGCTAAAACTGATGTCGATGTTGACGGTGCAGAAGTCTCTTCAGTTAAATTACTGAAAATTCTTTTTGAAATGTTCACTTTGTTTTCGATGCTATCGTCCACATAAGTTTCCGCGACTCCGCTACTACGTCAACCACCGTGTCTCATCAAAACTTGAATGTCGGCCCCACTGTCGGCTAGAAATGTCGCAGACGTTCTGCGGAAACAATGTCCTGTGAAACTGTTCGAATCCGGAAGCCCTAAATACGCAGCAATTTTCCTTGGTATATTGTAGAAGTTGTTTATACCAATTGGTTGATTGGTTGCACAATGCACTTGCCCTGTTTATAACAATAGAGGCTACGATGGTCCACATGCTTCGGTCTCAAATTCAAATACTTCCTGTAAAACTCAATAAGACACGCTTTTTTTTTGGTTTTTGTGTCGTGGAAAGTAATCATCAAAATACGCCCGGTATCTTCTACATCATCAACTTTTAAGAGACGTAATTCTTTTGCCCGATACCTTCATAAGGAGAAAGCTGTTATCAGAAGCATTGTTTAAGAAACCCTTTATATTATCAATTGATAGAACTTTTGATTTTTTTGGTACATACCCGTCAATTTGACGTTTCAGATAGGCCAACAATTTTTTATAGGCAGAAATGTTGTGATCGGTGAAAACTTGATTCACTCGCTGCACTCGTTAATCAATCTTTTTTTTACTTGTTGAACAATCTACTATTTTCGACAAATTGATCTAACAACTTCATTTTTCTTTTTAATTTTGTAATGAAATGTGTTTTTTTTATTTTTTAATAAATGGAAAACTTGGAATTTCGATTATCCAACGATGTAATTGTTTCATATGGTTGCCATTTGATATTTTAGAAAAAAATGACTATTTGCAAAGCCCAATCAAAAATTATCTTCTTTCCTTAAATCACTTGAAAAAAATTAGGAGTAAGTATATTTCATGTACCATGTCCTATACCCAAACTCAACAGTTATCGAGAAATTATAACCAAAATACAACAAATTAAGCCGCAAACGTTAACGGCAGTGTTACGAGAAATTGATCTTTGGCTTGCCTATTGCCAGGAAGTTAGTGGTCAACAGTTTGAACATTTAATTTGACTTGTTTTTCTGTTTTTTTAATAAATCGGTCCTTTTCAGACAAGAGAGTGAAATAAATGTTGTAGGATACGGTCTCAGTTATTGATATGTTCAATAGTAAATTTCTCGATAACTGTTTAGTTTGAGTATAGGACATGGTACATGAAACATACTTAGAAATCGATGCAGAATTAACAAATTAAATAAAAACATATTTTTCCGTTTGAAAAAAAAAAATTAATGGTCGTAACTTATTTTTGGACCACTCTTTGTACATCAATTTACAATCAGAAAAACCGCAGCTAAAAATAAAAATCCACCTATCGGAGTGTTTTTCCATAAAACAAAACCAAAAATTTTAAATGAATTTATTCCAACCCGCGCGTCCTCACTGTATAATAGGGTAAAGCTTTATCTTATTGTAGTGTAAAGTAAATTAAATTGATACTAACCTATAGAAAGAAATGCTGTTTATTAATAGTGTTATGCGAGCATCATTCAAAACCATTATCATACATTCAATTGCATTAATAATTCATAAAAAAATTAATGCGGAGGGGATTTTCTTAAGAAAATGCACATTATTTAAATTACGAGAACTGAACTATTAACTTTAAGATAAATTCCAACTTTAGTTATTTAATTTGTTTTAAACAAATGTAGCACCTATGAATCGCACATTATCATATAATATAAGTCAAATACATTAAATTTCATTTCGCTGGTTGCAATTTCCGAAATTACCTAAGATTCTGACAGGTAATATGCAAAGACTATCCCATATGACGGCGCTGTAAAATCGAAATTTTCGCGGAATGTATTATATATGCTCGGATGTTGTTTTCCGAATGAACTATTCGATACTAAAAACTTTCAGTGCTTTTCGAACGTTATTCGTTCGGAAATAGAAAACATAAAGCCGAGGATTTAGTAAAAGTTCCGCACGGCAGAACATAAAACCGCAATATTCATAAAGGATCAAGTCCTGTCAGTTGAAGTCTCTCTCCTTATCCTATGTAAACAAGATGATAAACGTAAAACACATCGCCGTAAATAAAACGAATGCATGACTACCGAGCACTTTACTGCGGACTAATCAGAAAAACTGTCAAACTTGTATAAATCGAAAACGATAATTTAAGTACCTATAAAAAGAATGAATTAATATCATTTTGATTGTCCTTAAATGAATTGACATATACATTTACAAAGTAAACTGAGGAATGTGTATACATAAATGTAATGATTTTTAAATAATAGTAATAAATATTTATTGCGATTTTTTATTGACAGAACGTCCAAGCAATTGTCCTGCTGGAAGATCCTTCTTGAAGAACAACTGGACATTACTTCTCTTGCTAGTATTATCTTTTTCTATTCCGGTGCTATAAAGTTCACTTTACGACACCTGTTTTGGTTGCATAAAGTATTACTTTATCGCACGCGACTTTTATTTTTTTGAAATTGGTAACAAAAAAAATGGAACCAAATCATATTTAAATGTTAAAATATAAGTCTTTAATCTCACAAACATGTGTAAGAAGTTGTACAGAGAATAAAAAACACAGTTACGAACATTTTATTTACGCTAATTAACAATATAAATGGGATGATAAGTTTTTTGATGCTTCTATTGAAATTTACTACCCATGTTGAATAGTACAACTGTTATAAACGTTTACTGTAACACTAAAAGATTCGTGTGCATTAATAAAGATTCCAGGCAGATTTTGGGAACACACTATGTTTTGTGTACATTCCTGTTTATTCATATTGACTGACACATTACTGCCAATTATATCAGAAGTCGATGGATTGTAAATGATTTTAGTGGATGTATTAGGTACACTAGACAGTATTTGAGCAACCTCAACTTTTTTCATGGTGGAATTATCAATGTAACCTTCGGCCACTGTTGAGGATTTCCATCCTCCATGGCGCTTAATTGTTATTAAGTCACCTCCACTATTAGCCAAGTGTGTCACACTGGAACGTCTAAAGCAATGTCCAGTGAAGAGCTCAGGATAAGGTAAATTTAAGTAAGTAGCAATATTTTTTGGTACTTTTCCTATGGTATTGCAGGAAGAAGTGTTTATGTGTAACATGGCTGGGACGAAGTGAATAATATTTTTTAATCAATTCAATCCATAATCCTTGTGTTATAATAAATTGTGTTGGAACATAAGTTTTTGTTTTTGGCACTGCAACCATTATGACATCATTTTTAAACTGTATATCATCTAAAGTCATGTTCTTTCTTCACAACGACAAGCTCTATTATAGCCCATTATAAGGATAATCTAACAGAATATCAATATGACTATTATAACAAAATAATGTAGAAAATTAGTAAAATACAACTACTGTGAATGTTCTTATTACTTACTTTCATCGCTAAATATGTTTTATTATCAGCTTCTATTATAAACTGGTTAAAATGATCTATATTTCTAAAATCTTGGATTTCTTAGCCTCGTAGCCTTCAGATATTCTTTTAAAAAATGCAAGAAGCCTAGAAAATTTTGAGATATCTATACTTTTGTAAATATTTAAACAACAACGTAACATTGAATATGTAGACCACAAGGATGATGCCTTTTTCATATTTCTTTCTTTGTCAAAATAAGCAATTAATACATTTTCCGTAATATTAACAATATTATTTTCTTTACACCAACTTAAAAAGAGGTGGTATTGCTTTTCATAAATATGTCGAGACTTTGTTGGCAAAAGATTTTCTAAATTGGATTCTGCTATTTTGCGAATCTCTAGAGGCGTGCAGTTATTTATTTCTTCCATTTTGTTGATAATTTGAAATAATTTATTGCGTAAATCAGACTAAATTTTAAACAAAATGACAAGTCCGCCGATATTCAAATAGTTAAATTGTTTTACTTAAAAATCAGAGTAACCAACGTCAAAAAAACAAAACTTCTAAAATGTTCGGACAAAACATGTCTCTCATTTTAATCTTTTTTGAACTTCAATAACCCAAATAGAAAAAATAGTATAAAATACACGTTCATAAGACATTTTTGCGCACTTGTTCTTTAGAAAATTCGCCTAGCGGCTCGTTTTCTAAACTTGAACGCGTGCGCAAAAATCGTGTCTTATGAAACTTGTATCTTAATAAACTATTATATTTGCTATGTCAATAATGTGTCTTCCCAAACGCCGTTTAACTAATCTGCGTTAAAGTTTTGTCTGTCCAACAGAAAGCAAATTTATTCAGACTTATGAGGTAAGATGGTGCAATCGGATATAGCGTTATCAATTATTCTTTATTTTTAATTACTTTTTTTCTCAAATAATGTTTTCACTGTCATTTAACCTTGTACATTTTGCATTTTCTATAGTAATTATAATTTAGCCGTCATGAATATAAGCATTTCAGTAATGCACATCATATTCTCCTTAATTTTAATATAAACATTAAACATTGCAATAACACATAATATTTATTTTCCTATTTTCCTAAATTTTAGCATGACTGTATTTCGACTGACACCAAGGTGTAGTACGTACGTGTAGTATTAAATGTTGGAGAAAACCTCATGTTTCAACTGCTTGTTTACAGCAGGCATTCCGTTCATATACAACGTCATTGTTGATTATTCAAGATAGCATAGAAGATCTCTAATATAAGGTGGGAGAGGCAGAAAACAACTTCCCAACCTTTACCTATATAACAGCTGGGGATGCAAATTCAATAGCTGCAGCTGAAAGATTAACAAGATTTAACCACAGAAGTCGAGTACGCAACGCTGTGTCACGTATAAAATCCCGGTAAAGGAAAAACTGCAGGACAAGTTTACACCTTGGAAAGTTTGCAGCCCGAACAAGCAAAGTCAGACAACATTTGGTTTTTACACGCTTTCAGCGGTGTGACATGTGTCTGCGAAGAAACGTATTTTAGGCACCATCTTCCAATATGGCGGAGCCAGTGGCAGTCCGCCAAGTTCGCAAATATAGAATAGATGTCACCAAACTGAGTAAAAATTCCAATTTACAAAACTCCAGGTTGAATGATTTGATTAGACAGATTTATTATTCTGGCATATTAGTTTCAATTGATGAACCTCCATGAACAGGACTCTAAACACTATATGGCTTTGAGATATAACATCGGCGACCATCGACGAACTATGTTGGTGAAACTTGTTGTTCTCGTCATCATTTAAAACACCTTTCATTTTGGATTATCTACGAAAAGGTGGAAATTTCTGTAACTTATTAATAAACCTGTCCAGTGTTATTTAATTACATTTCTCATAATTTTATACTATAGTCACCGTCGCTTCCGACAAAAATATGTATACGTTCTTTTCAGAGTTTTGTAAAGTTATAAATGTAAATTCACACTCTTATTATCAATTACCTGTCTATGTATAATTTCATATATCCTGCTTTGTAATTACATAGTGTTAAAACCATATATTATACTATTCTTTAAGGTAGTGTGAAATATGTAATTAGTTATTACTATTTTATTTTATTTTGAACGTCTGATTTAATCTTTAAAAGAGTTTAAAATTTATTTTTAAAACTAATTTTGAGTTTGTTCAATAACTATTTTACCACGCTGTATGTCAAAGTATCTGGGATATGATTCTACCTAATTTGATCATACTTAAACAGAATTAGGTGGGAAATTTGTGAACTGCAAACACCTAAAAGTTGGGTTATGTATTTTTACCGGCAAAATTACTTATAAGAATTATGTGCTCAGTCTAAAATTATTTTTAAGAATATTATGAAACTCCTTACCTTCATATAAAGAAACGACTTTGAACAATAGTAAATAAATATATTGAAAATTAAGTACACTGACCTACATAAATTAGGTTATAATCATATCATCATACTACAACTAAACTGTTAGTCAAAATGTGAATTATTTGAATTGTTTACAAATAAACAACAGGAACATATAATCATAAAGGTATGTATACACAATTTCAATTAATTCAAATAACTTCGATTCTTGATTAAAATATCTGTGAATGTCAACATATCTTAAATAAATAAATCTCATACCAGACAATTGAATTTAATTGAAAAAATACTTTAAATACTAGGTGTGAAAACTCCTATATGAAACTATTATTTACATTAAATTGTGATGAAAGTGAAAATAGAATAATTCTTACAATTGTGAACATACTTAACGTTAAATTAACTATAGTAGTTGTCTTGCAATTATGGTTTTTAATAATTCTGATTCTTAAATTCTCGATATTAATATATATGTAATTACTTAACTCGAGTTTTATATTTTTGTTTGCTTGTTTAGTGGCCAATTCTTTCCGAGTTGTGTATCTGGTACATTCCTGTCCTCTTGTGAACTTCTTCGTCCGGGAACTGGTATCTTGGTGTGAATTTTCCAATTTAGACAGGATATCCCTCGAATACTACGTTTTGGTTTTCTTTATTCAGGTATCTAAATTAATTTTAATACTTCAATTCAAATATTTAATTTTCTTGTTTCCTTGCTGGTAGTGGAGTTCAGTTTATTCGATGAAAATCCTCTATTTTAACACTCTTGGACTATTTTGTTTATAATTCTCGTAGAAAAATCGTAGTAGATTTATATAAGCACACAGGTATTTAATAATTTTCTTAATTAATATGTAGTTTTATTTCACATTGTAAGAGCGTCCTTTTCGACGTTTCTCCCTGTGATAAAACTTTTTTTACTCTCCCATTTGTTTTTTTTACTTGACTATCAATGGTTATTGTGATTTTTTCTTTAAAATTGACTTGTATATTAAATTGCCAAATATTTTGAGTGACTAACTAAAATATTTTCTAGTATTGTTTACATGTTGATATTATTCAATTAATTTTGAGAATTTAGTAACTTCTGAATTCTTTTATAATTTCTAAATAGGTATATTTAAATATATTTACTAAGATTGAATTGTTCTATTAATCTTTGTGTCTTAAATTGCATAGTTTTGGTTACTCTAAATTAAATTTATAAATATTGATACTATCTTTTATTCATATACACATGACTTTAATATATAAATATCGTCATAACATACCTAATGTTACGTGATATCATTTTAGTTAAGACTAATCTCTTTGTTAGTTCTGTTATAAACAAGTTAATAATGTATTTTTTGATATTTTGTTTATTTTATTTCAAATTTTATATTCATTTAGTTGTTGTCGTCACTAGTCAGTTTAGTTATTATAGTCGCACATTATTTGGATAGTATTCGTGTTTATTATTATTTTTGAACAATGCTACTAATTCAGATTATTTATATTAATTCCCTGTAGGAATCAACTGTCTCTATTTTTTGCCTATCTAAATGTCAATAAATATTTTTGTTGTTATTATAAATCTGTGATTTCTTTGAGAATAAGCTTCTCAACTATTCGTTTGTTCGATAAAGTTAAAACGTGTGTGGTCACTTTACAAAACTAGTGGCGCTGTTTCGGGTTTAGACTTCTTGTTTAAATACAATGCTTATGTTCTTTTCTCTAGTGAGTTATAATAAAGTAAACCGCTAGAATTTTGCCAACCGGCGTGAGGTTAGCAGTCTATATCACTGAAATGCGCGAATAACCATAGGCGTACGGTTCAAGAGTAAAGGCGTTATCTAACACATTTATTAAAATTATGTTAATAATAAAAATGTTTAATTAAAACTGAGTAAGTATGATTCATGATCTGTTTCAAAGGGGTCAAATCGACCCCTAGGAAAAAAATTAACTATTATAAACGCAATAAGTCACGTCGCAACCACCAACAAAATCTCTTAATGGTCGTCCATTGGGGTTGAAATCTTCCTTTAAAGCACTAAAATAATTCTAACGCTTAAAGGCCATCGGGTATCAAATTCTAACTGCAGCTGCTATATCCGCACCAATATGCTACATCGGCCGGTAAGAGATTTTGTTGGTAGTCGCGATGTGACTTACTTGTATGGGTTTACAGCAGCTGTAGTTAATATTTGATACCCGATGGCCTGTAAGCGTCAGAATTTTTTTTTGCACTTTCAGAGGACATTGGATGACCATGGATGGCAGGTAAGAGATTTTGCTGGTAGTTGCGATGTGACTTATTAAAGTAGGTTTACAGCAGATGTAGTTAGAATTTGATATTAGATGACCCTTATGTGTTTTTTAGTTCTTTAGGAGAAGATTTAACGCCCATGGACGCTCGGTAATAGATTTTGTTGGTGGTTCCGATGTGGCTTATTGATGTACACTTTGTTAGAAGTTTATACCAGATTGCGTTTATAATTGTTAATTTTTATTTCTTACGGGTAGATTTTACCCCTTTCAACTTAGTTTTAATTAAGCACGTTTATTATTAGTATAATTTTAATAAATGTATTAGATAATGCCTTTACTCTTGAACCCGTACGCCTATGGTTGTTCGGGCATTTCCTTGATATGGGTTGCTAACTCCACGTCGTTATTTTGCTATCAGTTGTCAGAGAAGCTACAGGGATGTCTCATCGGCTTTAAAAGGCCACAAGGAAGCCATAAGATATGGTAAGTGAATGCTAATATCACACACTCTTTTATTTTGTCATGTATTCGGAGAAACCACATCAATTAATCCAAAGTTTGCCGTGAGACAAAACCCTTGTCTATCAGGGATTAAATATCGGAAAATACTCCGGTAAGGGAACACGAGCTAATGCAATGCATAATTGGGATTATTATGAAATCTACAAGGTGTTTTAACAAGCAGCATGCGAGATTGCTGACTATATTTTAATTACATCGCCAAATAAATGGTCCTGTTAAACATGAATAACGCTCTAGCATGAATAAACAGAAGAAAGCAATTTTCCAAAAGTAAACTAGAAGCCATTACTCGTTGTTCGAATCACTTGTTTAATTCACATGTCAAGCTCTCTGTGAAATTGAAAGAGTAGACTTAGCAATAGCTTATTCCGAATAAGTTAAATATTTATAAACTAAATAGTCGAGATAGATTCGCCATGTCTTGGACGCTCGGATTCGATACGGTTTAGTCAACGAAATTCAGAAAAGAAAAACACTTTTGATGTATATACGTTTGCGTGCATGACTTCAATATACCATATGACCGCGTGCGTCTGCATTATCGCGATACCTGTAGAGTAAGCGAAACAGATAGAGATGCCTGTGTATTAGAACGGTAAACAAGTAGACGCAGTGTTATACTGGATTACAACAGAGCTAGTATTTCGCATATGCCTATGATGCACTCGTATTTGTCCAACAAATCGACATTTATACGGTGTAGTCGGGCAGTCGCTTCCACATATGGGCGTCAGTTCGAGTTTTATTATTGCTTAAGAATAACATCTTTTTAGCTAATTACAGGTTAATTACAATGTTGAATTACAATTCTGTTTTAAGAAGTAAATATTTTATGTTTCAGTATTTTATTATAGTTGAGTTTTTAGATTATAATATTTGTTGAAAAATATTATTTTAGTTAAGAAGTTTTTTTTATTTTAAAGTCTAGGAGTTATTTATTATTTATTTTTGCTCTTTTATGTTGTTTATGAAGCTGTGATGAGTTACTTCACTGACATATTATCAGTGATTATCTTATGCTTCAAACAACTACAAATAATTACTTACAACGGGAACGCATTACCTATTACACTGCTCTTCACTTGATTTGCCTACGAATACATTTATACGTATAACTTATACGCCCGCTGTCGGTGTGGCAATTCAAGTTGGCACGCCCATTTATAGTCGACCAGTAGTTACTAATACATGCATCGCGCTATGAACGGCGGCCACACGGTATATTTATAAAGCTTGCATCAAATTACGTATCAGAAGCATTAGACACGAAACATATTACGTAAACACGTATGTACGTCCATTTAATAAAGTAGATATAAATATGTGCCATTTCGGTATATTTGAGATGTGTTCGGAATTGATCAGTATGCAAACAACAGCAGTAGTCTTATAACAAGCCATTAACGAATTTTAAACAAACGTTTCGTTTAATGTTTAATTAAAAGAATGTATAATGTAGGCAAAATGGCAAAATTTAAAATCTAGATTCTTGGCATCTTATGCAGACATGATGCGAAATGTCAACTGTTTTCAAAATAAACATCAATATTCCGTATATTTAAGTAATACGCACTCCGGAGTCTAGACAACATGTTTCTTGTCCAAGTTTTATTTAAAATGACATAAATAATAGCTTACTACGTTAACAGGTATATGATGAAAACAGGATGTGTTTCTGCACTATCATATTGTATCTCATTGTTGTTCTTATAGAAAATAATTATTTAAATTATTGTATTAAACAGTATTAAATTGATTGATTTGATTTATTTTTTATATGTGCATCCATTAGTTAGTTAGTATATAATAACGCAGTGCTAATTGTCCGCCGCCGGTCTTATCCATATAAACTGAGAGTTCCGCCGGACGGCGGAATCTTTACGATTGTAGTATCGTCCTAACCGACAAATGCAGTGTTTTGTGCAGATACTGCGGAATTGGCGTATTTGTTTTGTCAATTTCCGTAGGTCGGCGGCATGTTATTATACTAGATGAAAATTCCGCCGTTGTGGTAACGGTCGCTATCATAACCTCGTTTTATTTATAATTAATTTTATAAATATCTAACTATGGTATAATATATAAATAGAATATCATGTTGTGTTGCTTTGGGCATATTACTTGTAAACAAAAATAGATACAATATGATTTATATACTTAGTTGCAAAAAAAGAAATTTTTCAAAAATTTCGAATATCACCGCTCCAATTTTGCAACTAATTGTACGTACTTAAATTACATTTATTATACAATGTGAATTCTCTTCTCATTTATGACGTAATTTTACAGTATATTTACTATAAACTCTCCATAAGCTATCATTTAATAGTTATTTATGTACCAAGTCAGTAAAGTGATACTTTATCGAACGAGTCTGATATACGAGCCAAGCGAGTGAAGCGAGCGCGGCGAGTAAAAGACGAGTTCGATAAAGGTACTTTACTGACGTGGTGCATACAAAATTTTATCGCCAACCGTAAAAATTGTTAATTTTAAAAATAAAGATATAATAACTTTTGACAGTTTATGACAGTGACAAACAATTTATGTTTAACGTCATCAGTCATATCTACGTTGACAGATATTGGTGGCAGGTAGAGTTGTCCCAATATAAGAAATACATATGTCGACATATCCTATTTTGACGCTGGAATCGTCGAAAGTTCAGTGGCGTCGGTTCTAAAACTGCATACGAGCAACTGTCACAATTCTAATTAGCGTTTGTGCGTTTGAGTTTTTCGTGTGTTATTTATTATCCACCGTAACCCAATTTATATTAAGAAGTGTCTTTTTTCAAGACAAGACGTTGCGTACTTTGGTCAGAGTGGTAAGTTGCATTGAATACAGCAGTGCGATATAATTATATTATATAATTATATTATGCGTCTCTTGTGAACAGATTATAGGTTATGATGGCTGAAGCAAAAGCAAGCTTATCAACACCAAAGAAAGTTGGCGTGAAAGGAAAAATAATTCACAGCCAGGGAAGGGAAATCATTGCCAACGTATTAAAATTTATGAAGGAAGAAGCTGGAAATAATACTCCAACGATACCATTGTCTCACTACAAAGAGAGGTTACTTGCAGCAACTGGAATTTCCGACAGTACATACAGAAGTATTGACAAGGAAGCTGGGGATGTAGATGCAGGAAGGGTTACTTCTTTTAGTAGTCCTGGCAAAAAACGAAGTCGCCCTAGTCCAAAAAGCACCCTTCGTACTGAAGAAAAACAAACTATCCGTACTATTGTACACAATTTTTATATACATGAAAGAAGACGACCAACCATAAGAGGTACCAAAATATAAACTCCTTTCTGTTAATGTTTTTATAATAGCATTATTTTATTTATTATAGGAATTTATGATAAAATTCTTGAAAATGGCATACCCTTCGAAGGTGGATTAACCACACTCTCAAATGTTTTAAAAAAGATGGGATTTAGGTATGTACTCATGCAGCAGATCAGTTTACGACAGCAAATTTATGTATTTATGTACTTGTAGATGGCAAAAAACTTCTGATAAACGGAAATTATTGATGGAAAGCTATGATATACGTGCTAAACGCATAAAATATCTACGCCAACTACAAGGTTACCTGTATGAAAGCAGGCCAATAGTATTTACAGATGAATCATACATTCACAGTTCCCATACACAGCCGAAGGAATGGTCAGATGATACAGTCTTAGGATTAAAGAAACCTATCTCCAAGGGCAGCCGTTTAATTATGGTGCACGCTGGTGGTAAAATGGGGTTTATAGATAACGGATTACTCATGTTTCGATCAGGTATTTTAAGATATTGTTTTAAAACTAGGGCATTAGTAAATTCTGTTTTTTTTTTCTTAAAGGTACAAAATCAGGAGATTATCATGATGATATGAATGCTACCAATTTTTTAACATGGGTGACAAAACAGTTGGTCCCCAATCTTCCACCTAGAAGTGTTTTGGTGCTGGACAATGCATCGTATCACAATGTAAAGGTCGAAAAAGACCCAACTTCTGGAACAAGAAAAGCTGAAATGATTGAGTGGTTAATGGCAAGGAATATATATTTTGACTCTACGTTTACAAAACCAGAGCTTTATGAACTAATAAAGAAAAATAAAAGTGGGACACCACAATATAAATTAGATACATTACTGGCATCTTATGGACATAGTGTTCTAAGGTTGCCACCGTACCATCCTGAATTAAACCCTATTGAGAAAATATGGGCTATTGTTAAAAACTGGGTTGCAGCTAGAAATGTTACTTTCAAGTTAGCCGATGTAGAGGCATTAGCCCGAAACAAATTTGCTTCTATAACTTGTGAAGAATGGGCATCTGTTTGCAATCATGTTGATAAAGTCGTAGCAGACTACTTGGAAAAAGAGCACCTGCTGGATAACATTACAGAAGAGCTGGTGTTTATTGTAAATACTGGTGAATCAGATACCGATGAAGATCTGTATGATGATGACGATTCTGAAGATCATGCTAATAATTCGTTATTGTAATTTTTTGTATGCCTTCAATTTTTAATTATATGTTTTACCATATAATATAATTTACTACACATTGTAATTCATATTTTATTCCTGAATAAATAACAATAGCTATTTCGACGGACTTTTTAATTCTTAACAAATGTATATATTCTTGTTTACTATAAAATTTTCTTTGAATGCCTAGGAATTTGAATGAAATAATTTTGTATGTTTTAACCATAGCTACGTTAGATGTAATTCAAAAACTTGGTTGTCATTAAACGATATGTTGCAAAATTCAGTCCAATATTTTTACCTTTTGAGTCCATGTTCCATGTATATAATTCTGCAAATCAATAAGTATTTTATTATTATCTAATAAAAAACTTTCTTAAATCATTGAAATTCGCAATGTAATTATAATTACCTGTGATTTATATGAACACAAATGGTTTTCCAAATATTGATGTACCCATGTTGTAATAATATAAATTACACAATATAATTACTACATATTTAAACTTATTACTATTCTGCAGTAATTTCTATTATTGACGTGTATTTTCTGTCAAATATTACTACCGCTGTACCTTTTATTAGCTTAAAATACCTCCGCCACTGACAGCGTTAGTTCGCGTTATTCTCGTCGAAGATATGATGACGACATATGTATTTCTTATTTTGAGACAACTCTAATAGTATATTATGCAACAAGTATTTAATGATAGCTATTACGACACGAGTAAGAAAATTACAATACGAGCCGTAAGGCGAGTATTGTAATGAGTACGAGTGTCGTAATAGCCATTAAATGCGAGTTACATACACTATTTTTTCTACGACCCTATAATAAAACAATATTCTTTGAAAATTTATTGATTTTTTAGGTCGATTAACCAAATAGTTATGTTACCAGAACTGTACGCCATATAAGATGGTAACATTTTATTCTGTCAAATGTCATACTATCATAGTTGTTTACATTTTTCAGTCATTTCAATATCATACGTATTTCTTTCATTTTTACTATATTTATACGCCGATTTTATTTTTAACAATCAGAACGCGATAATAATGCGCCATTGTTTTCCCTAACAGCAGTTCCAGAGGTAATATTTTCTGTTATTTATAGTTTATACAATAAACCTTTTTTATAATAATATTTTTCATTTAGAGAGTAGCAAGTGCTTTAAACATTCACACTGCAACTGTAAATAGAATATCATCTACATCAAAACAGGGGGTAGGACCATCTAGTCCAAAGCGAAAACGGCCTAGAAGTAAGCCTGTTGTAAATGTTGATGACTTTACTCAGTGTGCAATAAGAAATACAGTGTATGACATGTATAAAAACAGTGAGTTCTTAAGAATTTACATTTATAAAATTATTATTTGAGTTTTTTTACAGAACAACATATCACGCTTCATTCACTGAATATTACTCTTAAAGAAAATGAAACTCTTTTCTGGTGGCAAGTTATCTTTACGGACAGTATTACACAATATTGGTTTTAATTACAAGAAGGATGATCCCAAACAAGCTTTAATGGAACTACCACAAATTGTATTAAAACATGTTACATTCTTGCAACAATATTTTGTTCGCCCGTTTGTGTTTATTGATGAAACCTCGATTTCCCAAATGGAACAATTTGTAAATCTTGGCAAAATGAATCTATGGAAAACACAAAAGCATCGAAAGTAGGTGGAAAAAGGTACATTATATTTCTAAGAATAACATATTCTTATCTTATGCATATTTATTATATTATCTTGTTTTAGATATATTGTATTACATGCAGGTAGTTTTAATGGATTTATTCCTGGAGCAGAATTAATATTTCCCACAAATAGTCAGCATCTAGATTATCACGGTGATATGAACAGAGACAACTTTTTATACTGGTTTGAACACCAACTTCTTATAAGTTTAAAAGAACCGTCCATAATTGTTTTGGATACTGTTAAAAATAAAAATCCAACATCATCTGCCATTAAAAATGAAATTCAGACATGGCTCACCAATAATAACAATGACTATGACAGAGCTGCTTTAAAGATATAATTATTGGATTTAATTAACGGTTAGTACATATACATATAATTATTTTATTCAATAAATCTTTACCTAAAGGCATGAACCACCAACTGTATATGAAACTGATGATTTAGCAGAGAAGTATGAGCACGTAGTTCTTCGACTTGCACCGTACCATTGTATGTTTAACCGAATAGAACTAATGTGGGAAATAACAATCACATTGGAAAATATGGTAGAAAAGTGGACGAATGCATAAAACTGTGGAAAGGCATTAAGACAAGTAACCCCAGACATTTGGGCAAATAGCGTTAACTGTGAAAATGAAATTCAAAAATGGTGGGATAGAGAAGTAGATTTTGAAAGACAAGATATATTACCTTTTATAATTAATGTAAATGATTCCGATTAAGAAGACAGTGTAAAGGATGAAGAAAACTGGCATTTCAACTTAATATTATTTTCTTTTTATAATATGCTTATCGCAATGTTATGAGTTTTTTAATCATTAATATGTATAATAATATATAGATGTGGTGTATATTATTTTTGTGAATGTAGTCTAAAATAAATAAAATCACATGTATTTAGAATTTGTATGTACTTTTTGTAGACATAGTTGAATAACTTAAAACATATTAATCTTAATCGTAAATACAAAAATTACATTATTTCCTCAAATAACAAAAAAATCTACAATTTTCTGTAGCAGATGTGAAATAAAGGTAGTTTCGTTGTATATTTTTCTGAGAGAACACTTTTGCAAAGAATTCCATAATATAGTGAGGTCTACAGATAACTAAAGAGTGAAGTAAATTATTAAGTTCAATTCTGTCCTGTTTTTAAAATGTACCAAAAGATACAAACAAGTTTACTTTAACCTCACTTTACCTCACTTTTAAAATTGAACATCTTGTTCAATTTTTATCAGCCTGAGATTTCGTTGTTACTTTAAACTCTCTGGTAAATATTAAAATGAGATGATGAATACCAAAATATAATTTAACAGTCTGATAGACAGCTTAACACAACGTTAGTGAGATAAATGTTGGTGAATACGGTACCTATTTCCTAATATTTTAAAATGTTAACATAATCCTAACCACAGTACATCTTACTCAAAGCAAACGTTATTTGTCGACACTTGACATCACAGTGACGTTTCATATGATTTGTATCGTCTGGGTAATCGATAACAGTTATAATCAAGAACTATTAAATAAAATTAATAAATGTAATCAAATATTGATATTTAAAAAAGGAAGGAACAATAACTTATTCTTTTGGATTAATAATTATATTTTGAATTGTGCAATTATTAAAATGTAATTGTGGCACGTTTGGAATAATATTTGAGGTTCCCATTGTTGTTGTTGAAGATGATGGAACAATATTTATCGAATTGTTGCTGTGGTTGCATTCAATCGAATTAAAAATTTGATTAGCCACATTGACTTTGTTTTGAAGTGACTCATCAATATAGTTCTCGGCTACTGCCGTGGATTTCCATCCTCCGTGTCGTTTTAGTGAAGTGATGTCACTACCAGAATCAACTAATATTGTTGCAGAAGTGCGATGAAAGCAATGTCCGGTATATAAATTTGCATTTGGAAGATTTAAGTACGTAGCAATTTCTTTTCCCATGTTTCCAAATTTGTTTATTCCTACGTTTTGTACGGTGCATTTTCCGTTTATGTAATTGATAAAAAAATGAGGTGTGGCCACCACACGACTTTCTTATACGTATGAGCGTTTCAAACTGTACAATTTTAAGAATTTTTTTATACAAAACTTATTCAAAATCCTATTCTAAGTACTTTCATTGTCTTAATAAATCGCTATAGAATGCATACTTTGCAAGATATTATCAAAAAAGTGCTCCTCGCTAAGAGTAAAAGTGCTACTTCCGGTCCGAATTTTGAAATTTCATATACACAAAAAATATTGCAAATCCAGTTCTAAATACTTTTGTACTCTTGATAAATATATATAGAATGCATAACTTACGACATATTTGCAAAAAATCGCTTTTGATAAGAGTAAAAGTGGTACTTCCGGTCTGAATTTTGAAATTTTTTTTATACAAAAGATATTGAAAATTATGTTTTAAATACTTTTATACCCGTAACGTACTTGTCTAAAAAGCAT
Organism: Amphimallon solstitiale; assembly: GCA_963170755.1. Taxonomy (NCBI): domain Eukaryota; kingdom Metazoa; phylum Arthropoda; class Insecta; order Coleoptera; family Scarabaeidae; genus Amphimallon; species Amphimallon solstitiale. The sequence goes on along the minus strand of OY720676.1, from coordinate 40,172,804 downwards.
GACTTGCGAAATATTCGCAAAAAACTGATTTTCGATAAGGGTAAAAGACCTACTTCCGGTAGGAATTTCGAAAAGCTTTTTAAATAAAATTATTCTCAATTTTAATTTTAAGTATATATGAATTCTTTAAAAATTTGTTTAAACTTAGTAGTTGACGAAATATTGGCAAAATTCGATTTTTTCGCTGAAGTAAACTGCTACTTCCGGTCTACCGATTTTACTGAAAAACTAATCAGATCTCAAGAGGGAGATTATATACGTAAATACAAAATTTGGAATTGATATCTACAGCGGTTTGGCCGCTATTGTGGTCACACACACAGAGAGAGAGAGAGAGAGACACACAGACACACAGACATTTTTTAAAAACCACTTTTTCGGTATCAGGGGACTTCAAAACGTGGACATCTGCAAAAATCTCGAGGTCGAAAATTTTCATCATCACAATACTTACTTATACTACGTATAAGAAAGTAAAAAATGAGGTGTGGCCACCACACGACTTTCTTATACGTAAGAAAGTGTTACTTCCTTTCCGAATTTTGAAATTTCATTTATACAAAAAATATTCCAAATCCAACTCTAAATACTTTTGTACTCTTCATAAATATACATATAATGCATAATTTACAACATATTTGCAAAAAATCGTTATTCGGTAAGAGTAAAAGTGATACTTCCGGTCCGAATTTTGAAATTTTTTTTATACAAAAGATATTGGAAATTAAGTTCTACATACTTTTATATTCATAGCGTACCTGTCTAAAAAGCATGACTTGCGAAATATTCGCAAAAAACTGTTTTTCGATAAGAGTAAAGGACCTACTTCCGGTAGGAATTTCGAAAAACCTTTTAAATAAAATTTTTCTCAATTTTAATTTTAAGTATATATGAATTCTTTATAAATTTGTTTAAACTTAGTAGTTGACGAAATATTGGCAAAATTCGATTTTTTCGCTGAAGTAAACTGCTACTTCCGGTCTACCGATTTTACTGAAAAACTAATCAGATCTCAAGAGGGAGATTAGACACGTAAATACAAAATTTGGAATTGATATCTACAGCGGTTTGACCGCTATCGTGGTCACACACACACACAGCCAGACACACAGACACACAGACATTTTTTAAAAACCACTTTTTCGGTATCAGTGGACTTCAAAACGTGAACATCTGCAAAAAACCCGAGGTCGAAAATTTTCGTCATCACAATACTTCCTTATACTACGTATAAGAAAGTAAAAAGACGGAGTTACACAAAAGTTACAAAAAAGTGGTTTTTAAAAAATGTCTGTGTGTGTGTCTGTCTGTCTGTCTGTCTGTCTGTGTGTGACCACGATAGCGGTCAAACCGCTGTAGATATCAATTCCAAATTTTGTATTTACGTGTATAATCTCCCTCTTGAGATCTGATTAGTTTTTCAGTAAAATCGGTAGACCGGAAGTAGCAGTTTACTTCAGTGAAAGAATCGAATTTTGCAAATATTTCGTCAATTACTAAGTTTAAACAAATTTATAAAGAATTCAAATGTACTCAAAATTAAATTCTAGAAAAATTGTATTAATAAAGTTTTTGGAAATTCCTACCGGAAGTAGGTCTTTTACTCTTATCGAAAATCAGTTTTTTGCCAATATTTTGCAAGTCATGCGTTTTAGACAGGTACGCTACGAATATAAAAGTATTTAGAACTTAATTTCCAATATCTCTTGTATAAAAAAAATTTCAAAATTCGGACCGGAAGTATCACTTTTACTCTTACCGAATAACGATTTTTTGCAAATATGTCGTAAATTATGCATTCTATATATATTTATTAAGAGTACAAAAGTATTTAGAATTGGATTTGCAATATTTTTCGTATCCATGAAATTTCAAAATTCGGACCGGAAGTAGCACTTTTATTCTTGGCGAGTAGCACTTTTCTTCGAATATCTTGCAAAGTATGCATTCTATAGCGATTTATTAAGAGAATGAAATAACTTAGAATAGGAGTTTGGATAAGTTTTGTATAAAAAAATTCTTAAAATTGTATAGTTTGAAACGCTCATACGTATAAGAAAGTCGTGTGGTGACCACACCTCATTTTTTGGACGAAGATTCATGTACTTTTTGCAAATTTCATAATATTTTCCAATAACTGTAAATTTTCTTGTTGTTTTTGTTTTTGTGTCCTTAATTGTAACTAACATAGTTGATGTAAAATCCTTTACATCATTTAATTCTAATTTGTGGAGTTCATTCCGTCTGTAAGCTCCCATGATGCCAAAGATACATGCCACCTAATAAAAAACACCGCTTTCATGTGCATTTTAACATTAAAATACTAAGATTAACTTACTTTGGACAATAAATACTTAACGTCTGGGGCTTCTGTGATAAATTGCTTTATTTCATTTGTCCAAAATGTTTGTGATTTTTTGGGTTTATATCCTTCAGATTTTCTTTTTAATAACGCCTGCAGCTTACTGTACTTGGATATGTCTATTTTATGTTTAATGGATAATTAGTATATTACGCAATGAGCATTTAATGATAGCTATTAAGACACGAGTAAGAGAATTACAATACGAGGCGAAACCGAGTATTGTAATGAATACGAGTGTCTTAATAGCCATTAAATGCGAGTTGCATACACTATTTTTTCTACGACCCCATAATAAAACATATTTTTTGAACAATCCATTTCATAAATTGAGGTTAAAATTTTCCTTACGTTTTCGTGAATTTGGCGGGTAATAAATTGTTCGTGGCTACTAAGGCTTGTTCCATAATTTCTGGTGGAGTCAATTATTACATTTCACTGTCATTATCCCTCATTTTTACCGTTTATATTTTCAAAAAAGCACAAATTTTTAGTACTTACTTGTAAATTGCAGAGAACTGTCACATTTATTTAATTTGTATATCTGTCAGATATGCAGTCGCCATATTGAATATTGTTTGAATATTGAAATGTCGCATTCCTATTGGATATAAACTTGTATCGTAATGAAAAATCTGTATTCCTATTGGATATAAACTTGTAACATAATGAAAATCTGTATCGTAATGAACACCATTATAGTACAGGTTCGGCATATCTAATAATACAATTAAAGTATGGGAGTAGAAAATAGTATTTTAAAAAAAAGTTTCATAAGACACGATTTTTGCGCACGCCTAGCGGCTCGTCTTATGAAACGTGTATTTTATACTATTTTTTCTATTTCGGTTATTAAAAGTTCAAAAAAGCTTAAAATAAGAGACATGTTTTGTTCGAATATTTTAGAAATTTTGCTTTTTTGAAGTTGGTTACTCTGATTTTTAAGTAGAACGTTTTAAATATTTGAATATCGGTGGTGCTATATGTAATTGTGTTTAAAATTCAGACTGATTTATACAATAAATTATTTCAAATTATCAACAAAAAGGACGAAATAAATAACAGTACGCTCCCAGAGATTCGCAAAATAGCAGAAGACATTTTACAAAATCTTTCGTCCACAAACTCTCTACATATTTATCAAAACAAACTTTTATAACAGTTGTACTATTCAACATGGTAAGTAAATGTCAATAGTAGCATCCGAAAAGTTATCATCCAACTCTGCTTAACAATTTATATTGCTAATTAGTAAGTGAAATGTTAGCATGTGTGCTTTTTATTCTTTGTACAATTTTATTGCACATTTTTGTTACTTTAAAGACTTATATTTTGACATTTAAATACGATTTGGTTCCATTTTTTTTGTTACCAACTTCAAAAAAATAAAATTAGCGTGCGATAAAGTAATACTTTATGCAACCAAAACGGGTGTCAGTAGGGTACTTTGGACAGTTCTGGCGCCTCCTCCCCCTCTCACCCAGCTCCCCCTCACCCCCCTCGCCCTAGTGGCGCCCTCTGCCAACCCAACTGATGTGGCGCCCCCTCGCGGTCGCCAACCCAACTAAAAATTACAGATTTCATCATTACCAACCCAACTAAAATTACAGATTTCATCATTACCAACCCAAGTGATGTGGCGCCCCCTCGCGGCCTCCAACCCAACTAAAAATTGCAGATTTCATCATTACCAACCCAACTAAAAATTGCAGATTTCATCATTACCAACCCAACTAAAAATTGCAGATTTCATCATTACCAACCCAACTAAAAATTGCGGATTTCATCATTACCAACCCAATGTGGCGCCCTCTGACGGCCACTAACCAAACTAAGAAATGGCAGATTTCATCATTACCAACCCAATGTGACGCCCTCTCACAGCCACTAACCAAGAAATGGCATCTCTCATGATTGCCATAATGCAGCATCCTCTCACGGTCACTAGCCAAACTAAGGTGACGTCAGACAAAAGGCGGACCATCAAGATGGTCTTTGCTTCTAGAGAATTCCTGAATAAATTACCAGGCTTGCTATCGCGCTTCTCAATGTACTTCAAACAGGTCTAAACATGTTTCCAGCGGAAACCGCAACGGCTGTCTGCTTCTGTGATAGCCGCATGCGCAGAAAATATAAAAAGCACCCCCTGATGGATACTAGCCCAACTAAATATTAAATATATAAGAATTTCGAATGTAATATCATCAGTATCAATTGCAAAGCAGTGTAGCACCTTCTATATAGTATAATGGCGGTGCAATACGAGAAATTTGATAACTTTTTGTCTGCTAATGGTATTGAAATACCTATCATAGTGCGAGATTGGTTATTATCCTCGGAATTGAATCAAAGTGATTGTTTATTCATAGCGGCATTCGCATATCAAAACATGCAATATTTTGATATCGATGAATTAATGAACGTTTTGGAATATTGTAACCCAAATATGAACCAACTTAAGAAGTGGTACATTTATAGTGAGTATGAATATATATGTGAACCTGATTTAGATCCTCATGCAGAAATTTGCGTATTCGACATAGAAACATCGACTGTACTGACTTTAAATAAGAACATACCGAAGATGTTAATGAGTTGGTATCCTCAATATAATCATCCTGAATTGGACTATAATGACGAGCTGGCCGCGACTGGTGGTGGATATGTTATATACGCTCATCAGAAGTGTTTCGCAAGTAGCTAACATGTACAGACCCGCCTAAACATGTCTAGACTTGCTGGAAATACATCAGTCGACAATGTCCGTTGAAAGCAGGCGGAGGGCTCTTAGACAGAAGAAAGACTTGTTAAACATTAGAATTATGAGGTTTATATCCGAAATTGAAAAAATCAAATCTGATTTAGAAATGTATGCGTTGGTAACAAATATTAGTAAAATAAAGCTATAAAATGGAGAATATGGAAAAATATATGATTAGGTCTTTTGTTGTACACTTTATATAATTTCATAAATAAATATATGTAATATACATTATTAAATAAAGAGAATATAACATCCAACATTTTTTCCTTAAAATACCCCTTTTAGATATATATAAAGTGCATCTCACTTAAAGAAATGCGTAGACATAGAAGTCATATTTTTAATGTGAGTATATAAGAATAATGTTTTGCAGCTGAACGTTTATACCTTCTCACGATTAAAAACTTCCTATATTGCTTTATACAGGATGTTAGGATACAGATATGTAATTCACCTTAAATAAAAATGCGTGCATGTATAGAATTAATACTTTTTTTTATTTTTATATAATCATAATATACAGTTTTAATAAAATTACAAAACATTATCCTCGTCAATCCAGCTATTATGTGAATTATCGAACCCTAACCATTTTACATAAGCTTTTCCGTCCTTTACACGTAATACTTTTTCAATCAGATATACATCTTTATGTTTAGTTTTCTGCAATTCATGTTCGTAGAAACAACCCAAAATAGGATCTCCATTCATATCCTCCAGCATATATGTTGGCGGATTTGTAGCATTAGCTTTAATAATCTTGAACAATTCACTACCCCAGTTCCTGAGATAGCCTTTCGAGAAAACACTTTTGAATTTACTTATCCGCACGATGTCACCAACTTTATATTTCCGCTTCACAGCTGTTTGCACATCATTGTAGATAGTAGAAAGCAGGAGCTTCTCATTCTTTTTAGTCACATCGCAAGGTCGCATTTTAATTGTTCGATGCTTTGTTTTATTATACGTATCAGTCACGGAGGGTAAAATATCTATCCACTTATAGCTACCTCTCATTGTAAATTCCTTATATAATCTACCCTTTAGCGTACGAATAACACGTTCGGCAATAGACGCTTTCATTGTACTATATGTTGAATAATGGTTTATACCATATTTCTTCATGAGATTTTGAAATCGAGTATTATAAAACTCTTTACCATTGTCGGACTGTATATTTTTCGGCTGTCGAGTGTCTTGTAGAATGCCTTCCATAGCATTACATACATCCAGACCGGTTTTCGATTTAAGGGGTTGAGTCCATAAAAATTTCGAGAAACAGTCTATAACCACAAGTATATATCTATACCCGCCATTCTTTCGAGCATGAGGTATAAATTCAGCCAAGTCAATCTGCCAAACATCGTCAAACCCTCTAATAATGAAGCGACGTCTGGGAAAGAATCTACGAGCCGGCCTATGCAGCTCATCAACTAAATGACGCTTAATACTATTCATAATTAACAATTATTGTTCAGCGTGTTAATACATCATGTAGGTAGAACAATGCGATGGTAAATGAATTAAAATTATGTTTCGTCTCTATTGTCTTGGGAGCGGTCGGGGTGGTGGTGGTGGTTGTGGGGGTGGGGAATTCCCTGATTTCTTTTCAAGTTTTTTTCTTATAGCTTCCAGTTTAGCATTGAGTTTAACCTCAATTCTACTCTCAACACTTTTTTCCATTCGATACAGCTTTTGATCAGTTTCAGCTTGTAGAGTATTTGCACTAACTTCGACAATCCCTTTGATTGTATCCAAGTTAACGCCCTTATTTAAATTATTTTTCAGTGCAAGTATTTCACCATCCAATTCCTTCTTAATTTTTTCAATCTTCTTACTAACTTCAGAATTTGTGGCATGGTTTTTTCTTAAAACATCAAATTTAGCATCAATCTTCTTCTCAACACTAGCTTGCATCTGGTTTAATTTTCCATTAATCGACTGTTGCACATTATTTACACTAACATTAACAATACCCTTAAATATATCCAAATTAACAGTTTTATTTAAATTAGTTTTAAATGCATTCAAGTTCTCATCCAATTCCCTCTTAATTTTATCGATCTTGTCACTAACCCAGGTGTTTGTTGCGAGATTGTTCCTTAAATTGTCTAGTTCATTTTCGATTCTATTCTCAACAGCAGTCTGCATATGATGTATGATATCACTAATATCCTCAGCCACTTTGGAATTTGAGGCGTCTATTTTTATTTGAATATCACTCACCACATTATCAATCCGTAGATCTATTACGCCAAGTATTCTAGATAGGTGACGCTTATTAACAGAATCCTGATCGTGTATAGGATCTGCTACACGACAAATACGTTTACCGCCAATATCAACATCACCTTCCTCTGTTAATGGCAGAGATGGCTTTTGACGTTTAACGCTAGCTTTACCGTTGCTAAGATATCGGCCAAATTTGTCTACACTCATGACGATACTGATGAAAAGAATGAGAGTATTAAATATTTATTCAATTACGCCGCATTCTTTAAGCTCCTCGATGATGGACTGCATTTCATTATGGGTACTTTCATTGCCAGAATCCCGAGAGGCCTTCAAAAGTTTAAGACGATCCACGAGCTCGTTTATGTCGTCCCAATAGACATATTGATATCTATCATGGGTGTTGGAAACAAGCATGCTGCCTATATCTCCGCCAGACCATGTTTCTGGAGTCGAACTGGAATATTTAGCAAGAAGAGGTTTTATTATTTCACGCCATTTGTGGCCTCTAGTCCCCCTCAAGTTATTTTTGGGTTGGAACAGTTTGCGATGCACATTAGTTTCGTGTAAAATATCATAGTAATGTGATAATTCCTCCTCATTATATCTACTTGGGCTAGTTTTAAATATTAATTCATAAAGACCACGAGAACCCGTAAACAGCTTATTATTGATTATTATGTCTTTACCATCTAGATATAATGTATGCCCACCCAATTTCAATCTATTTGTTTCGGGTTCGAATGTAACACCATACGTTGTATCATATACATTGCTTGTATCTTGAAAAAGACCTCGCACAAACTCTCTCGGTAAAGGATTAAGATCTCCATAAAACGTGTTATGTGAATGCGGATCCTCTTCCACCAATGGATTAGACTGCTCATCGAATGGATTAATCGAAGAGCTCTTTTCTATCTCTTGTTTTTTTATCAGCTTTCCTCTATTTTTCAAAGTGTTTGTAATATTCATTATGGGCTCCTTAATTGTTTGTGTTTCCTGTTTTATTGTCGTGTTCAAACCTTCTAGGTTCTCAGTAATGGGCTTAAACATTTTTCGTATTAAATAATCTTCATCGGAACGATTAAGCTTCAATTGCATATACTTATTCCTAATAACTTCACTTGCCTTAATAATATCACGCTTCAATTTCTCATAATCCATTTTTCTACTATTAACTGCCTGCCTGCGCATGATTATTTGCAGACAGATATATATTAACTGAATAAAATGAATAATTCACCAGCATATATAGCGATCAAAACCCTTCCTATAACGACCATTATGCAAATCACTATCCTTGTCTATCACCAGGAATCCGTATTTATCTTTCCAACACTCACCACAAACCGATTTAAACCGCTCAAATGACATGTCAACTCCAACATGATCGTTGTAAATATGTTGTAGATTTGTATTATCCTGCTTAAATAATACCAAAAAATTAGCATTATCCCTAACTAGCTGTTTCGGAATACTAGTATAAGTTTGACATAAATAAAAGCTATCAACACACTTATGTCTACCCATACAAAAATATTTTCTAATATTGTTTTGCTTGTCGCACGCCACATCGTCAAAAATGAATATCGAATTTCCCTCAGCCTCCATGGGGTCTATTATATCATCATTCTCCTTACAAGGAAAATATTTCACATCTTTAACATTATTTAAAACATTCTCCAACAGCTTATATTTAGCTTGATATAAAGACTTGGAATAAATGTATACGTTTTCGAACTTGAGACCATTTTCATTGAATAATAACGATAGCATGAGATTTGTTTTCCCAGAGTTTGATGCACCACAAAGTAGCGCTCTAATGGAGTTCGGTAGTAGGCTGCTATGTTTCCGAAATTTACCCTTTTCATCAACATCCAAATCCAAGTTGATTATTTCAAGTGCATCCTTCTGCTTCACAAGTCTCATGGTGAATGAATTATATATAAATTGTTGGATGTTTATAAAGCTAATTCATTTCGATGCTAACTTTTAAAGAGGGCGGAGGTGTCGTGAACTCGATAATCAACAAGTTGCCTATAGAGCTTCACCTGCCAGGTGGGTACATGTATTGTGGTCCTGGTACAAAGCTCCAGAAACGTTTAGCACGAGGTGATCCCGGCATTAATCCATTGGATGCGGCTTGTCGGGAGCACGATATCGCATATTCACAACATAAAGATTTAAAAGATAGACACGAGGCAGATTTGATATTGCAAGAAAAAGCTTGGAATCGTGTAAAGTCAGCAGACGCAAGTGTTGGTGAAAAGACAGCAGCCTGGTTGGTGACTAACGCAATGAAGGCCAAAAGAAAATTTGGTATGGGCTTAAAGAAAAAAACTTTTAAAAAAATAGTGTGCACCAATGTTAAGAAGACTCTTAAGCGATTCGGGGGTGATATTAAACAGGGTGCTAAATCATCATTGGCAGCAGCTAAGGTCGCAATCAAAGAGGCTGGAGGTCGAAAACATATTAAAACCCCCAGAATAATCCCCATACCGAAAGTTGGAGGCGTATTGCCACTCATACCAATATTCGCCGGGCTAAGCGCTCTCGGCTCACTGGCAGGCGGTGTAAGTGGTATAACACAAGCAGTACTCAAAGCGAAAGCGGCTCGAAGTCAATTATGGGAAGCTGAAAGGCATAATAAAACTATGGAAGCTATCGCATTAAAAGGTAAAGGATTATATCTGAAGCCATATAAGCGAGGCTTAGGTTTATATCTAAAACCATCAAAAAACTAATAAGTCGACTGCCTCAAAGAGCATTAACCGATCATGATATTTTGAAATATGCGAAATATATTCACCATTTTAGAGGTGTATTTATGAGGGATACTCTACCAAAATCACCCAACAAAAATGAAAGCGCAGTCGTTAATTTGGATAGCATTAAAGGATCGGGAACACATTGGGTCTGTTATAAGAAGAGAGGTTCTAATATATACTATTATGATTCGTTTGGCAATTTAAAGCCTCCACCGGAATTGATAGAATATTTTAATAGAAAGGGACCTAATAAAATAATGTATAATCATAAACTATACCAAAATTTCAATACATTCAATTGTGGTCACTTATGCTTAGAATTCCTACTAAATAATATATAATCGTATGTTCATATATCAATATATTAGTCATGTCGTACACTTTCACCCTGAAGGGCACAAAATCAGTGCTTTCTGTTGATTATTATCCGCCTATTGAATTGAATCCCCACTATGAATATGTTCTGGGTCTAATAGGATTTAATAGCTACAATTCGATTCCCAACATTGTAGAGGGCTGTAACAAATTTTATTATGATAATGACAAAGTTATTACAATTCCCACAGGATCTTATGAGATAAGTGATATCGCCGATTTCTTGATGAATGCGATGCCTAGAGGTGCAATATCCCTCAAACCAAACAACAATACAATAAAGTGTGAAATTAAAAGCAAATATGAAATAAATTTTGGACCTAGAGACTCTATAGGAAGCATATTAGGTTTTAGTGGGAAGCTATTACCAGCCGATCAAAAACATGAATCGGATTTACCTGTCAATATTATAAAAGTGTCGACAATAAGAATTGAGTGCAATATCACAACATCAGCCTACAACGATAGTCGTTTATCCCACACGCTCTACGAATTTTCTCCACAAGTTGAAGCTGGGTTTTCGATTAATATAGCGCCCGAGCATATAATATATCTACCAATTAATTCTAAGCGTATCGATAATATCACATTAACACTGCTCGATCAAGATGGTGATGCCGTAAACTTTAGAGGCGAGCAAATCATTGTTAGATTAGAATTAAAAAGAGTTTCATAATGGGCCTTTCATTTCGTAAACGTTATATAACTTCCTCACCCCCACAACGGAAGATCACTTCAACATCTAAACTCAAGCAGTTAACATCGGCCAATATAATATTTTTACAATCGTTAGGCTTTCGAGTAAAAAATGGAGGAAAAGCTAACAATATTTGAAGGTGTGCATTTTGACGAAGTTATAACGAAAGAAGAGTATCACACATATTATCCGAGAACACACAATTTCAACTTAAATGATGAAGTTCGCATAAGTATTCAAAATCAAGATATATACACACTACCTTCCGAGAGTTATATATACATAGAGGGGAAATTTAAACCTGATGATGATGGTACGGGTCTACCTGAATTAACAAACAATGCATACGCTTTTTTGTTTGATCAGATTCGATATGAGCTTAATGGTGTAGAAATCGATCGCGCAATGAAGCCAGGAATCAGTTCTACGATGAAAGCATTAGTTTCATATAATGAAGATGAAAGTCGAATGTTGTCGATTGCTGGGTGGGGACCATTCGCACAGCGGCAAGCGACACTCTCCAATAACAAGTTCAACGCATGCCTTCCATTGAGCATGCTTTTAGGCTTCTGTTCCGATTACAGGAGGGTTATTATTAACGTCAGTCAAGAATTAGTCCTAATTAGAAGTAAAACGGATGAAAACTGCTATCAAAACAAGACCGCTGATGGTACAAAAAAGGCCTCAATCGAGATTGAAAAGATTGAATGGCGGGTGCCACATGTAAGCGTAAATGATCAGACACGCTTAAAGTTCTTAAACACCCTTAAAACCAATAAACCGATATATCTAACATTTCGTAAATGGGAATTATATGAACTTCCAGCTTTGCGTGCAACGAAAACTGACATTTGGCCTGTTAAAACTAGCACTAATCTAGAGAAGCCCAGATATGCTATTATAGCGTTTCAACGCAACAGAAAAGATAACTTTCAGAAAGATGCATCAGGCTTTGATCACGCTTCAATCACAAATATTAAATTGCATTTAAATTCAGAATATTACCCATATAGCGATATGAATATAGATATGAGTAAAAAACTATATGCCCAAGCATATCTAATGTACACAAAATTTCAATCGAGCTATTATGGAAACACTCGCGGCCCCCTCATGAGCTACGAGAAGTTCCACGATTCAGCACTTTACGTAATAGATTGTTCGAAGCAGAATGAGAGCTTAAAATCATCCACCGTCGATGTTAAGCTTGAGATGCAGTGCCAGGAGACGTTTAGCGAGGACACCTCTTGTTTATTGTTAATTTTACAAGATTGTGTCGTTGAATATAGTGCACTGACAGGCACTGTTAAGAAAATTATATAACATTCAGTCAATCGCGAGACCTCATGGCTAAAAGAGGTGCAATTGACACTCGAGATCAACTTCAATCATTCCTTATTATAGACATACAAGGTTATGCGATTCAACATTTCGATCCAAAAGAGATGAGCATAAGTGACGGAGAAAGGAACATCCATTTTTTATTTAAACCTAGCATTGAATTCCATCTATTATCGAAGAAAGACCAGAGGACCGTTCGATGGCTTGAAAATAATTATTTAAATATAGAATACTCTACTGGTTATGTTTATTTTAAGGACATTATTAACTTGTTAAAAAATATCTGTAACTCATATAATAGAGTGTATGTTAAAGGACATCAAAAAAAGGAGCTACTTAAGCAATATGTTGATATTGACATAATTAACTTGGAATATTTTAATGATGTACCAAAGCTTATTAAAAATGTCAATCATTGTTTTTATCATAATAATAAAACTAATGAAGAATGTATATGCACGCAAAATAATATTATAACTCTATGCAATTATCTAAAAAATAAAGAATTATTTTAACCTTATTATTTTTATTTCAATCCACCTATACATATTAATAATAATATTATAGCAAAATAGTATACGTATGAACATGTCTATACATGTATAAAAGGCCCGCCGAGACGGCACCAATCCGAGGTAGGTATGTAAGCGAGAGATTTTTTATACATTTACATTAATTAACCATCGCCTGCCCTAAAAAAGGATCACCCGGACGACCTCCATTCGATGCAGGTATGAGACCGAAAAATTTAAGTGCATTCCTTAGAACACGGCTCGAGCGTGGGATTGGAATGTGCCCGCCGCTAATTGCATCTGGCCGCATACGTATATATGTATATATATGTATGCGCGGGAAAAAAAAGGGTTTTCTCTAATTGATTAACATATCAATTGGTGTGGGAACCTGACGCAGATGGATGTATACGTCACGAATGAGTATCTATATATGCGTAGATCGACATCTTTAATTTCATTATAATCAGTATCTTCGAACAGTCAACATCGTTTTTAGTGCTTGTTTGTGTTTTACTACAAGGTATTTAGAAAGCCTAATTTATATAATATTAACTCGCAATATTTTTCCTTAGTTTTAAAATTTTATAGGACTTTTTAAAAATTGTTTTTTCTCAATTATAAGGTTATTTTATTAATATTTTATTTTTATATACAATTAATCCAGGGTGCGTCAAAGTATTTTATACGCATTTAGTAGCTTCTTTATATTGTTTTTTCTTTCTTTTTTTAATTTTTATAAGGTTTTAAAGGGTTTTATCAATAAATTTTCAATAATACAAGTATTTTTAGTTAAATATACGCTGATCATAGTTTTTCTACTACTCTAAAATTTTATAGGACTTTTAAAAATTGTTTTTTCTCAATTATAAGGTTATTTTTTAAATAATTTAATGGTATATATTTTATTAATATTTTATTAATATTTTATTTTTATATACAATTAATCCAGGGTGCTTCAAAGTATTTTATACGCATTTAGTAGCTTCTTTATATTGTTTTTTCCTTCTTTTTTTAATTTTTAGGTGCGTAAATTTATATTATTAAGTTGATTATTTTATAAGGTTTTAAAGGGTTTTATCAATAAATTTTCAATAATACAAGTATTTTTTAGTTAAATATACGCTGATCATAGTTTTTCTACTACTCTAAAATTTTATAGGACTTTTTAAAAATTGTTTTTATCAATTATAAGGCTGTTTTTAATAATTTAATGGTGTATATTTTATTAATATTTTATTGAATATTATTTTTATATACAATTATCCAGGGTACTTCAAAGTATTTTATTTGTATTTAGTAGCTTCTTTATATTGCTTTGTTTTTCTTTTTTTAATGTTTAAGTGTGTAAATTTATATAATTAAGTTGATTATTTCATACGGTTCTTTAAAGGTTTTTCTCAATAATTTAAATAAATTCTGAAAAATAAGAGTATTTTTAGTTAAATATACGGGTATCAGTCAAAGTTTATGTATTAAAATATTATTTTTATATATGTAGGTCTATAATTAGTATTTTATATCAATTCATATACGCGGATCAGTCAAAATAAATTAGCAATTTAGATATATTAAAAATTAGGCTTCAATACCTTTTTTATTCTTTTAAATTTATTATATTAATTATTTTTAATTCGCTTTTTCATAGAATGAATTGCATCATATGTGGGAAGTCCTTCACCCGGCGCGACAACATGAAGCGGCATGTGAATACCCTCCACCGCAATTTTGTTTGCGGTATTTGTGGAGAGGGTGCGGATACATGTGAGCATGTTGCGGGACCACCTAAGAAGGTGGCCAAAGTAGATGTTACACCATCCACAAGTTCTAATAGACCTGTGGATGCTGCACCATCTACCAGTCGAGGTGCGCCTCAGAGAAGCTGTTGTGGGTTGATGTTCCCTAATAATTCTCTGTATAGGGGGCATCTTCGCACACAGCAGCATTTGAATAATAATACATTTATGCTGCCGGATGGAGTGTTCAAAATTAATTCCTCATTTAAAAGCCGGGTCGCGAGTTACAAAATTTTAGGTGATGAGAGTGCTGACATCACAAATTTTTTATCGAATTTGAAAATGAAAGTGTGCGGCCTGATTAACGATGTTCTAGCCAAGGTCGTATCGGGTATTAAGGTACAGTTAGAGCTATTTGCTCATTATGCTAAAACCGTAGCTGATGAGGAAATAGTCGACTTAAAGTCCTTCAATACTCGGTACGTCATTGTCACCGGGTCTTCAGACTTAGAGGACGTTTTTGATCAGGCTGCTGCCATCATAAAATCGAAAGCTGAAGAGTTTTCGGATAGGGGGAGCAATTGGACACTTAAGATGGTCTCGCATTTAGAGGTTAACATCAACAGCTACCAACCTCTTGGGGGATCATCTTATTTGGAACTACCCCCCTCTATTCGAAACAAGAAAGCATGCATCAATATTCAGAACTCGGACGATGCATGCTTGTGTTGGTCGATTGTAGCAGCACTCCACCCGGCAAACATGAGTGTAGATAGAGTTAGTAGTTATCCTCATTACTCCAGCATCCTAAATTTAGAAGGTATTCAATTCCCGGTTAAAATTAAAGATATTTCAAAAATTGAGAATATGAACAATTTCAGTATTAACGTTTACGGTTTGGCTATTAATGATGAAACAAAAAATCATGAGGTGGTGGGGCCAATTCATTTCACTAAAAGCAGAAAAGATATCCACATCAATTTACTCCTAATTGATGATGGAAAAAGATCACATTATGTTTTAATTAAAAATCTGTCCAGGCTAGTCTCATCTCAAATCAATAAACATGATGGTGAGCTATACATCTGCGATGGGTGTTTAATTCATTTCAGATCATCCGAACAATTAAACGCTCATCAACAACACGATTGCAACCATGTGTATACGGTACTACCCTCAACCGACGCGCGTAAAACAAAATTTGGCGATATGCTACCAGAAAACATTTTACGTTTCGATAGCCATCATAAGAAAATGTCCGTTCCGTTCGTCGTTTATGCGGATTTTGAAAGTATTCTCCAACCGATTCACACATGCAGCCGTGATCCAGCTAGTTCGTATACGAATAAAACATTCAAACACGTTCCATATAGTTTTGCATATCAAATTGTATGCTCGTTTGATGCAAAGTTGAATAAATTTGTCACGTATGCCGGTTTAGATTGCTCAACGGTGTTTGTCCAAAAATTGATAGAAGATGTTAAGCTAATCTATGAAAACTATTTAAAGACTATCGTGCCGATGAAAACTTTAAATAATAGCGAGCGAAAATTATATAATGAGGCCGTGATTTGCCACATTTGTGAGCTGTCTCTCAACGGAGATAGAGTGAGAGATCACTGCCACATTACGGGAGCGTTTCGAGGGGCCGCTCATTCTAATTGTAATCTAAACTTCAAAATTCCGAAATTTGTCCCTATCTATTTCCACAATTTGAGCGGGTATGATAGCCATCTATTTTTAAGAGATTTGGCACAACAAAATTTAGATATTGACGTAATTCCTATTAATAAAGAAAGATATATCAGTTTCAGCGCGAAAGTTTTGGTTGGTGACTACACAGATAAAAAATCGGGCGAGAAAAAAAATATTTATATAAAACTACGGTTTTTAGATAGTTTTCGATTCATGGCGTCTTCTATCGATAAGCTTGCACAAAATTTGAGCCCGCAAGACTTTGTCAATGTTAGGCGGGCGTTCCCACTAGATTCACATTTCCATTTAATTAGAAAGAAGGGTGTATTCCCCTATCAATACATAGATACCTTTGGGCGATTGAACGAATCGACCTTACCGGCAAAACGCGATTTTTTTAATTCATTAACGAATGTTGATATTTCGGATGTTGAATATCAACATGCGCAAACTGTATGGAATACGTTTGGATGTCAAAATTTATTAGAGTACTCAAACTTATATTTAAAATCAGACGTTTTACTTTTGGCCGATATTTTTGAAAATTTCAGGAAGATTTGTCGGGATACATACAGTCTGGATCCGGCTCAATATTACACCAGCCCGGGCTTGTCTTGGGATGCTATGTTGAAGCACACCAAAATTGAGCTGGAGCTACTCATAGACATCGACATGCATCATTTTGTTAAGCATAGTATCAGGGGTGGGTTGTGTCAAGTATCATTGCGGCACGCTACGGCAAATAATAAGTATATGCCTAATTATGATGCGAGTGCTCCTAGCTCGTATTTAGCTTATTGGGACGCGAACAATTTGTACGGGTGGGCAATGTCGCAGTATCTACCATTCGGTGGGTTCAGTTGGGCTAGTCAGGATGAAATTGACAATCTAAATATATCTGGGGTCGCTGATGATTCGCCGATTGGCTATTTTTTGGAGGTAGATGTCACGTATCCTGTAACTTTGCACGATGAGCATAACGACCTTCCTTTTCTGCCCGAAAACATGGTGCCTCCCACGTCTAAATTTCAGTATAAAAAGTTGATCGCGAATTTACAGAACAAAGAGAAATATGTCATACACTATCAAACGTTAAAGCAAGCATTACATTTCGGCCTTAAAATCACCAAAATTCACCGCGTTTTAAAATTCAACCAGTCAAACTGGCTTCAAACTTATATCGACCTAAACACCAGCCTACGTCAGCATGCTAGGAACGATTTTGAAAAGGACTTCTACAAGCTTATGAACAACTCCGTATATGGTAAAACCATGGAGAATGTTGATAAGCGAGTAGAAGTTAAATTGGTCACACGTTGGGAGGACCATGGCAAAAGTCGCGGGGCTGGTAGTTTAATCGCGAAACCGAATTTTAAAAGTGTTAGTATTTTTTCCGAAAACTTTGTGGCTGTCCAGATGGGGAAGCTGAAAGTCGTATATAATAAACCTATTTATATCGGCTTCTCCGTCTTGGAGCTATCAAAGCACCTGATGTATGACTTTTTCCACAATTTTTTGAGACGCGTGTATGCAGAAAAGGTCCGTCTGTGTTATATGGATACGGATAGTTTTATCTTAAAAGTAGAAACAGACGATATATACAGCGACATGAAAAAAAATATATCAAAATTCGATACATCGAACTTTTCGGCAAATAATGTCTACAGCATAGCACCTCAACACAAGGCTGTTTTAGGTTTATTTAAAGACGAAAATGCGGGTAATATAATGTGTGAATTTGTCGGATTGCGCGCAAAAATGTATGCCTTAGAGGTTGAGGGTAGGGAGATTAAAAAGGTTAAGGGTCTTAAAAAGAACGTTGTGCGGGATGAGATTAGTCTGGCAGATTACAAGCACTGTTTATTGAACAATGATATTTTATTAAGAGAGCAAAATCTTTTTCAAATCAAACTACATGAGATTTATACCGTCAAGCAAAATAAATTGAGCCTATCACCTCACGATGATAAACGTCGGATTGATGAGGATGGCATTCATACTCTCGCCTGGGGGCATTATAAAATCGACTCACCAGCTCCTTAGATGGTCGCTGCACATGCCTCGGGTGCAGCTGCTCTACCGCTTCAAATTGGGTAAGTACCCCCACCCTTTTTTGTGTAAGTACCCCCACCCTTTTTTGTGTAAGTACACCCACCTTTTTTTGTTTGCTTCTCACTGTAATTTTCTCCCACTAAATCAGTATTAGTTTGTTTGCATTCGAGTTCACACATATTCTTTTTAACCTCTAAGATTAAAATGGAAGCTAGTAAGAATACAAAATTATTATGTACATAAACTTATATCTATATATTTTTTAATTCTTTTCAGAAACTTATAATGAATTTATTGGCGATTCGCTTAAAATGATTGATGATAATATCGTTAAGGAAAAGCAACTGATTGGGCAGTCATCATACTTCCTCAACAAATGCGGTTCGAAGTGGGTGAATATCGGCCTTAGTCCGGCTGCTGGATTCGTGCCCATCATCCAGATTCGATCGCCTGCAAGCTGTGTATTCTTCACATTGGACGAGTGGGAAGAATTTTGTAAGACGGAGGGTTGCAGTCCGAATCATCAAATTCGAACGTCAACATTTAGAGATACTAGCGTAATTGTATTAAGCAGTCGCAATCAGCAACTGGTATTGTCCTCCGATACCTATAGCAATTTGTTTAATTTGCGACTGCTCATTAAGAGTAAATTAGAATTTTTAGTAAATAGTAATTTCATAACATTTTATAAAATGATCTTAACCGCCTGCATGGCATTAACTGGAGATTTATATACGAATGTATCAAAATTACTTGTTGATCATTGTAATTCATTTAACGCTTTCCTTATGATGGAAGTGCTACATATTAGCTATAATTCGCTTTACTATGACTTTGAGCTCATGAAGCTTGGAGATATTGTTAATTTAAAATAATATTGTTAATTTATAAATAATAATAAATAAATTGTTTTCTTAAAAAATATATTGTTTGTTTTATTTTATTTTATAAGTAGGATATACATTTCAAGCATGCGGCTATCACAGAAGCAGACAGCCGTTGCGGTTTCCGCTGGAAACATGTTTAGACCTGTTTAAAGTACGTTGAGAAGCGCGATAGCAAGCCTGGTAATTTATTCGGGAATTCTCTAGAAACAAAGAGCATCTTGATGGTCCGCCATTTTGTCTGACGTCACCTTAGTTTGGCTAGTGACCGTGAGAGGATGCTGCATTATGGTAATCATGAGAGATGCCATTTCTTGGTTAGTGGCTGTGAGAGGGCGTCACATTGGGTTGGTAATGATGAAATCTGCCATTTCTTAGTTTGGTTAGTGGCCGTCAGAGGGCGCCACATTGGGTTGGTAATGATGAAATCCGCAATTTTTAGTTGGGTTGGTAATGATGAAATCTGCAATTTTTAGTTGGGTTGGTAATGATGAAATCTGCAATTTTTAGTTGGGTTGGTAATGATAAAATCTGCAATTTTTAGTTGGGTTGGAGGCCGCGAGGGGGCGCCACATTGGGTTGGTAATGATGAAATCTGTAATTTTAGTTGGGTTGGTAATGATGAAATCTGCAATTTTTAGTTGGGTTGGCGACCGCGAGGGGGCGCCACATCAGTTGGGTTGGTAGAGGGCGCCACTAGGGCGAGGGGGGTGAGGGGGAGCTGGGTGAGAGGGGGAGGAGGCGCCAGAACTGTCCAAAGTACCCTACTGGTGTCGTAAAGTGAACTTTATATAGCACCGGAATAGAAAAAGTAGATTTTAAAATTGAATAATGTGTCCATAAACTTCCGGATTTTAATTTTTTAGATAACTCATCAAAATAAACAATTAATATGTTTTCGGACAAGCTCCTAACATTTTTGTCGTTTCTCAAATTCATGAATTGGGCGTAATATTTTTCGTAGGTTTTTGCCGATTTCGCCGGTAATAATTCATTCGTTGCTATTAAGGCTTGTTCTTTGATTTCCGGTGGAGTTAAATTTTCCATATTACCGTCACTATCGCTCATTTTATTGTTTGTATTTTCAAAAAAAAAAAAATTGACGACTTACTAATAAATAGATACAGACAACTGTCAAGCTTAAATAATTTTTTATATCTGTCAGATATGTAATCATGGCCATATTGAATATTGGAATGTCGCATTCCTATTGGATATAAACTTGTATCGTAATGAAAAATCTGGATTCCTATTGGATATTAACTTGTATCGTAATGAAAATCTGTACCGTAATGGACATCATTAAAGTACAGCTTCAGCATATCTAATAATACAATTATAGTATGGGAGTAGAAAATAGTATATTATGCAATGAGCATTTAATGATAGCTATTAAGACACGAGTAAGAAAATTACAATACGAGGCGAAGTCGAGTATTGTAATGAATACGAGTGTCTTAATAGCCATTAAATGCGAGTTGCATACACTATTTTTTCTACGACCCCATAATAAAATATTATTTTTTGAACATTCTATATCATAAATTGAGGTTAAAATTTTACATGCACCTTTGCGAGTTTAGCTGGTAATAAATTGTTGGTGGTTACTAAGGCTTGTTCCATAATTTCTGATGGACTCAAATTTTACATTTCACCGTCATTATCCTTCATTTTTACAGTTTATATTTTCAAAAAAGCACAAATTTTAAGTACTTACTTGTAAATTGCAGAGAACTGTCACATTTATTTAATTTGTATATCTGTCACATATGCAGTCGCCATATTGAATATTGTTTGAATATTCGAATGTCGCATATTTATTGGATATAAACTTGTATCGTAATGAAAAATCTATATTCCTATTGGATATAAACTTGTAACATAATGAAAATCTGTATCGTAATGGACATTGTTAAAGTACAGGTTCGGCATATCTAATAATACAATTAAAGTATGGGAGTTGAAAAAGTACTTTTTCTATTCCGGTGCTATAAAGTTCACTTTACGACACCCGTTTTGGTTGCATAAAGTATTACTTTATCGCACGCTAATTTTATTTTTTTGAAGTTGGTAACAAAAAAAAATGGAACCAATCGTATTTAAATGTCAAAATATAAGCCTTTAAAGTAACAAAAATGTGCAATAAAATTGTACAAAGAATAAAAAGCACACATGCTAACATTTCACTTACTAATTAGCAATATAAATTGTTAAGCAGAGTTGGATGATAAGTTTTCGGATGCTACTATTGACATTTACTTACCATGTTGAATAGTACAACTGTTATAAAAGTTTGTTTTGATAAATATGTAGAGAGTTTGTGGACGAAAGATTTTGTAAATTGTCTTCTGCTATTTTGCGAATCTCTGGGGGTGTACAGTTATTTATTTCGTCCTTTTTGTTGATAATTTGAAATAATTTATTGTATAAATCAGTCTGAATTTTAAACACAATTACATATAGCACCACCGATATTTAAATATTTAAAACGTTCTACTTAAAAATCAGAGTTACCAACTTCAAAAAAGCAAAATTTCTAAAATATTCGAACAAAACATGTCTCTTATTTTAAGCTTTTTTGAACTTTTAATAACCGAAATAGAAAAAATAGTATAAAATACACGTTTCATAAGACATTTTGCGCACTTGTTCTTTAGAAAACTCGCCTGGCGGCTCGTTTTCTAAACTTGAACGCGTGCGCAAAAATCGTGTCTTATGAAACTTGTATTTTAATATACTATTTTCTATTCCGGTGCTATAAAGTTCACTTTACGACACCCGTTTTGGTTGCATAAAGTATTACTTTATCGCACGCTAATTTTATTTTTTTGAAGTTGGTAACAAAAAAAAATGGAACCAAATCGTATTTAAATGTCAAAATATAAGCCTTTAAAGTAACAAAAATGTGCAATAAAATTGTACAACGAATAAAAAGCACACATGCTAACATTTCACTTACTAATTAGCAATATAAATTGTTAAGCAGAGTTGGATGATAAGTTTTCGGATGCTACTATTGACATTTACTTACCATGTTGAATAGTACAACTGTTATAAAAGTTTGTTTTGATAAATATGTAGAGAGTTTGTGGACGAAAGATTTTGTAAATTGTCTTCTGCTATTTTGCGAATCTCTGGGGGCGTACAGTTATTTATTTCGTCCTTTTTGTTGATAATTTGAAATAATTTATTGTATAAATCAGTCTGAATTTTAAACACAATTACATATAGCACCACCGATATTTAAATATTTAAAACGTTCTACTTAAAAATCAGAGTAACCAACTTCAAAAAAGCAAAATTTCTAAAATATTCGAACAAAACATGTCTCTTATTTTAAGCTTTTTTGAACTTTTAATAACCGAAATAGAAAAAATAGTATAAAATACACGTTTCATAAGACATTTTGCGCACTTGTTCTTTAGAAAACTCGCCTAGCGGCTCGTTTTCTAAACTTGAACGCGTGCGCAAAAATCGTGTCTTATGAAACTTGTATTTTAATATACTATTATTGTACAGTACGATAAAGTGTTTGTTTACCTCCGTAAAACACTATGGTAACGCATCGCTTTATTGACGGTTAGCGATAAAAATTATAATTTTATAGCAAGTAATGTAAAAGATGTTTCAATTTTCCCTAACTTACATAGATCAGTGTACCTACATATAGTTTTTTTCTTTATGTTAATAGTAACACCTTACTCACAGATTTATTAAGAAGATAAAACTATTTAAAAGTTAATATTAGACAATTTTTATATATGCCCAACTCGAAACGCACATACGTTTTAACAAACCTTTCTTCGTCCGTGCTTTTAAAAAAGGACTGAAATACTATAAAAAAACATGTTTGTAAATATTTCACAATTTAATTATTTGTGACATACGTTTTTTTGTATTACTTACTTTTGTATTAAGAAATACTCGCTTTATTACATCACAAACAATAACTCATACTTATGAGTACTTATGACTTACTAAATATCGATTGTTTTTTTTTTCTACAAATTACATAAAAATCATTATACAAATAGATTTAATAAATATATTTCCTATTAATTACAGCAACATTTAATTCGATAAATAAAAATATAATGAATAATTAAAATATCATATTACTTAGAAATCAATTACTACTTCAAATATACATAACACATATTTCATAGTTGTTAATTACTCACAAAATAAATTAAAATATTTATTATTATTATTATAAATTTTTGCCAATGGAAATATGAAAGTAATCCAGTCAAATTAATGCAGTCTATTTTCTATATGGACAGCAATGAAACAAAATATTAAAGAACAGAAACTCATCATATTTTCATAGCAATAGTAATTTTGTTGATGGAAACACGAAATAATCCAATAACTGCTTTGTCGGTACGATATTTCTCCAGGGCACGATTCCAGCTTCAATATTTAGGGATTAAATTATTGATTTATTGCATGTTGTTGAAAATACATTGCCCATTAATATTGAGAAAAGAATATTTTCTTTAGCTACAATTTGTAGAATCGTTTGGGCGGTAGAAATCTCATTAAATAATAAGTTGCAAAAATTAACAAAGATGGCCAAAAGACTTCAAGCCAGCACTAAGCAAAGGCACTGAATTAAATTAAATCAAACCAAAATTCCAAGAAATATAATAATAATTTTTCATCAAGGGCACTCGATCCCCTCTATGCCATTTAAAATTTTTAAGTCGGTATAGCCTACAGCGCCATCTGTTAAGATTTTAAAATGAGACATTGTTATAAGTTTATATTTTTATAGTGGTTATATTTTATTTTTGTTTCAACGTTTTATTTCGCTTCGTTTAAAACATAACAGGGAGGGGAGAGTTTATACACGCACTGTAAATGTAGGCAATGTAGCCAACCTTGACAATAACCTTGTACGTAGAGGAAAGCTATATGTAATTTCGTAATTTGCTTTCGCAGTCGAAGAAAAGAACTATTGTCTTAACCCGATTAATTCTCCAACTTCAGAAATTTAGTGGCTATTTTAGACAATTACAATAAACGAAAGAAAGCAGAGATAATATAACAGAATGAGAACTAGAATAACGTTTGTCAGACTTCTATAGTAGATCGTATTTTGCTACTCATAACTACCATTCTAAATGAAACCGTGACTTAATGTTATCCAAACATGTAACACACATCACGCACATATGCAAACCTATACATACATAATTTATTCTGGCAAATGTACAAATATTTCAATCTAAATTTATGAATGAAATTTCCGAATGAGAAAAAATTCATAAAATGTGCAATTCTAATTTTCGTTTTTCTTTTTTTTTTGGGGAGTTTTCTCTCTTGAGTTATTTACCGATTTATTCTCGGTCTCGCCCCGCCATCGTTAAGATGTTAATTGATAACATTTCTTTTCTTCAACGGACGACAAACAAGAATGAAAAGAATGGCTGAAAGTAAAATTGATGTTCATTTAACTGCCTACTCGAAAATGAAATTCACAATGTGACCAGAAATTAAAATTCCTCTTGGCGGCTACTTAAAAAGTGAGTATACAAAAAGATGTTGAAAATTATTCTAGTGTACTGTCAGGCGCCAATTGTTCCGTTTCGCTTGTATTTGACAAATAGTGTTTTTTTTTTCTTATATAAACGGTCTCGTTGGTGGATATTTTTTGACTCACTTCTTTTAATAAAGTAAAATTTACTGGACCTTTTGTTTAAAGAATCATCTGACAAATTTAACAAATGATTTTTCTTCGTTTTTTTGTATTTTTTTTACAAATAGTTACAATTAATCATACGATGAGTACGAAAATTTTAAACATAGCATAAAAAACAAGGACAGGTTGCATCCTCATAATCCAAATTATGTTAAAAAATCCTGAAAGTATTACGATAAGCAAAGTGCTGTTAAAGAAACTACTGCCTATACAAGGTGAGTTATCTCTGCGAGTAAAGCAAATTGTGACTTATGAGAAAAGGTATTTCGAAACGGTGTGCATGCTAAGATAGCCACTCATTAGGAGCACGTTTTAAAGTTATTTTGTATTATAGAGAGTGCTCCAAAACTTGGTGGCTGACCATAGTTTACAATAACTCGTTGAGTTACCACTAATACAATATATAATCAGGTAAGAATATATCTTATTAGCTTTTACTATTTTCAAATGTAATTCATAGTTGTATAATATTTATTTTTCCTCAATGTATCCAAATTATGATGAATATGATTATACCTACATTCATAGTATTTGAAAAAGGATTACGAGGGAAAATATGCATCTACGTAACAAAAATTGGTTATGTCCATGTAGAAATTTCAGGGATTAGATCTATATGAAAAAAAAACTTCTATACACAATTTTAAAAATATTAACTTGTGATGACTCTCAGCATAGAATAACTCTTACAAATAAAGTACATTCTTAGACTAAAATTATTTATATAGTTGTATAGCAATTATAGATTTTCTCATTTCTGATTTTTAAATTATCAACTTTAAGAAAATTTTAAGTACTTAACTCGAGTTTTAATACTTTGTGGGATTGTTTTAGTGGCATATTATCTCCGAAAATCTTATCTGGATTCTTCTATATCCTGGTGATCCTCTTCGTCCTGGATACTATGTCTTGGTGTGAAAATCCTCCAATCGAGCTGCTTATCCCTCGAGTCATACGTTGAACTTCTTAATTCAGGAAAAAAAAACTTTTATACATAATTTTAAAAATATTAACTTGTGATGACTCTTAGCGTAGAATAACTCTTACAAATAAAGTACATTCTTAGTCTAAAATTATTTATATAGTTGTATAGCAATTATAGATTTTCTAATTTCTGATTTTTAAATTATCAACTTTAAGAAAATTTTAAGTACTTAACTCGAGTTTTAATACTTTGTGGGATTGTTTTAGTGGCCTATTATCCCCGAAAATCTTATCTGGATTCTTCTATATCCTGGTGATCTTCTTCGTCCTGGATACTGTGTCTTGGTGTGAAATTCCTCCAATCGAGTATATCCCTCGAGTCATACGTTGAACTTCTTAATTCAGGTATTATTTAATTTAGCACTTTGATTCACAATTAACTGGATTGTATTGTTTACTTGTAGATCAGGAGATCCAGTTTAATCGACGAAAACATTAATATGGTACATTGCTTCACTATCTTGTTATAATATTATTGTTGAAATCGTAATAAAAATCTACACTCACAGGTATTTAATATATTTCTTATAATCATAAAATTTTAACTTAATTTCGGAGAGCGTCCTTTTAAGCGTCTCTTCCTTGTGAAAAATTATTTAATATCCAATTGTTTTTTTTTCTTGTCCACTAATGATTAAGTTGATTTTTATTTTTGACTTGTATAATAAGTTGTTTAACTTTGAGTAATTAATAAAAAATATTTTCTAATATTGTTTAAATGTTGTTATTATTCAAATTCCCCTTAATTCTTGGGACTTTATTAACCTCTGAATTTTATTAATAATTCCTTAGACATTTAAATATCTATTTAAGACTGAATTATTCTATGGTAATTTGTATCTTAAGTTGCATAGATTTGAGTTAGTATAAGAAATGAGGTATATAAATATTGATACTATCTTTCCTTACATACATGACTTTAGTATATAAATATCGTTATGAGTTATAGTTTTTTAACTGAAATACCCCATATATTATTACATTTTTGTATTCCCCGTACAATTCTTAGATTTTCGACTTAAACTTAATTTTATGAAAAATTCAATCTTTTTATATAATTATATTTCTCGAAAACGACATACAAGATGGACAGAATTTTTGGGAGAGTTGTTCATAATAAAAGGGCCTAATACAAACACATTATTATTTTTTTTTGCAATTACCAATTGGATTTGCAGAGAAGTGGATTTAAGTTACATAAAATATTTTTGTCTAAAAGTGATTTTTTCAAGTGGAACGCTCTGTATATCGTTTCTTTCTAGATTGGTTACTAAAAAAACATGTAAGCCGTTATTATTTTGAAAGTGACCATTACTGAGTTATTGTCCTTTTGTGATATAATTTTGCCAACCTTGACATTTAATTTAAAAAATGAGCTTAGAGATATGATTTTTGTATGTACTGGGGTAATGACCAAAAAATTCTTAATACAATACAGTAAAATGATTCAAAGAATATGTAGAATATGGCACAGTAAACAAATTTTAAAACCAAACAAAAAAAATTAACGAATATGTTGACTTCGTGACTGTAAAAAGTTTAATGTTGATGGAACAGGACCTCCTAAGTAGGCAACCTATTAAAACTAGTATTTCCTTTTTTACTGTTTGAGCTTTAGTAAATGTTATTTACTTCATCTAATACAACACTAGAAGATACAGTACATTAACAGTGTATAATTAAATAACATTAAAACACCTTATAGTAGGAAGTAGAAAGACAAGCACAAATCATCATCTGGCGAACAGCTCCCAAGAACGCGCATTAGATTTAAGTAGTATATACACATAACACAGTTCTTACACTCATGAAAGGAAGTAAAAGCATTTACATATGAAACTTGTCAATAATATGTAATAAAGTGTCATTAGAGGTAAGTATTGTTATGATGTTTACTCGTGTGTCTCTCAAGGAGGTTTTACCCAGGAGTTCCTGTTCCATCAACACTAAAGAAAATTAATAACCTCTTGTCGATCGCATCGGAGTTCGGAGCGGCGAACGTGTTTGAATTTTACTTGACAGATAACCTCAATACTTTACTGATTGTGAAATGAAGCTTTAATTAGCGGTGAAGGTGATGTGCTTATTAATTGTGCCAAAAGAAAACCTTTATTACCGGTAGTTTTACAGCGATAAAATGGGAAACGTACTTAACAGGTGAGTATTCATTCTTAATAACTCATTGCTTATTGGCTTTGAAAATAGAAACTCACGTGTATTTTAACTAGCGTTATTTAACAGTGTTTCACGAAAAGGTAAAATATATACGCACAATGTATACAGTTACACACATTGAACACACATCTGGTTTCCAAGGAAATATGTTTAGAAAGTATAAAATTGTCCTATGAAGAAAAATACAATTCGGAAAATGACATGTAACATTTGAACATAACCTTTTACGGCGGGTTAAAGGATAACAAGTTTTACTTTATTAAAATTGGTTTCAACATCGCCAAGTTTAGTTTTATTTTCATGAGAATTAGTTTCACTTCGACGAAATTTATGTTCCCTTCACCAAAAATTAATTTTTCTTTTCAACAAAGTCTGATTTTACTTTATCAAAAATTAATTTTATTCTAACAACGTCTGGCTTTACTTTTTCCAAAATTTATCCTATTTTAACAAAGTCTGGTTTGACTTTTATCACAAGTTAATTTTACTTTAACAAAGTTTAGTTTTACGGTATATTAAAAAAACATTATTTTTAAAACAACATCTTAAATTACTCAAGAAATTTTAGTATTACAATTTTACGAAATATTTTTCAATTCGTGTATACGGATATCAGCTTGTTTTCGATTTGTTAATTGATTTATTTCTGAAAAATCATATTAATGACTGTTTAACTCTAGCCTTGTATTTTTAAATAACGGATAAAATATTTAACATACTCCAATGCCAAGATTGGTGGTTTTGTCAAATATAAGAAAATTCACCACTCGCACCAAGACGAGCGGACAAAGATTCGGACGAACAGGGCCCCAAAGTGTCTGAACTTCGTGCTCTGTTGCGGGAAAGGAACATTCTACCAAGGGACGGTTCTTTTAAGATAGGAAGGTTACCAGTCTTCCACTTGGGGATGACTAGAGGACTCGAGGAAACAAGTGATTTTTAAAGCTTTAACTCGTCGGCTTATATAGGCCTGGCTGTCTCCCACTTCAATAATAGAAAGCGTGAGCAACTCTGTCGTATGTAGAAGTGACGTAGCAGGTAATATTCCATTCTGCACACGGTGAATATTAATAATTTAAAAATCACTTTAAATCATTTACCAAATCGTTATTAGACATATAAAAGAAACATCAAGAGAAAATTAATAAAGATTTTATACATATCATGAATGAATATAGCATGAAAAATATGTACAATATTGACTTATTTATTAATTTAACGATGCGACATCGTTAAACCACAAGACCGATTGAACTGGTGCGCAATTCTTTTTTCCGTATTTTACATCTGTACGCAAGGGTAGTATCAGCTAAGACATCCTTGAAGGTGAGAGCAAAAATTATTCCGAAACTTGATGAATTATTTTGGGGTGTTACAATTATTTTAGCTTGGCTAAACCGTTTTGCTATCAGTCCCGAACAGATGAATTGTAATTATTTTAGTTTCGCGACGACGCCATTTCTTTGCGCCCTTGTTGAATTGTCAATTTAAATTCTTGGGGATGTAGCAATGTTTATGCCAACAAGAGCAAGAGCGTGCCAGCAGAGTCGTGGGGGGACATTTGTTCGATATTGTGTTCCATGCTTAACCGCAGTGTGTTCTTTATACAGAAATAAAAAAAAAATTTTTGAATATATGAAGCATTTTATAACAATGCGCTCCTAATGGGGCACCCTTTTTTATATTAAATAAAACTATTTAAGTAATTATTCATAAATTATTTGAAAATGGAACGAAAATGTTTCTACCATTAGCTATTTACAGAAGTGTTCCTGTCTTAAAATAGATTTATAAGTCCATTCATTTTCAGAAATGCCAAAATTAATACTCCTGAGCGAAACGCATCGTAAATAATAATTTATAACTTTAGCAAACCAAACGTGTTTATATATTTCAAAAACTGTGTGTAATTAGTCATTCGCATTGTTAATATTGCGTTTCGAGATGTTCCACCGATGACGAAATGTTTCATATATGTTTTTTAAACGTGTGTTTACAGTTGTAGCGAAAGTGCTAACAAGCTCACGTTTATTCTCAAACCTTTCTAATTATAACAAGAGTAGCAGCAAGCACGTGTATATGTTTTTCTTTCTTATCATTTAGAAAAATATTCGGACTAAATCTAATAAAATTAGGAAACTGTCCTCTGTAAAAGAAGTTCATACGTATAGCAATTAATTATAATATTCTAAATTATTAAACTCACTTATACGAAATCTAGTAATACTGCAAACTTCTGCTATCAATAAATAAAAAAAAATATAATAATAATAAGAAAATTTATTAGCAATTGGGGTAAGAAAATATATGAATATGTCGAACAAATTAAGTATATGAAATAGATGCAACTTGTCTCAAGCCAAATGGTCTCAGTCGTATGAAAGTGTAAAATATGCGCTGGTAACCACATACAGCGTGGCATAACTACGACGGCGTTGGTCAATTCGACCACCAAACAAAATTTATCTCCTAATCGTTCATGTTGCGGATTACCTGGCGTTAATCCGACCCTACAGTTCGACCACGACCTGTACTCGTGATCGAACTGACTGGCGTCTGAGGGGGGGTGGCTAATCAGGTTAAGAACGAGGTAATAGAGTGTAGTTATCTTTGAAAGGGTGATCACTTCTTATCTTACTGCGGTTAGTGTAAGTTGTTTGAATTTGGTGTTTGTGATGGCCGGTGAAGAAGTGAAGACTGTTTTAAGTGAAAAAGGTCACGCAATGTTATTGCACAATTCATTTAAATATTCAAAAGCTCATACGAGCAAAAATGGTGTTATTCGGTGGCGATGTTATATTCGCACTTGCACTGCAAAAATTTATACAAGTGTTGCAAGTGCAAATGTTATCATGGACCAAATCGGCGAGCATAACCATGGACAATGTACCAGTATTGGAAGGCAGGCACTTAGCACCTCTGTGAAAAGAAAAGCAGTTGAAAACACCAGTGAAAAACCGGCAAAATTAATCCATAGTGAGCTAAGACATAATCAGTTTAAAATGGATGTCACCACTAAGGACATTGAATGTGTTCGGAGAAATCTATACATGGCCAGAAGAAAAATTATGCCAAAGCTTCCTAAAAATCGCGAAGAAGTGTTGACGGCAGTGAAATCTTTAAAACTGAAAACTGACATGGGCGAAGATTTTGTAATGGCTGTAAGCGAGGCAAACAATATTATAGTGTTTTCGTGTTTTACTAATTTACATTTTTTAAACTCAGTGGATACGTTGTACATGGACGGCACGTTTCAGTTTTCTTCTAATTTTTTTTATCAAATGTTTACGATACATGCTTTCAAAAATGGGCATTACGTACCAGTAATTTTTTGTTTGTTACCGGACAAGAAAACGGAGACATATGTGAATGTTTTTAGAATAATAATAGAAAGATGTAACACCCTAGATATTAATTTTAAGCCCAGTCAAATTGTTATCGATTTTGAGTTAGCGATTCACAATGCTTGTCGTTTAGTATGGTCAAGTGTCTGTATTGTCGGCTGCAGATTTCATTTGTCACAAAATTGGTTTAAAAAAATTCAAAACTTAGGACTTGTAGCTGAATATAAAGATAGTACATCTGCAATCGGTAATTATTTAAAGTTATATTTCGGGATCCAGTATTTGGAACCCAGCCACGCAGTAGACTTTTTCAATAATGAATTACATTATTTAATGCCCCATGATAGGAGAGTTGTACTGTTTCGAAATTATTTACATAACAACTATTTTCATAACGGGGCTGCATTTCCTCCTAGCCTGTGGGCTGGTGGTTGTCATTTTCCACACAGGACCACTAATGCCTGTGAGTCCTTTCATTCCAGATTCAACGCGTCGTTTTATGGGACACATCCAAATATATTCGTCTTCACAGACACTCTTATAAGTTTTCAAACGGAAAATTATGTGAAAATTAGAAGCGTTCAGTCTGTAAAGTGCCCACGAAAGAAAGTTCAGGACAAAATTCTTTACAGACTTGAAAGATTAAATGAACTCAGTAAAGGGACCATATCTACTTTCACTTTTGTCAAATCTATTTGTTATAATTATCTACCAAAAACAATCTAAAATGCACTTTTGTGATCTCTTGGTTTAATTTTTTATTAATAATAATCTTATTATTATTTGTACACATATCTGTATATTTTATATTTCAGTTATTTTTGACAAATTTATGTATGTAAATATGATAATGGATGAAATTTTAATTTTGTATTTTAAATTATTTTGTAAAAACATATTATTGTGTTGACCTATTAAATTTTATTTTAAATCATTCTGTTTACTTTAATCAAATTTAAGTCGTATGGAAATATGATAATGGATGAAATTTTAATTTTGTATTTTAAATTATTTTGTAAAAACATATTATTGTGTTGACCTATTAAATTTTATTTTAAATCATTCTGTTTACTTTAATCAAATTTAAGTCGTATGGAAATATGATAATGGATGAAATTTTAATTTTGTATTTTAAATTATTTTGTAAAAACCTATTATTGTGTTGACCTATTAAATTTTATTTTAAATCATTCTGTTTACTTTAATCAAATTTAAGTCGTATGGAAATATGATAATGGATGAAATTTTAATTTTGTATTTTAAATTATTTTGTAAAAACATATTATTGTGTTGACCTATTAAATTTTATTTTAAATCATTCTGTTTACTTTAATCAAATTTAAGTCGTATGTAAATATGATAATGGATGAAATTTTAATTTTGTATTTTAAATTATTTTGTAAAAACATATTATTGTGTTGACCTATTAAATTTTATTTTAAATCATTCTGTTTACTTTAATCAAATTTAAGTCGTATGTAAATATGATAATGGATGAAATTTTAATTTTGTATTTTAAATTATTTTGTAAAAACATATTATTGTGTTGACCTATTAAATTTTATTTTAAATCATTCTGTTTACTTTAATCCTTTACCTGAACTAATCCCCCCGAACGAAAACCGTGGTCGAATTGACAGGTGGGATTTAAGGACCCCCTGTGGACGTGGTCGAATTGACATACGCCCAACTACGAAGATGTGTATAGTATTAATTTAAAAATATGTGTCGATTAGAATAATTTGTGTAGTATTACTTTAGGAATGTCAATCCATAGATGTCCATAATGTAAAACAACAGTGGTCAACAATGCACTCAGCACCGTGAAAATGCCAATTTTAAGCTATGCAATTAGTAAATATATTTTTGCTGGCCACTCTTGTTTTATGTTCTTAGTTATTCCACACTGGAGAAATGAAATATGGTATAAACATATACAGGGTGAGTTTTTTTTTCATTATTTGTATGGGGATCTCGAAAACCATAAGAGGTTAAATGGAGAAAGATTTTCAACTTTATAAGCATCATCCAGGTACGTTTTTGTCCATTTAAGAAAATGCATGGTTTACTAGATATTTGCAAAAAATAGAAATTCTCCAAAACTTTTTCAGTGCTATAACTCTTCTATTCATGAAGGTAGAAATTTTTTTTTCAATATTGTTTTTTAGAAATTCAATTTCAAACAACGACATTTTTGAGTTAGCAAGCTAAGTCTATTTTTTTTTAAATGGAAACTGTAGTATATAGTTACAAAGTTGGCAACCAAATAGATATGTATGAAGTTAGATACATAAGTAAGACAGTTAGTTCATGTTATCTTATAGTTATATTGTATGAAATGTTAGTTTTAATATTTGTATCAAATTATATGTAATAAAGAAGTATAACTCAAACCGTATAGTATTTTGGTAAGGTATCAAGATACCACAGAAACCATAGTTGGCTATGATATATTCTAATAGTGCATTTTTTTCTACTTGCAATGATGCATGAGTTGTAGCACTTATTTTAATAAATAACAGCACAATACACTATTATTATGTTTAACGATAATCATGTCTTTTCATGGAGAAGAAAAGAAACTTATAATATACATGTACTACAAGAAACAATAAAAATGCTATACGAAATAATTATTAACAACACGTAACACGCTAAATTTACATTAAGTGTTCGAAATGTCCACCATTATTATCGACTCACATACGGCACCTTTTCAACACTGAGCTAACAGCTCTCCTAATTTTGCGCCCATCTAACCTATCAAATACATTAATAACAGCTTACAATAGCTCCTCTTGGGTTGCTTATGATCGCACATATACGAGATCTTTTATTGCTCCAAAGACGAAGAAATCTAATGGTGAAAGATCTGGGGAACGTGCAGGGCATAAAACAGGGCCATTTCTGCCGCTATTAGAATATGTCATAACCAACTATGGCTTCCATTTAAAAAAATGTGGTGTGGCCACCACACGACTTTCTTATACTTACGTATGAGAGTTTAAAATTATAGAATTTTAAGAATTTTTTATATAAAAATTATTCAAAATCCTATTATAAATACTTCTATTCTCTTAATAAATCTCTATAGAATTCATACTTTGCAAGATATTCGAAAGAAAGTACTACTCGTTAAGAGTAAAAGTGTTACTTCCGGTTCGAATATTTAAATTTCATTTATACAAAAAATATTCCAAATCCATCTCTAAATACTTTTGTACTCTTGATAAATATATATAGAATGCATAATTTACGACATATTTGCAAAAATCGCTATTCGATAAGAGTAAAAGTGTTAGTTCCGGTCCGAATTTTGATTTTTTTTTATACAAAAGGTATTGAAAATTAAGTTCTAAGTACTTTTATACTAGTAACGTACCTGTCTAAAGAGCATGACTTGCAAAATTTTTGGAAAAAAGCTGATTTTCGATAAGAGTAAAAGACCTACTTCCGGTAGTCACTCATTTTTAGAACGCACTAAAAAAACATTTCTCACAAAAAATTAACTAAGGACAGAGCAACAACTCTTGCGTATTCAAACTAGTACTAAACGCATATCTGCCTGTCCCTCTACGTGCCGCGTCCCCAGTGTTGCCAAATCGAACACTAGAAAATGTCATTACTTAATTTACACACCTCGTGTAAGTTTTAATTTTTCTACAGAATGTGGCCGAGCAACGCCGGGCTACAGACAGCTAGTTATTGATAAATAAAAAAATTAGGTTGATATTATTTTTAAGATCCGATATTGCTTGAGTAAAATATACTGACAAAAATTATAATCAAAAAACAACATGTATGACAAACCTTAGTCTAATGTAGATATAATTACTCTGTTACCATTATATATTTCGTAACCAAATTTAATTATTTCATAGTTGCTTAGACATATTTGTTTTGTGCACAAAGTATCACACAATATTTAAAAAAAAAATTTAAATTTTCTTATATTTTGCGGCGGTATTTAACACCAGTCTACTGTTTAGACAAAGTGAATATCTGTAAAGGGTAGCATGATCAATACCACACAGAAAAATTCTTGGGAATATCTTACATCCACCCCACTGAACATAACGTGTGAAATCGCATGAAATGCACATTTATAAATTTCAGTATTCCGCAGTCAACACCGTAAAATTGCACCGATGATATATGAATTCAAACTTTACCAGGACATGAGTGATGCAAGCCGACTGAGATGCATTAGGTTTTATCAAAGAAATGAACGATGGAAGTTAGATAAAACGTCAGTTACATACTTGTCAGTTTCGTTATTCAATATTCATACCACGTAGATCATTGTATATTTAGACGTCATTTCTGCATAAATCTATGAATTGAATACATATTTACATATATAGATGCAGTAAATAAAATGACTATACGGCACGTGTAGATTTGACGAAATTATTTGTTTTTATAGGACATAGGATATTTCGTTTAAATGTGGTTTGAACTAAGCCCACTCTAATCATTTCTGGGTAGAAATGTAAACGTTCTGATGTAATTTACATATTTTCATGTAGAAGTTAATTTTGACGCGAATTAGTGTATTGATTGCGGCATTGGAGTAAAAATTGTGGAGATTAGTAAAACAATGAGCAGAAAAAGAAGAACAATTGATAAACACTTAAACGACCTAGGTAATGATACTAAATGGAGAGAGAAACAACAAAACAAGGAAAAAATGCAATGAAGCGGGGATTCACAGACATTCTTATATAAAAATAAAATACGCCTTCAAAAGTCAAGAGTCGAAAGCGAGATCAATAGCCGAGTGTTAGGCGTTGTATCGAAAGGCGAACTCCAAACAATAGGCTACTGAGATAGTCGGCAATCATCATAACAGTCATTGTTAATATAATTTAAATATATAATCGACTACTGAGATAGTCGGCCACGAGCATAAGAATTGTGGTTATTTGTAAAAAGTAATTAAATAGTGTTTTAAAGTTGCACATAAGTATTAAATGTTGAAAGTTTTGTACTGTCGTAATGAAAATATTGTGCTCTTTATGGCAGAGTAACCAGATTCGTCACGTCTGAATCGTCACCCCAAAGGAAATTCCGTTGAAGACAACGTAAAATAAAGAAGACTTCGCCGAGGATAAACAGCGCCCGAATAAAGAAGAAAGAAGTTGATAAACGAAGATTTAAAATAAGGTATTATTTAAATGATTATTGTATGATGAATGTATTTTTTATAATAAAAAATTAAAGATTGTAAAATAAATTTCAAACAGAGACAAACTGAATAAATAGAGTTGTTACATAAACATCGTTTCCAAAATATAAAGTATAATGTAACCTAATATGTTTCGCAATCGTCGTATATTTATATAATCATACATAAATATTGTATGTAGCGTATGTCGTGAATTCTTGCCTTTATTATCTACGTTTCAACATAACGAATAATATACATAAATATTGGTATCTGTTTATTGTTTGTAAAAGAGTATTGAAATTGTCTTTCAATGTGTTTTGTTTTTCTTGTTGTTTGTATGAGGTTTATCTTTATCTGTAAAAGTATATAAAATTCATTGATTTTGAATATAAGTATTATTTAAAGTTTAAAATGGCGTTTTTCCTTTATTAAAACCAATTAATGTTTAGGACCTTTTAATTAATCATTTCTAGTACTCCGAATAGCCCTGAGAGAATCTGAGCTGAGCTGGTGAAACAAAGAGTTTATTTACATTTTATTTTTCAAATTTAACTTTACATTAAAATATATAAATTTCAAATAGAGGTTTATGTTCAAAATTATACAAAATTGTTTTAAATAGTTTTATCTTCTTAGGAAAAAAAGGCAAATTTTTTTAAAAGTTATATAAAAATTATTCTCAATCGTATTATAAGTACATCTACTCTCTTAATAAATCTCTATGAATGCTGCATACTTTGCGAAATACTCGAAAGAAAGTGCTACTCGCTAAGAGAAAAAGTGTTAATTCCCGTCCGAATTATGAAATTTCATTTATACAAAAAATATTCCAAATCCAGCACTGAACTTTTGTACTCTTGATAAATATACTCGTATATAGGATGCATAATTTACGACATATTTGCAAAAAATCGCAATTCGATAAGAGTAAAAGTGTTACTTCCGGTCCAAATTTAGAAATTTTTTTTTTATACAAGAGGTATTCAAAATTATGTTCTAAATACTTTTGTATTCGTAACGTACCTGTCTAAAAAAGCATGAAATATTAGCAAACTGATTTTCGATAAGAGTAAAAGAGCTACTTCCAATAGGAATTTCGAAAATCTTTCATAATAAAATTCTTTTCAAATGTAATTTTCAGTACATATCAATTCTTTGTAAATTGGTTTAAACTTAGTAGTTGAAGAAATATTGGCAAAATTCGATTTTTTCACTGAAGTAAACTACTACTTCCGGTCCGCCGATTTTACTCAAAATCTAAGTCAGATCTCTAGAAGGAGTTCATACTCGTAATTATAAAATTTGTAATTGGTAGTTATAGCGGTTTAACCGCTGTCGTGGTCACACAGAGAGAGAAACATTTTTGAAAAGCCATTTTTTCGGTTTCAGGGGACTTCAAAACGTGGACATCGCAAAAATTTCGAGATCAAAAATTTTCATCACAATACTTCCCTATAGTACGTACAAGAAAGTAAAATGCAATGAAACTGAAGTAAAGGTATAGGAAATACAATCAGAAAAAGACCTGTAAGTCATCAAATCCTGCACGAACAGAAGGCGGTCGAAATGTACCAGTGGCGTACCTATTTAAGGTGAATGAAGAATGGTGAAAGAAAATCATTTTTGTTAACATAGGGAAGCGATACCTTTCTGCCGGTGTCATATACAGATAAATTGCACTGAAATAAAAGAGCAATAAGGCTCTTAGTGTATGCATATCATCAGATCCTTCTTCTAAACCCAGATAAAGCAAAACACATGGTTAATCAACCTTATTATAGGCGTGCGCACTTATTGAATTCGCCGTGTTAAGTTTACAAGCTTATATTTTAATCATTACATTCACAAGAAGCAACAATTTACAATTGCGGTAACAAATGAAACCCAAAGACAAGTAAAAAACGTGAAACACCTGGATGCAGTAATAGGAAGAACAAATAAGAAAATATTAGAAAAGACATAAACAGAGGGAACACTCTCTTATACTCTTATAGAACCTACTTTTCTAAAGAATAAGAAATGTTCAAAAGAAGCTAGGGTACAATTACCTATTTCAAAAATTATGATCCTTCTTCTAAACCCACATAAAGCAAAACACATGGTTATTCAACCTTATTATAGGCGTGCGCACTTATTA
Organism: Amphimallon solstitiale; assembly: GCA_963170755.1. Lineage (NCBI taxonomy): Eukaryota > Metazoa > Arthropoda > Insecta > Coleoptera > Scarabaeidae > Amphimallon > Amphimallon solstitiale. Next base: position 40,133,872 of record OY720676.1, on the reverse strand, counting down.
AATTCGCCGTGTTAAGTTTACAAGCTCATATTTTAATCATTACTTGAGTTGGAAACCCCGTAGTAGAATTATATTGAGTAATTTAAAAGAAAATAAATTGCAGTATCATACATTATATATAACAAATTACATTGTAAAACATGATAGGGAAACTATTATTAATTTTATTGATAAATTTTAAAATGTTTCTTGTGTGAAGTGTGACGCAAGTCTACTAGTTTTAATACATTTTGAACACCTCTCCTTCTCGTCAATCAATTATTCAAACACGAAACAATATGCTGAGAATATAAATAAGTCAGCCAAGAAGTTAAACTAAGAGTGTAAATAGGTATTATGGCATACCGACTATAATAAATGCAAGAGGCAATTGGATATTACAAAAGAAACACAATAGCAACTCGAGAATAATAGATGGGAAGATATAGACAGGCAGAATATGAAATTATCTAGTAAGAGAGAGACTAAAAGAATAACAAATAAGGAACAAACGAGCAAAGAGACAATTAAACTGCTACATTAGTACATGATACAAGATATTCAGTAGGACGGATCATGAGGGAAATGATGTAAGAGTTAGCAAAGGCAGGAGAAAATGAAAACGATAGAAATAATGATCATAACCGAAAATAGGAGAATATGAAAATAATTCTTGGAAAAAGGTCCAGGAAACTATTCTGAATCTGATGGCGAAAAGGACAAATAAAAGGGAAAAAACTTTATCACAAGTAAATAATAATAAAATGTGTACATTAAGACGATAATCTTTGTCATTATCACTAATTTTAATTTAATTACGAACATGCGCTTGAAATAGTCTCACAAAATATATATTAAATTCTTTAAATAAGGCAGTCAAGCGTTAATAGCACTTCTGAAAATATTAATTGATTCTGACTAATTTAATTAGTAAAGATCAAAGTGCTAAAAATATCATCGGGAGTAAAAGAAACCTCTCTTTTATGTAAGTCCCCTTTCCTTCGCTCTAGTGCTGAATGAAGTGGTAAGAGAGGCAAGACAATAAGTGAAAAAGAATTAAATAGGTAGGGGATAATAACTAAAGACCAAAACAGATTTCACAATAACATATATAATACAGGGTGGGTCATTAGTAGCCGCGTCTTCGTTTGTTCTTTTGTGTTTTAAATAAAAGAAAAAACAATTAGTGGAAGATCCATGGTTGGTTGTGGCGCATATTGTAAAAATTCTTTAAGCTCTGACGCACTTCCGGTTCCACCGGAAATGCATAAAACTTATTTTTTTTAAATGACTGATCCTATATATTTTTGGATTTTCTAATACTGCTTTAAATTGTCTGTTCAACTGTTTTTCCTTTTTAAGAATTGAGCCAATAGTTTTTGAGTTATTAATTTTTTTTGAAAATATTTGACCAAAACATGTGTTTAGAAAAAAAGACATTTTCACATTGTTTTTAAAAGTAAATGCATTAACTTTGGTTGATGCTTGTAGCCAAGAAAATTCTGCATCATTTGGTATAAGTTGCACTCGACAATACCTCAAAACACTTGGTTCTTTCAAAGCCTACTTCCTGAAATTTTCACATATTTTTTTTAAACGGAACACCCAGTATTTTATTGAGGCATGTTGTTCCTTTTCTTATTCTCTTATATTTTAGTTAACAATGTCCTATACCTATCTTTTGTAATTTCTGAGATAATCACTATAGGAGCTATTACCGGTCAATTAAAGAACTACGAGCGTTGTTGCTCTATGCGCCAAAATATTCGTTCAACCAATGGAAGGCAGGAATGGGGCCCGACTTCTTTAGTCACTTGCCAAACAAAGTAAATGTTAAATCTAACTATCTCAAAAGTAATAATTTTACAGAATGAAGAGCATCGCATTTCAATTTCTTAATACCGGCAATGTCCAGTTGCAGTATTTTTTTTTTACACTGTTAGTTAACAACGAAATAAAATAAATTAATAATCGAAGAAGGAGATACATGTTGAAACTCCATTATATATATATAATAAAACACAAGTGTATAGTTTCAAAATTATTATAATGTTTAACACACTATATATTGCTATGATCGCATATATTTGTGGGTATAGTCATTTGTATATGCTGTGCTCTAAAATTTATTCTTTTTACACCAAAAACTTATAATTGGTTTTGTATTTAATTTATATTGTTGAAGCATGTACCTAATAACTATTGTGGGTTCTGGCAATGTATGTGGTTCCTTCTCCTTCACTGGTGGCCTTTCTCTTACTTATAATAGGGACGAGGTAATAGTTTTGTTTAAAGAAGAAAACGGAATGTCTATGTAACATGATCATACACCTTTTATTTAGTAATTTGTAAATTCAAAATATCTTTATACACCTTAATGCTCTAAACAAATACATAATTGAAAATGCTCATATCATTTATACCAGATGCCGGTTATAATGTATGTAAATCTTTTATTTATTTATTCATGATGCTAAACAAAAAAAAAATATTTAACCTGTAAATAAATAAATGTAAACTTTTTATTGTACATTGATAGTGATATTTATCGATGTAATTATTTTTATATTGGCTTCGATTAATTGCTTTAGACAACCATTTGCACGTGTTGTTTCTAGCTTTTAATCTTTGCCTTGTAAAACTTTTAATTAATTATTAACATGACTTGAAAAAGATTAATGATGCCTAGACAAAGCCATGAAGAAAATGCTCATTCGCACGTAGCATCTCTTCAACTGCCCAACACCATTAGTCCTATTTTTGTTGTAATTCCAACTTTATGAATTAAAAGAAAACCTTACAGGATAATATTTGCTCATCTATATTGTTCAACATTACATTGAGTAATCATTTGCACGTAAAACCAATATCTGTTTAACAATTTAGATAACTCCTTTTCAAAAAAAAAACTTACTTGCTATCTTTAAACATTTCATCAAAATGTTCATTTTGAATGTCCATATTGAACGTTTCAAATGAATTTAAATATATTAATAAAAGAAAATTATTATGAATAAACGTGATAAAGAAATAATGAAAACTACTATTCTACAATGTAATAATTATTTTTAAAGCGTCTTATTCTTTCGAAGTCGTAATAAGAAGTCTCCTCTTGTCGAATCTTGTTTCGAATTTATACCGGCAAAAAAACTCTACGTTGACTATTGCGCCCTCTAGTCCATATTTTAGGTTGGCATTGGAATATATCCTCCAGTGAAATCGCTGCCCACATGTTGTCGTCTTGATACACACACACATACACATATTGTTCTGACAGTTCTTTATTGACTAAAACGTCAACATATCGGAAATTGTTTTCTTATTCAAAAGTCTTTTCACTGCCTCGTACTGCCTTTCCGACGGTAGGTTTATTCTTGTTGTTAATACCATCCTTCTTTGTATTCATCAATGAACCTATTGCCTTGTTCATTGTTCAATACATATTTTTTCTTCCCATTTATTAATGTCAATTTCACCTTTCTTGTAGCTAGATTGCGATTTGGTAAGATGGGAAACACGTTGGAGATAACGATTATTTTTCTTCCCGCACTGCCTGCACCTGGAAGACACGTTTGTTTCTCCATTGCATCTCTGTTTTCTATCCATGATCTTTCCATCGGTAATATGTCTATCTGCAATAAACTTTACACAAGTTTTATATTTTGTTATCTTTTGTAGATCATGAAACTGTACACGTCTGTTTCCAGTCTCTGAAGCATTGTGTTACAAACAAATCATAAACACATACACTTTTTATTTATGCTATCAGCTACCTTTTTATACCAAATGTTATTGCTGATCGGGTTTACGTTTTATATATTTTTATATCCTTTTCTAGTCTCTAGTTATAAGCTAAGGTAATTTTTATCTTTTAATATAATTTAGTTTTTAAACTCTTTCATAAAGTTTTATTACTTTATGCATGTAAATCATAATAATTTATTCAGCCATATTTATGTTTTTTGCATATCGTATTTGATCTTTTTCATACAATTCTATTGCTTTTACATGACTAATTCTCTTGACTGTTCCGTCCATTAACATAACCCTTTCTCGATTACTTTTTGACTTAAACAGCGGTCCATTATTTAGAATGTTTAAAGCAATCTTTACGCATTGTATAAAATTAGGTTCTTTTTGATGATATGTAAACCATACATCTTGGGTATCCTTTCTACAAAAGAAATATATTGCTTATATTTATTTTGTCTTTTATTTCATATTTATTTAATAAATTTTATTTTACATTTTCTCACTATTCACTTGAATAATAATGACTTTTAAATTATTTGCTTGTATATTGACCATGTGTATGCAACTTTATATACATTCATGTAATTTGTTGCATATTTAAACTCTTTCATATCCAAGTACGATTTTTTGTCATTTTTTATTTCATTTCAAAACTTAAACTAATTCTTAAAGCTATTCTTATTTTATAAACTTGCGAGATATCACGGCAATATGTTTCGCCACACTGTGGCTTCATCAGGTGGATGAAAATACAATTTCAAAATACAAATTACCTCCTATATATATCAATACAAATTACAAACATAATCTCATTCTAGGAGGGGGTGGACATGTTTAAATTTTAGATTTAGTAGGGGGGGGGGAGTTATTTAAATCTAGTTGATCATTTAATATTATACCTAGTTTATTACATTTATTAATTGCTAAACTTTCTAGAATATTAAGTTTTTTACTTTTTCCTAAAACATGTAAAGTTGTAAAATTAGTATTGAATTTATGATTACGTTCTAAGCAATGATTAGCAAAAGTTGAGTCTGTCTTCTTATCCCTCTAACATCTTTCGTGTTCTTTCATTCTAGTATCGAATGTCCTTCCTGTCTGTCGTACATACACTTTTTTACAGTCTTCGCATGTCAACTTGTACACCCCTGAGTTTAATCTATTGTCCGTTTTATCTTTATTGTTTTTTATTGCGTTTTGTAAGGAATTGTTGGTTTTGAATGAAATTGTCTCTTCTCTACTTGTTTTAATTAAGTTCCCTACTGTGTTTGAAATTGCATGTATGTGTTGGAATTATAATTGTGCGTTCTATTGTTTTTTACTGTGGGGTAAATTAAAGATAGCGTTTTGGATTTCTGTAGTTTTCTATGTAAAAGCTCCATGTAGAAATTTGTCAAAATATCTAATAAACCTTATCCTTGAAAATACTAAATTTAAATCCAATTTTTCTATCAAGAACTCGCATGAATTAATAAAGAAAATTTCAAACAAAGATGTACCTAACAATTGTAAACTGTTATCTTTCGACGTCACTAATCTATTTTCAAGCATTCCACCCCAGGACGTAATAGATATAATCTCCTTAAATTTGAACAAAAATAAGACAAATCCCATCATTATAACGGAACTTTTAAATTTACTAGAAAGGTGTTTAGATCAAAACTATTGTCAATTTCAATACGAATTTTATAAACAGACAGAGGGTTTAGCAATGGGAAACCCCTTAAGTCCTTTACTTGCCCACATATTTATGAATCATTTAGAAAACATAATTAGTAAACATCCTTTTTTCAAACATTGCATTTACTGGGTAAGATATGTGGATGACATATTAGTTGCTTTTAACGGTACAGAGAGACAATTAACATCTTTACATAATTATATTAACACTATTTACCCAAACATCAAATTTACGATTGAAATAGAAGAAAACAACACTATTAACTTTTTAGATCTCACTATAACACATATAACTAATAAACATGAATTTTCAATTTACCACAAACCTACACATACAGACATAACTATACATGCACGTTCGTTTCATCCCATTACACAAAAATTATCTGCTTATCAATCAATGCTTCATATACTAATTAATGTCCCTTTGAGTAAAGAAAACTTTGATTTAGAATTAAACAGAATATACATTATAGCGTTAAATAACGGCTTCTCTATAGATTTAATTAATAATATTTTAGAAAAACTACAGAAATCCAAAACGCTATCTTTAATTTACCCCACAGTAGAAAACAATAGAACGCACAATTATAATTCCATCACATACATTGGTACAATTTCAAACACAGTAGGGAACTTAATTAAAACAAGTAGAAAAGAGACAATTTCATTCAAAACCAACAATTCCTTACAAAACGCAATAAAAAACAATAAAGATAAAACGGACAATAGATTAAACTCAGGGGTGTACAAGTTGACATGCGAAGACTGTAAAAAAGTGTATGTAGGACAGACAGGAAGGACATTCGATACTAGAATAAAGAACACAAAAGATGTTAGAGGGATAAGAAGACACTCAACTTTTGCTAATCATTGCTTAGAACGTAATCATAAATTCAATACTAATTTTACAACTTTACATGTTTTAGGAAAAAGTAAAAACTTAATATGCTAGAAAGTTTAGAAATTAATAAATGTAATAAATTAGGTATTATATTAAATGATCAACTATATTTAAATAACTCCCCCCTACTAAATCTAAAATTTAAACATGTCCACCCCCTCTTAGAATGAGATTATGTTTGTAATTTGTATTAATATATATAGGAGCTAATTTGTATTTTGAAATTGTATTTTCATCCACCTGATGAAGCCACAGTGTGGCGAAACATATGTACTGTGTTCAACATTATAATAATTTTGAAACTATACACGTGTGTTTTATTATATATAAATAAAATAAAGGTTATGTTTACTGATATATTTGAAAAAAAGACTTTTGAAAATCCGTCCGTAGAAAGCGAAGGTACTCTCTTCCATTAACATTTTCATCAAAGAAATAAGGTCCAATTATGTAACTACCCACTATTCCTCCTTACACATTTAATGACCAACGATTTTGAAAGCTTGCAGATGTGATAAAGTAAGGGTTTTTATGTGTTATAATAACGGAAATTGTGACGATAAACGTAATCACTTTAATAGAAGGTGGCTTCGTCGGTAAACAACAAAAAATTGAGAAAGCCAGGATAATTTATTTGCTGCCCATTGACAAAAATGTAAGCGATTCTGAAAATTTATTTCATCTAACCCTGTGTATGAATATGCTACGGATGAATTACATATTTCCTAATTATTCTGGATTCTCAAATTTGACTTAATCTAACTGACGACTAATTTTCGTAGTACTATAGTCTATTTTTAAAGTAGCGAGACGAATTTCTGAACATACCCCAATCCCAAATTACATGCACGAAAATCTTGAAAACAGTATATCGAGTATATCTGATAACTATTACTGTCGAACTCTGAAAAGAACTGGTAAAGTATATATAATATAATAAACAACAAGGCTTAACCATAAACAATGTCAGTTGACAGAATCTGAGCAAGATTTATACGGTGTCATTTGGCCTTGCTTTCAACCAATGAGATTTCACTGTCAAAATGGTCTGTTCAGAAATTCGTCTCGCTACTTTAAAAATAGAATATAGTATATGCGGATGTTCGACTACACTCGCAAGTACCATAAACGTCTTATCCTCACCAGTTATTGTTTTTTCCGCTCTTTATTTCATATTCAGTACATTCTGTTCACTCAAACCGTTCCTTTATACTTTCGAAGGTTTCTGACTTCGGTTGACTTCTGCCAGAGATCGCTGTGCATAAAGTCTGGATGCTAACAACGAGTTTTTTTCAGATTCACCTAAAACGTCAATCTTATCTATTAATTCTTCATGAGAATAATTCATTTGGATGATAACTAATAGCGATACTTTTATAAATTTGGCATAAATGTTTACCGACTTTCTTTAACAGTTGACTCAGACAGTGAGCGGCATTCCAGCCTTTATTGGACGAATATTTGAGTGCATAGAACAGGGCTCGTAGTTCTTTATTTGACCGCTAATTGCTCCTATAGTGATTATCTCAGAAATTAGAAAAGATAGGTATAGGACATTGTTAACAAAAATGAAAGAGAATAAAAAAAGAAACAAAATGCGGCAATAAAATACCGGGTATTCCATTTAAAAAAATACATTTTTGGTATGTGAAAATTTCAGGAAGTAGGCTTTGAAAAAGCAAAGCTATTTTTACTTTTAAAAGCAATGAAGAAATGTTTTTCTTTCTGTAGACGTGTTTTTGTCAAAGATTTCCAAAAAAAATTAATAACTCAAAAACTATTGCCTCGATTTTGAAAAAGAGAAAATAGTTAAATAGACAATTTAAAACAGTACTAGAAACTCCAAAAATATATACAGTGAGTCATTCAAAAAAATTATATTTCATACATTTCCGTTGAAACAAGAAGTGCGTCAGAGCTTAAAGTATTTTTAGAATATGCGCCCCAAGCAACCCTTAATCCTCCACTAATTGTTTTTTCTTTTATTTAAAACACAAAAGAGCAATCAAAGAAGCGGCTACTAATGACTCACCCTGTATACAGGAACATCGATTGTCCATCTAGCGAACTAAGCCCCTGCGAAGTTAACACCAAATGGGATGACTTGACTACAGTCCAAGGGCTTCCACAGTACTCTTCCTCCACAGCATGATGAATATATTGTGAATGATGGTAATCAGTTCGCCATTTGTGGTTACGTGGTCGCCCGCTGCCTAGCTATCTAGGATTGGGTAGACTAACAGAACCACAGAGTGACCATGGAGCACACTACACCGGCCGTGTATATGCCTAAAAAAGATCACCAGCTGGACCGAAGCTCTACCCAATTTATACTCCTCTCGGATATATTCACCCACATTTTGATACGTCCCAGGCTCTAGTATAGGGCACCTTAAAGTACTACTGCATCTCCATAGGGACCCCGAAGATGCAAATCAATTCCTTAGTCGCACTCTAAGCTGATAACGTTCGATCGATTTTTCAGACCTACTTACTTTCACAATAAGCAACAATATACAATTGCAGTAACAAATGGAACCCAAAGACAAGTAAAAAACGAGATATACCTGGATGCAGTTATAGAAGAGACAGGAAGAACAAATAAGAAAATATTAGAAAAGACATAAACAGAGGGAACACTCTCTCATATAACCTACTTTTCTGAAGAATAAGAAATGTTCAAAAGAAGCTAGGGTATAAGTACATATTTCAAAAATTATCGTCTATATAATATAATCAACTGTACTCTCGGAAAATAACAGAAACGCAGCAAAATAAGCAGGAAGAGACAAATAAAATATCTTCGCAAGATTGAAAACAAGTCATTTGGCAAAATCAGAAATCAAATATATGGAGCAAAACTGAACACGAAACCTATAGTAAATCTAATAGAGAAAAATCAGATGAGATGATGTAAGCACATGATATAACTGGACGAAAATGAAATAAATATTTCTTATGGTGGGTATAACCCAGAGTAAAGACAGGAAGGACTAAGCAAGTCAAGAAAATCATGGAAGAAAGAAATTAGAAAATCAACTAAAAACCTTAAAGAAAATCCGGAAGTGACCCTCGAGGTTACTCATTTCAGTCTTACATTCGCTCTGGTAGATAGGCAAAAGGATTAGATACATATGGATAATTACAAACCACCAGCTTACTATAGTTTGACAAAATTAATAGTAATGTTTCTAAAAAAAAAATGGGTGTGCTTAAGACCACACGGCAGAAGTGAAAACTTCATCAGGGCGAGATTAATAATACGAAATACAATTTTTTTTTCGTTCTATATTACATTTAAAATATATATATATATATATATATATGTTCTCTTTCAGGTTTCCGCGGGTAGTATTATGTGTTGTCACTGGATTCCGGGTTTTCTTCCGCGTTTCCACTGCTTGGTCTTTGGAAAGACCGATGCTGGTTTCTTGACGACGTTTCGGCAAAATCACACTTGCCATCTTCAGGTCTGCGATAACTGTCTGCTTCTGCTTCTTGTTATTCGTAAACTGACGTTTTCGGGATTCGGATGGTGGTTATATACTTCGTTAGCGTGTCGGTTGGTTGCCCTTGGACGAGTGTGTGCATGGTTCCGTGTCGTTGGGCTCGTGTTTGGAGTGTGACGGCTGGTTTGCGATGTAGAAGTATTAGTTTGGTGTTCTTTGTTGGTATCTGTTCTTGTTAGTGCTGGTTTCCATGCTGTTGGTAACCTCTGGGTATCATCTCGTGAATTCAGATTGTTCGGATGTTTTTCAATTTCGATGGCTTCCCTGATGATTCTGGTTTTAGTATGTTCGATGTTCGCTAATAGCTTGGTGTTACTGAAGTCTATCGTGTGGGATGTTTCTTTTACATGTTGAGCCAGAGATGAAGTTTTCTCGTCTTTTCTTACGGAATTTTTGTGTTCGTCTCTTCTTGCGTTTACCCTTCTGTTCGTTTGTCCAATGTAAGTTTTTTCACAGTTGAGGCACGGAATTTCATAAACTCCTTGGTTTTCCAAAGGTATTTTTGTTTTAGGGTTTCGAAGGACTGTACTGATTTTTCTGTCTGCTTTGAATGTTGTTTCAATGTTGTGTCTTCGTAGGATTTTGGATATTCTATCGGTGGTGCCTTTCACATAGGGTAAGTAGGTTTTGGCAGTTGGTGTTTCTTTTTCCTCTTGTGGTGTTGTTGGTTTCGGCTTGGATGCTCTTTTGATAGCAGATTCACTGAAACCATTCTGCTGGAGTGCCTTGTGGAGTTTGTCCATTTCTTGGGTGATGTTATCTTCGTCTGCTAATCTCTGCGATCTTGTCACTAGGGTTTTCACTACTGATTGTAACTGAGCTGGGTGGTGGTGAGACTGAGCGTTCAGATATCTGTCTGTATGGGTGGATTTTCGGTATACCGTGTGACTTAAGTTCCCATTTTCTTTCTTCTTGACCAAAACGTCGAGGAATGGTAATTCGTTGTTCGATTCTATTTCCATCGTAAATTTTATTTTTGGATGGGTTTTGTTTAAATGTTCCAGGAAGATGTCGAGGTGGTCCTTTCCATGTGTCCAGATCACGAAAGTGTCATCGACGACGTAGCGTAGCCAGAGTTTGGGTTTGTGGGTGGCCGTCCTTAGTGCTGTTTTTTCTAAGTTTTCCATAAAAAGGTTTGCTATTACTGGTGATAGTGGAGAACCCATAGGGGCGCCTTCTATTTGTCTATAGCGCTGATCTTCGTAGATAAAGTATGTGTTTGTCAGACAGTGTTTCACCAAGTTCATTATGTGCACTGGGGGTTGGTATATTCGTTCGATGGTCTCTAGAGCTTCGGCAACTGGTATATTGGTAAACAGTGATACTACGTCGAAGCTTACTAATAACCATTCTGGTTCTACTTTTTCTTGTCTCAATAGATCGATGAAGTGGCTTGCGTTCTTGACGTAAGATTCGGCTTCTTCGACATGAGGTTGTAGTTGTTGGGCTAGGTATCTAGCCAATTGTTGAACAGGTGATCCAATGGAGCTGACTATGGGTCTTAGGGGTGCACCTTCCTTGTGGACTTTAGGCAAGCCGTAGAATTTGGGGCATCTTGATGACTTCTCCCTTGGAATGAGTGCTGTCTGGATTTCCTTGTCGATGGGACTCTCCTTGATTTTAGTTTTGGTTGTTTTCTCCAGGTATGTTGTTGGATCCGTGGAGATTGGTTGATATGCTGGATCCTCCAAGAGGGTTCTTATTTTGGCGTCGTAGTCGGTTGTGTTCATTACCACAGTAGCATTTCCTTTATCCGCTGGTAGAATAATAATGTTTTCGTTTTCCCTTAGTTGTTTCAATGCCAGGAATTCTTCATGTGATAGGTTTTTCTTTGGTGGTTTGGCTGTCCTTAATATTTGCGATACATCTTGGCGGATAGTCTCGGCCGTATTCTTGTCAATCCCAGCTATAGTTGCTTCTACTCCACAAATTATTTCTTCTACTGGTATGCGGGCAGGAGCTATTGCGTAGTTAAATCCCTTAGCCAAAACATTGTGGGATGCTGCGTCCAATCCATGGGTGGATAAGTTGTATACCACTTTGAGTGGTTTGTTCTCTACTCTGGTAAACCCAGAGATACCAGAGTAGAGAACAAACCACTCAAAGTGGTATACAACTTATCCACCATTGGATTGGACGCAGCATCCCACAATGTTTTGGCTAAGGGATTTAACTACGCAATAGCTCCTGCCCGCATACCAGTAGAAGAAATAATTTGTGGAGTAGAAGCAACTATAGCTGGGATTGACAAGAATACGGCCGAGACTATCCGCCAAGATGTATCGCAAATATTAAGGACAGCCAAACCACCAAAGAAAAACCTATCACATGAAGAATTCCTGGCATTGAAACAACTAAGGGAAAACGAAAACATTATTATTCTACCAGCGGATAAAGGAAATGCTACTGTGGTAATGAACACAACCGATTACGACGCCAAAATAAGAACCCTCTTGGAGGATCCAGCATACCAACCAATCTCCACGGATCCAACAACATACCTGGAGAAAACAACCAAAACTAAAATCAAGGAGAGTCCCATCGACAAGGAAATCCAGACAGCACTCATTCCAAGGGAGAAGTCATCAAGATGCCCCAAATTCTACGGCTTGCCTAAAGTCCACAAGGAAGGTGCACCCCTAAGACCCATAGTCAGCTCCATTGGATCACCTGTTCAACAATTGGCTAGATACCTAGCCCAACAACTACAACCTCATGTCGAAGAAGCCGAATCTTACGTCAAGAACGCAAGCCACTTCATCGATCTATTGAGACAAGAAAAAGTAGAACCAGAATGGTTATTAGTAAGCTTCGACGTAGTATCACTGTTTACCAATATACCAGTTGCCGAAGCTCTAGAGACCATCGAACGAATATACCAACCCCCAGTGCACATAATGAACTTGGTGAAACACTGTCTGACAAACACATACTTTATCTACGAAGATCAGCGCTATAGACAAATAGAAGGCGCCCCTATGGGTTCTCCACTATCACCAGTAATAGCAAACCTTTTTATGGAAAACTTAGAAAAAACAGCACTAAGGACGGCCACCCACAAACCCAAACTCTGGCTACGCTACGTCGATGACACTTTCGTGATCTGGACACATGGAAAGGACCACCTCGACATCTTCCTGGAACATTTAAACAAAACCCATCCAAAAATAAAATTTACGATGGAAATAGAATCGAACAACGAATTACCATTCCTCGACGTTTTGGTCAAGAAGAAAGAAAATGGGAACTTAAGTCACACGGTATACCGAAAATCCACCCATACAGACAGATATCTGAACGCTCAGTCTCACCACCACCCAGCTCAGTTACAATCAGTAGTGAAAACCCTAGTGACAAGATCGCAGAGATTAGCAGACGAAGATAACATCACCCAAGAAATGGACAAACTCCACAAGGCACTCCAGCAGAATGGTTTCAGTGAATCTGCTATCAAAAGAGCATCCAAGCCGAAACCAACAACACCACAAGAGGAAAAAGAAACACCAACTGCCAAAACCTACTTACCCTATGTGAAAGGCACCACCGATAGAATATCCAAAATCCTACGAAGACACAACATTGAAACAACATTCAAAGCAGACAGAAAAATCAGTACAGTCCTTCGAAACCCTAAAACAAAAATACCTTTGGAAAACCAAGGAGTTTATGAAATTCCGTGCCTCAACTGTGAAAAAACATACATTGGACAAACGAACAGAAGGGTAAACGCAAGAAGAGACGAACACAAAAATTCCGTAAGAAAAGACGAGAAAACTTCATCTCTGGCTCAACATGTAAAAGAAACATCCCACACGATAGACTTCAGTAACACCAAGCTATTAGCGAACATCGACCATACTAAAACCAGAATCATCAGGGAAGCCATCGAAATTGAAAAACATCCGAACAATCTGAATTCACGAGATGATACCCAGAGGTTACCAACAGCATGGAAACCAGCACTAACAAGAACAGATACCAACAAAGAACACCAAACTAATACTTCTACATCGCAAACCAGCACATACATAGTTGCATCGTTAATTGTTTGTGTATTTCAATCAAAATTGTACATGTTTAGGTGAACCTAGGCCAGTTTGATAGGATTACATGAGTAATTATCGATTGTCCTATGCTTATTTGCTTTCATTTACATTTATACTTGGCTATTTTACATTCTATATTGTTATATTATCAACAGTTCTACTCTTAATTTTTCTTTACATAGTTGCGTCGTTGTTATTTGTATATTTGGATTGACTGAACAGTTTGTGGTAGACCCCAAGCCTTTTAATGTGATTATAGAAATAATCTCGACTGTCCTATGCTTATTGATTACATTTTCATTTATACATTTTGATTTACATTTTATATTTGTCATTGTTTTCTAATTGACAACCAGTTGTCATATTGTTATTACTTTTAATTCATTTTATGCCACTACTACCAAGAAGATTTTCAATTTTTCAATACATTTGTATAATTGGCAAAGAATTGTAATATATTTTATTAACTGCCTGGTTGAAATAAGGCATTACACAGTATTAGGTATTTTCACAGTTGTTTTACACTTGGACATTTTGGATTGACATTTTAAGGTAATACTATATTTTTTATTCACATATTAATGCTTTAACATACACTTTCTTTGTTATGCTGCACTGACGAAACCAAACTAGGTAGAAACATATATGTCTGTAGCTACAAATACATCTTAACACACATAGTTGCATCGTTAATTGTTTGTGTATTTCAATCAAAATTGTACATGTTTAGGTGAACCTAGGCCAGTTTGATAGGATTACATGAGTAATTATCGATTGTCCTATGCTTATTTGCTTTCATTTACATTTATACTTGACTATTTTACATTCTATATTGTTATATTATCAACAGTTCTACTCTTAATTTTTCTTTACATAGTTGCGTCGTTGTTATTTGTATATTTGGATTGACTGAACAGTTTGTGGTAGACCCCAAGCCTTTTAATGTGATTATAGAAATAATCTCGACTGTCCTATGCTTATTGATTACATTTTCATTTATACATTTTGATTTACATTTTATATTTGTCATTGTTTTCTAATTGACAACCAGTTGTCATATTGTTATTACTTTTAATTCATTTTATGCCACTACTACCAAGAAGATTTTCAATTTTTCAATACATTTGTATAATTGGCAAAGAATTGTAATATATTTTATATATATATATATATATATATATATATATATATATTGAACCCGTAAAGCAGGTGAAAGATATTTCAAATGCTTAATTCTCTAGTATCTTACAATGCCCTATATTCGGGTGCCAAAATGAATTAGTATTTTATTCTATTCAAACTTTATGTACAGGGTTATTGACTATATTTGGACCAATAGATAACTTTGTTATTTGAAGGATTAGAAAACGTTTAAATTAGGAAAGATTTAGGATTTCACTCAAGGCGCTAGAATTTGATATCAGAAAAAATAAACGAACGTCGTAAAGCCGTCAAAAACGGCTAGCTTAGTTTTTTTTAAATGGAATACCCTATATAATGTTACATAATCTGATTCTAAATAAAATTTCGAGTATAGTCCATTTATATAACATATACCTACATTCAACTGTTTTCGCGCTATCGCTGATTGAAAATCGTACTACTAATATGTTTTCTACACCCTTCGTATATGAATTTACGTAAGTCATTACGGGGTTTCTATGGAAACATAGTAGTAGTACGATTTTCAATCAGCGATAGCGCGAAAACAGTTGAATGTAGGTATATGTTATATAAATGGACTATACTCGAAATTTTATTTAGAATCAGATTATGTAACATTATATAGGGTATTCCATTTAAAACAAACTAAGTTAGCCGTTTTTGACGGCTTTACGACGTTCGTTTGTTTTTTCTGATATCAAATTCTAGCGCCTTGAGTGAAATCCTAAAACTTTCCTAATTTAAACGTTTTTCTAATCCTTCAAATAACAAAGTTATCTATTGGTCCAAATATAGTCAATAACCCTGTACTTTCTTTTAAAAACCCAGGCTCAGCTTAAATAATTTAAATCATAATACTATTCTCTTTCCTAATATTTATTAAACTGGTGGGACTATACTTTTAATAAACTATACCAGTATATTATAAATCTGGGAGGGGTTCTTCATGTTCAATGTCATTGACTTCTAACCTTACTTGTAAATCGTTTACCACTGATTTGTTTTACAAAATTCTTTATATAATACTTCTTTTAATCTCAAGAAAAGGGTGTTTGTGGGTCCGCTGTATCTGATTATTTGCTGGTAAATATATGATTACAACTAAACATGTAAATATTTCTATTCTTATTTAATCTTTTTCAGATAACATTAATTTTATGTTTGTTTTGTTTTAGGGTTATGTAACTCTCATTAACAGATGATCCATTAAAGGATAAAAATAAATAGTACTTCTAATGAAGAAAAAACAACAATCTCAAGATAAATAATGTATATCGATTGTGCTCATCAATGCAACAGTAATAAAAAAAATCACTATTAAAATTGTCTAATAACGATGAAAATATGTACGTTTGAAATTATGTAAATAAACTGTTATGGAAAATGATACATTTATGGTCAGTATGTTCTTTGAATGACAGTTTGTATATTTTTAACAACCGATAAATAATGCTTTGTAATTCTTAATATAAATATTCAATTTATGACGATATTCCAATGGATAAAATGCGAAATATTATTCTCAATAAGGTATTTCTTTTATATATAATTGTGATTAGTGAATCCTAAATGATTTTGCATATAGTTTTAAATATGGATTTTTAAGTTAATACTACTAAATTCGTAAGATGAATCTGTTATTCTGTTAATAAATAAATATTTTATGCAACCTTGAATTAGATACAATATGAAGTTTCACACGATTTGTCCAATTTATAATTCTTCTGTGTTTTATAGATTGTTCGTACCTCGATAGAACCTATATCCTTGACTAGGGTTCTTGTTCCGGCGTGTTACACCTCCATACGTGCTTAAAAATAATGAATGTTACCAAAACTGCCAGCTACTAATACTTGTGGATCCTGAAAAATAAAATATGGCTGTTCCTAAAAATAAAAACACTTCCTCGAGATGTTACGGATTTCTGGATCTGGATTATAATTTGCAGCACATCTGTTAGTTAATCTTGAAATATTCCCGGATTCTCGTCCTGGATTATAAATTTCTGCACATCAAATGGTTAATCTTGAAATATTCTCAGATTCTCGTCCTAGATTATGAATTTCTGCACATCAAATGGTTAATCTTGAAATATTCTCAGACTCTTTAACTGGTTTGGATCCGGATTTTATAAATATGCGTTCGATCTGATCAAGTTTTCACTTCAAAAATTCATACGTACCCATGTATATATACAAATCGACGATGTGATCATTCTCATACGAGTACCCGCGCTGGTCTAATGGTAACGTGCCGGCCTTACACCCAGGCGGCTCGGGATCGCATCTGCACGCGGACAAGAATTTTTCAGAAAATAAAAATACAATATTTCGCGTATTTATTCTAAATTTCAATACAATTGAAATTAAAATACCGCTAGTTAGTGTTATAATATAAAGCCGGGCGTTAAACGGTTGCCGAGCGAGTATAGCAGAGACCGGCAGAGACGCGTTAACTATATCTCTCTCGCTCCCTTAGTCGACTCGACTCGAGCCGACTTTACCCGAACGAGCGTTACATTCCGAGCGTGACGGCTCAGTCTCGTTCAGTGTCCAACAATCAATGCATCAACGCGCCCATAGAAGTTTTCACTTCAAAAAAATACAATCAATGTCATAATTAAGGGGGCTTAATGGTAAAGGTCATAACAGATATTAATTTGATGTAGGTTCAAAACATACCGAAAGCGGAAGTTTTACAACCAAATGTCGCTAATAAGTGTTATTAGTTATTAGTTATTGGAAAAGTATCAATTATTCATAATTTCATGACACTGAAAAAAAAATTGATTTAATAAGAGTGGATAGAAATTTTCAAAACATTAGGTATTAAAATTAATAATGATGATGTGCATCGCTTACTAGGAAATTCCAAGTATATGTACAACATAGGTAGGTAGGTACATCGTATACATATACATACATACATAAGTATTTTCGCATCCATTCCGAAAACCCCATGTACTAGGATGCCTCTCACTCAATATATATTCATCGTGCTTAATTGAATAACTACCTCCACTCACGTAATGTTATTTGATGTCTGCCCCTCGTAATTACCGAGAAAGAGAACATGTTTTACGACAGACCAGCACTCCTTTAATTATTAACTTCATTTAGTGAACTCGACAAGCAATTATATTTCAACTTGAAGATCATTTATATTAGTAGTTCAATTAGTATCGGAATATAATGTAAGTTATTACGTACAAGATCACGTTGACGTATTATTTAATGACTAAATTGCATAAGTTCTCATCAGGTAAATTATATAATATGTAGCGTGACGTTATTGACAGTGAAAATTAGAATTACAAAACACAAAATAGTATTCATCGTTACACGTAACTTTATTTGCTTCTAGGATGAAATTATGAGAAGTATTTATTTTATGTGTATTTTGCTACGAGGGCGTATTTTTATGTTATCTACCTAGCCATGAAACAAAAGAGTGACGATGTCAAGCAAATTATTGAAAAATTTCTGTCACTGTTAGAAGTACATGTGCTAAGTTGTGTTTAGTTTATGCTGTGTAAAGAGATTTGTGACGCTCCATTTCTCGATAAAATGAGTGAAACTAAAGTTGAACATTGCAGCGTAATAAAGTTCCTGACCAAGGAAGGCAATGGTCCAAAAGTAATTTATGAAAGAATGGTTGCTGTATATGGGGAAGATACACCATCTTATTTCCAAGTAAAATATTGGTCTAAATCCTTTCGATGGGGCCGAGAGTCAATCAATGATGACCCAAAGTCCGGACGACCCGTTGAAGCTCGAACTGAAAACATTGTGCGAAAAGTCGAAAATTTGGTACTGAAAGATCGGCGTGTAAAGATCTCTGCCATTGCCAATGAAGTCTGTATATCCGATACGAGTGTTCTCAAAATTTTGCATGACTATTTAGGTATGAAGAAGATGTCTGCACGGTGGATGCCCAGATTGCTTACACCTGACCAAAAACTGTGCATAAAAGAAGTTTCTCAAGAAAATTTGGTCAAGTTGGAGAGGGACAAAACATTTTTATTTCGAATTATTACCGGGGATGAGACTTGGGTGTATTACTGGGACCCTCCTACTAAACAAGAATCCATGCAAGACACAATTTTCTGGAAAAAAAACTGATGGCAACTGTTTTCTGGGATGCTGAAGGAGTTTTGCTTATTGAATATATGCCGAGAGGGTCTACCATAAATGGAGAGGCCTACGGAAACACAATTAAAAATTTAACTGCTCTTGAGGAAAAACGCCCGCATTTATATCGACAAAAAAACTTGGTGCTGCACGACAATTGTCGGGTTCATAAGGCAAACAAAGTTCAGCAAATAATCAATGACTGTGGGTTTGTAGAGTAAGGCATCCACCTTATAGCCCCGACCTAGCTCCGTCAGACTTCTTCTTATTCAAAAATTTAAAAAAGCATCTCAGAGGAAAGCGTTTTGCTTCTGATGAAGAACTCAACGAAGCTGTTGAAGAATATTTTGCGGGGTTACCGAAGCAATTTTTTTCTGAGGGTATGGCGCAACTGGAAAAAAGATGGAATAAGTGTATTAGTGTTGAAGGGAGTTATGTAGAAAAATAAAATTCTTTTGTTCTCTTATGTGTTTTTTTTCATGTCTAGGTAGATAACATAAAAATATTTTTTAATTGTCTCTTCATCTGTATTTACCTGTATGAACTTTAAAGAAAATGGTGCCAAGACTTCATCAATTATCGCTAATGTATCTCCTATTACATTTCACATTTTCTTTGAAGGGGCCAGCATTTCCTGATCAAAGATTAATGAAATCAGAATATTCAATTACAAGCCTTCACCGGTGAATCTTCACTGGTTAAGAGCGATATTCTACATATAGCGAAGAAAGTATTACCAACTCTTCACTTAATATTATTTTAGATTCTTGGAAGACTTCTCCATTAAAATCTGTTACAGATAAGGTACCTAAAAATTTATTACCTCCTTCCATTTCATTTTTTGACAAGAAAAACTTATTTTTGTAATGTTAAACTTATCGTTTGATTTGGAAAGCATTTGCCTACAAAACCCAACTGGTCGTTATGACGTTCAGTGATTTGTTAAAAAAAATGCAGAAAACTGAAGCAATAGTAATCTCCCTTACGAAAGAGATCTCACAGAGTGCAATTCTTCTCTGTTCCCACTGTCACTCGTGTCTTGTAAGGATATTGGTTCGGCAAAAGAAACTGTTGCTTCAGAAGTCTTCGAAGATTACCAATGAGAGAAGGATCGTGATTGTTTTCAGTTATCGAAATAAGGTCAGTCGGGCAATTTGACCAACCACGGTCAAATTACCCGTCAAACATTCATATTCTTGGAATATATCGGGATTGTATGCCTATACATTAGAAGCCAGAGACTATGTTTCAGTGTATCATGACCAAAGGCAACGCTATCATGATTATCACTGAAATGTTATAAATCGACATGGATTTTCCTGAATTAAAGGTGAGCCATTAATGATATAGCGCATTGATAGTTGTTTTTAGGAGTCCATAAACGGCGCTGTCCAACAACTGCAATTTATGTGAGGAATGGGATGAAAGGGACAAAAAAAATGATGCCCCGTCTTTGCCAAAATTGAACCCAGCAATGCTTAAATTGAATTTGTGATGTGGTTGTCAAAAATAAGAGGAGCTGTGGTCTCAACAGACGATCCCACGTGGACTTAAGAAGTGTTCATCCATCCACTGGAATTTGCAACACCTACGCAGTCTGGCGAGTTTCCATTGAGAATATGGTTCTTATATTGTTTCCTAGGAAAAACAAAAAAAGTGGCAAAGAACGTTTCCGATGATCAAGGTCACAAGAGTACCTCGTTTGGCTGAAGTAACTCGACCATATTGTTTTGTTCCACATCGAGCAATGACTTTTTGAGGCAATTCAACTTTTGTTTTTTCAGTCTCCACTATGTTGCAGATATTAAACAACGATAGGACAAATTTATCATGGACGTTTTAAGAAGCTTAACGCTTGACTTAAGTAATAATAACAAATTTACATATTTTACTTTGATTGTGTTAGGTAATGTTTGTGACGACTTTGCCCCACGTGCAAAGTGATGATAATGCCCCACGCTATATTTTTTTACACAACCATATCAAAATTCAATACAAATGTACCAACGTTTTACATATACGTGTAAATTATTTGTATACCTAGTATTGTAATTGTGTATGACCCCATAATATAACTATTCCTAATCTTCCACTTTAACACTGTGGAAGATACTTTGTTGAGTCCTCCTGTTTTGAAAGACTTGAGTCGTTTTTCTTTCACGTGGATCTTCTTGTTTTAGAGGTAGTAAAGAATAACTCTTCACTGAATTTACGTTATACGTGGTTATTCACAAATGAAATAACACTACACTGTTATATACAACTTTATTTTCAATTAAATAAAATAACAATGCGAATAAATGTAGGCTTCTTGCATTGGGCAAGTTGAACCGTACGTGATAGCTAACTGCTAACAAGTTGAGTTTCGTTGATAAATTTTCTGTTACAAACAAATTCAGTATTTAGAGTGGAGTGGTAAATTTACAAAACCGTACCTCATCTATTGTTGTCTGGAAAAACCGAACATTAATGGGTTGTAAGTTTCCTTAAAGATTCTCGGAAGGAGCAAATAGCAATACAATTGTCTAATATAAATATATGATCCCTGCTGTGCGTTTGCGGGTTTCTTCAATTACAGAATATCTATAATTATGAAATCCGGCAAATGTTTATGACCTTTAAGTACTACAACCGCATGATGTTAATAAAAAAAAGAAAATAAATGGTAATTTAGACAAAGCATTTTACCGATTTTCTAGGAAGGACAATAGAGAAGTTTCTAAGAAAGAGATTACATTAGGAGACTGATGTCCCTCTTAGTCTTTCCAGATTTAATTTTAAATATACATTATTTTACGATTATGTAATCAGAATCATTTTCACAGGAGTATATCTATTACATTTTGAATAAAATTCTCTTCGTTTTTAGTTGACGTATAGCAAACTTTAGACGTAAATTCCAATCTAGCGCGAGTGATTTTATATTAAATAAAACTAGGAGAAATCTGACGGGAGAAAAATGTTAAATTACAGTAAATCTCAAATGCCGTATGCCACTTATATTGCTGTGAACTCTGATTAATGATTCAAACCGACAAAACTCCTGGTTCATTTTATTTTATGAAGCTAACAGGTTAAGGCCGAGAGGTCGTATGGTGGGCGTACGAAAGCGAATTCCCCTTTTTTTCAGAACCGAATGACAGATATCGTGAAAGGCTCTATTAACATTTCCATTCCCTTTTTGCATTACGATATCGTTAATTTTCAATTATTTAACAAGAAGTAACACTTCACTGCGTAAAGAATAATGTTTGCCATTCAACGACAGCACGGTAGTTTTTTTTTCGCTTCATATATTCTATTGTGAACACAGAAACAAAACAATGATTTATCATAGCACGGTAGGACAAAGCTTATTCATCGATGTTATTCTTTTTTTTTTGTATTTTCGTTGACTTCCGAATAACTGCGAACAAAGAAAGAAATGGCATTAAAAAGTTAATCTTTTAGTTGTAGTGGCTCTTCGTGACATTGTTTTTGTAGACAATCGAAAATGCGAGATGTTGTAAAGGGATGGGAAATGGAGCAACTAAATCACATAGTATACATAATAATGCACTTTGCCCAAAAAATAAAAATAACGAACGCCATCAGAGGATTTTATATAAGCAATTGAGTTTTTGTGAATTGATTTACTGTCATATGTATCATATAAAAACAGGTTACAACAAAGCAACGGAAATGAAAGAGATTATATCATTATTGAAAAGTTAATCAAATATTTTGAAATCTTATGGTCTTCAGTATTATTAAGAGGAGATTACAATTTTCTTTCTTTTATATAATATACAGTCTGTTAGATCAATGTGTCACAGCAAATGTCACGACTATTGTATGAATGATTAAAAAATGACATATAAGAAAATTATTGGATTATTTATTCTTAATAATGTGTCAATATCGGAAAAACAATTGAACATCAAAGAATTTAAATCAAACAAATAAATTTCATATTTTAAATAGAACGTACCCAGTATTATTACATGTTCTGAAGCTACATGAATTTACCTTAACAACGACATACTCTATGTTATACATATTTTATTAATTTACCTCGTAATAGAATAAATAATTAAGTGCCTTCAAAACGTAAAATTCAATTCAAAAAAATTGGTATGATGGACCAAGTGTGGGTGGATAGTTAAGAGATGAAATTAAAACAAGGTCTGTGGGACCTTGGACCTTGTTTTAATTTCATCTCTTAATTTAAAAAATGTTCCTTAAACACATTGCCTCTGCATGTTCTGCCCAGCAGTGACGAGGAGGCATAGCACTGCCTCCTCGTTGCTCAGTTGTTACTGCTGAAGTATCGAATTGACTATAAATTGGAGCTCTTACTATCCGGATATTCGAGTATCCGAGTTACTCATTATAACTCGAAATCCGGATCTAGATCCGGATCCGGGTATCCGGATATCCGGATACTTGTTTAACTTAAATTCGAGTAACCTGATATCCGGTTTCGGATCTTTTATTATGCCACCTCAAATATAAAGCTGTCCTTATTTGTATTCTGATTAACCCGTGTGTCTATGATCGAGGTACCCGACTACTACTAGTAGTCTCCACTTCCCTCCACTATTCTTCACTAAAAGTTGGGGAAATAGGAGTAATAATTAAAAATTCTTCGAAAAAAATTGTGGCGCCATCTATTTGACGATATTTTAAGCGACATCTTAAGCAAGATTCACGCGCCATCTATTTGTAACACATCGACATTCATATTGGCAGTTTGGAATTGTTTGTATTTAAACCAAAAAACGCAATAAATGTACTATAAATTTATAAATATAAGAATAAATACCTCATGTTTGCATTGTGTAAGAATATAATAACTTAATTTTAGGGAAAGGTGAGTAATAATTACGTACATGAAATGCTTAAATTAATTAGGTAATCTATCTTAGGTTAGGTATGATACCAATGACATTAATCAATAATATTTTTTTAATTTAATGTTCGTACAAAAAATATTGTACAAACCATTTGCGTGAAGACATCTTCCACGCATTCGCGCAATTAAAAGCAGTCGCTTCCTGCGGTCTCTCGTGCTTACAATGTGCGCTCATGCGGGAAAATAGTCTTCCCGCACTTGGTTCGTAAATAACTATTATACCGGTCTTGACATTATAAAAAATCTATAGAGAAAAGCACTTTCAGTTTTACCCGAATTTTCCAATTTTCTGGGCAACTTTTCCAATGTTTCCTTCCCTAAAAACCTTATTCGGACTATTAAGTATTTTTTTTTAAAAAATAAATCAAAACCGGTCCAGCCGATCTCAAGTGATGCGCTTACCAACAAACAGCATTTAATATTTATTTATATATATTATGTGTCACGAGATAAAATTGAATAATGTCAATTTATAGTAGGGCTCTTATTTTTGCGCGGATATCCGGATATCCGAGTCGTCAATATCCGGGTACTCGAATCTTAGATTCAAGTATTCAGATATCCGGATACTTGTTTTTAAATTACGATTACTGAATCGTAATCTAAGTTCGTTCGATTAACGATTACATTAATTGTAGTTTCGTTTTTTTTTTATATAAAGATTGCTGTAATCGTTGGCAAGGATTACTGTTATTAAATATTAGAAAAATCACTGTTATTTATTTTAGAAAGTGTATTTTATTGTTGTCTATTACATAAGCACCTATATTTATACCATACATTATTCACAATATTCAATATTAGCTTTTAATAATACAAAAGAAAATCTTTCTTCCGATGCCGACGAAGTTAGTGGTGTGTTGAACTTCAAGGAAGCTTTTTTCAGCAACTGATATTTTATATCCGGATATCCGGATCTAGATCCGGATATCCGGATACCTGTTTAACTTAAATTCGAGTAACCTGATATCCGGTTTCGGATCTTTTATTATGCCACCTCAAATATAAAGCTGTCCTTATTTGTATTCTGATTAACCCGTGTGTCTATGATCGAGGTACCCGGGTATTTTTCGTTAGATTTTTTCAGATTTTATCTAAAGCTCTTCTTTTGAGGATACACGTTTATGCCATCGACAGCCTCATCAGAATAGTGCGAAATAATACAAATACTTACGTTTATAACACTTTGTTCATGTTATTCTAAATGTCAAAGTTTTTTAGACGTTGTTGTATAACCGTGGTACCCGTGTACTTATATTGTATTTTGTGCATGATACATTCGGGCAACTCTTTAAGTAAAATCGAAATGATTTAGAAACATACTATTAGATACGTACTACACTGTTTTTATACACGTGTGTAGCATTTAGTCGTCGTTACAGAATATTCATCAGAAATTGGACGATGCATAATTTGTGTATCAAAACAGTCGTTCTTCTGTAACTGGCGCTAGTGTGCACGCTTAAAAAATGATTACTTGTTACTTTTAAAATTGTCAGGCTTCCATTTAAATTTAAAAGCCATCAACTATCAAAAACGCTTAATTAATCGGTGATTATGTCACCCCTTGCCATCGCGTCGCATTCAAGCAAACAACATTCAAAGAAATAACAAAGAAAAAAATGCAGTATTCCAGACAAACAAAAAACCAGAGCTGGGCGATAAGGATTACCGGTGTAATTGATTGCGGCTTCGATTACGATTGTTTTAATCGTAATTCAAAATTTTTTGAAATTAGAATTACTGTAATCGTTGATCGATGGAACTTAGATTACGATTCCAGTAATCGTAATTTAAACGTTTTCAAAATTATTCTAATTTCAAAAATTTTTGAATTACGATTTTCTAAGTAATCGTAATCGAAGTTGTTCAAAAAATGTGGGAGAGCCAAACGCGGCTCAATTAAACTGGTACGCGTTATATATGAAGGCAATAATTATCCGAATAGAATAGGAAAGAACAAAAACAAAACAGTTTTTAAAATACATTAGAAATTAAAAAAAATAATGAGGAGTAGAAAGCGTATAGAAAAATTATTCGAAATCCTATTTTGAGTACTTCTATTCTCATAATAAATCTTTATAGAATACATACTTTGCAAGATATTCGAAAAAAAGTGCTACTCGCAGGCCGGCTTTTGCACGTATTGGACCTTCATGACGAAGATATCTCGCGGTCGAAATTATTAGTGCCCGTTCAATGAAGCTCCGCATCAGTAGTCCTTCAAAGTATTATTCAATGCGTGAAACAGACAGGCTTTTGCACGTACTAGACCCTCATGACGAGGATATCTCGCGGTCGACAATATTAGTGCTCGTTGAATGAAGCTCCGCATCAATATCCCTTCAACCTTTTATTCAATCTGTGAAACAATACAAATTAAACTCAACCCAACCCAACCTAACTTAAATAAAACCCAATCCAGCTCGACCTAAAGAAAACCCAACCCAACTCACCCTTGGGGTTGGGTGGATTACACACACACAGAGAGAGAGGGAGTAAGAGTGGGAGCGAGAGAGAGAAAGAGAGCGAGGGAGAGAAAGAGAGAGAGAAAAAGAGAGAGAAAAAAAGAGTCATTTTTAAAAACCACTTTTTCGGTATCAGTGGACTTCAAAACGTGGACATCTGCAAAAATATCGAGGTCGAAAATTTTTGTCATCACAATACTTCCTTATACTACGTATAAGAAAGAAAAACATCCCAACCAGGGCCATTAATCGAATTTTAAATATTTGAACGATGCTGATACTAGTTTAATATTTTTTACAAAATATCAGTTGCTGAAAAAAGCTTCCTTGAAGTTCAACACACCACTAACTTCGTCGGCATCGGAAGAAAGATTTTCTTTTGTATTATTAAAAGCTAATATTGAATATTGTGAATAATGTATGGTATAAATATAGGTGCTTATGTAATAGACAACAATAAAATACACTTTCTAAAGTAAATAACAGTGATTTTTCTGATATTTAATAACAGTAATCCTTGCCAACGATTACAGCAATCTTTATATAAAAAAAAACGAAACTACAATTAATGTAATCGTTAATCGAACGAACTTAGATTACGATTCAGTAATCGTAATTTAAAAACAAGTATCCGGATATCTGAATACTTGAATCTAAGATTCGAGTACCCGGATATTGACGACTCGGATATCCGGATATCCGCGCAAAAGTAAGAGCCCTACTATAAATTGACATTATTCACTTTTATCTCGTGACACATAATATATATAAATAAATATTAAATGCTGTTTGTTGGTAAGCGCATCACTTGAGATCGGCTGGACCGGTTTTGATTTATTTTTAAAAAAAAAATACTTAATAGTCCGAATAAGGTTTTTAGGGAAGGAAACATTGGAAAAGTTGCCCAGAAAATTGGAAAATTCGGGTAAAACTGAAAGTGCTTTTCTCTATAGATTTTTTATAATGTCAAGACCGGTATAATAGTTATTTACGAACCAAGTGCGGGAAGATTATTTTCCCGCATGAGCGCACATTGTAAGCACGAGCGACCGCAGGAAGCGAGTGCTTTTAATTGCGCGAATGCGTGGAAGATGTCTTCACGCAAGTGGTTTGTACAATATTTTTTGTACGAACATTAAATTAAAAAAATATTATTGATTAATGTCATTGGTATCATACCTAACCTAAGATAGATTACCTAATTAATTTAAGCATTTCATGTACGTAACTATTACTCACCTTTCCCTAAAATTAAGTTATTATATTCTTACACAATGCAAACATGAGGTATTTATCCTTATATTTATAAATTTATAGTACATTTATTGCGTTTTTTGGTTTAAATACAAACAATTCCAAACTGCCAATATGAATGTCGATGTGTTACAGATAGATGGCGCGTGAATCTTGCTTAAGATGTCGCTTAAAATATCGTCAAATAGATGGCGCCACAATTTTTTTCGAAGAATTTTTAATTATTACTCCTATTTCCCCAACTTTTAGTGAAGAATAGTGGAGGGAAGTAGTATTTTATAGACTAAATTTTATTACTACGAAGTTAGATTTTTTTTTAAATGTCCCAAAGTGCCAGTGTTTTTTTCAATTTTTACAGTCGCCTCAACCGGCGTGAAAGTGACATTTGGCGCTCAAGCGCCAAATGTCACTTTACAGGGGGTGAGTACAAAATAGTTATTTACGAACCAAGTGCGGGAAGACTATTTTCCCGCATGAGCGCACATTGTAAGCACGAGCGACCGCAGGAAGCGAGTGCTTTTAATTGCGCGAATGCGTGGAAGATGTCTTCACTCAAGTGGTTTGTACAATATTTTTTGTACGAACATTAAATTAAAAAAATATTATTGATTAATGTCATTGGTATCATACCTAACCTAAGATAGATTACCTAATTAATTTAAGCATTTCGTGTACGTAACTATTACTCACCTTTCCCTAAAATTAAGTTATTATATTCTTACACAATGCAAATATGAGGTATTTATTCTTATATTTATAAATTTATAGTACATTTATTGCGTTTTTTGGTTTAAATACAAA
This sequence comes from Amphimallon solstitiale, assembly GCA_963170755.1. NCBI lineage: Eukaryota > Metazoa > Arthropoda > Insecta > Coleoptera > Scarabaeidae > Amphimallon > Amphimallon solstitiale. The sequence continues at coordinate 40,105,290 of OY720676.1, read as the reverse complement.
CAATTCCGAACTGCCAATATGAATGTCGATGTGGTACAAATAGATGGCGCGTGAATCTTGCTTAAGATGTCGCTTAAAATATCGTCAAATAGATGGCGTCACAATTTTTTTCGAAGAATTTTGAATTATTACTTCTCTTTCCCCAACTTTTAGTGAAGAATAGTGGAGGGAAGTAGTATTTTATAGACTAAATTTTATTACTACCAAGTTAGATTTTTTTTTAAATGTCCCAAAAAGTCAGTGTTTTTTTTCAATTTCTACAGTCGCCTCAACCGGGAAAACGTATTTCCCAGTCGAGCTACACATGCGCCAAATGTGACTTTACAGGCGGTGAGTACAAAAAAGTATTTAAAACATAATTTTCAGTATTTTTTGTATAAAAAAAATTTCAAAATTCAGACCGGAAGTACCACTCTTATCGAATAGCGATTTTGTGCAAATATGTCGTAAATTATGCATTCTATATGTATTTATCAAGAGTACAAAAGTATTTAGTGCTAGATTTGCAATATTTTTTGTATAAATGAAATTTCAAAATTCGGACCAGAAGTAACACTTTTACTCTTAGAGGGTAGCACTTTTTTTCGGAAAATCTTGCCCGAAGAAATAATACCGTTGATTTTGCAGCATGTTTAGTAAATAGCTTTTACTTCACGAGTTTTTTTTTAATCTATAGTAACTTTAAAATGTAGTTCTTATAATATCAAAAAAGTATAACATAGAAATGTGGAAGAGAAATACTTAATACGTAATGATAATATTAATAAGGCGATAATGAAAATTATCCTAGTACCTACGTCTTGTCTAAGTTCACAACTATATATTTAGTGTTTGCCAAGTTCAGACAGTCGATTAGAGACATTAATAATTTGTACTTTATCATGGCAAATACACGAATAACTCGAGAACTTCTAATTACCAAGTTTCCTCTTCAACGGCGATGTGTTATCGAAAATATACTTAGCGAAGCAGCAATTCTATTTTCATTTCCGCAACTTAAATTCTCCCTAACCATTTCGAGTAAATCTAAAGGAAATTAAAATTCACAATGGAAGGTCTCTCTCATTTTTAGAAGACGAGAAATTTTCTATTAAATTTTATAGAGTTCCGTTAAAATTTTTATGGAAATTACATCACGGATGTGTACAAACTGATTGGCTGATTATACATACTTCATTTTTCAAAAACATAAAATTTAACGAAGATGTAATATTCTAGGTTGAATAATTGGTTAGTTAAGTTTGAATATTTTTCGGTGAATAGGGCAAAATGTAGATGGAATATAAATTGCTATATGTAAAAATTTCCCGAGCGTAACATTAGACTATAAGGAAGGCTGTATAGTATAAACAGTTTTTAGATAAAGATTAGCGATTTTTTGTTCACAAATTTCAACAATCCAGAGCATGATTCTGTTGCTTGATTTTACAAACGAAGACAAACTTGGACTTGAGGAGTACGAGTATGATGACGAAAGCAAAATGTATAGGGAAGACGCAAGTGAGGACTCGGATGATTAGTCTTATATTTGTTTTGTCTCTGTCTTGTGGGCATAATATTTGTTATACATTTTTTGTCGGTTTTCTTTGGATTATGTGTAGACTGGTATGTAATTTACAAGAAACGAAAGCCAATTTTTTGAAAATTTATTAAAATTTTTGAAAAAAAAAACGGTGGTTTACACACTTAAGACAATTTATGAACTATGAAAATTTTCAAAACAATTTTTAGTTTTACTTAAACAAAGTGGTACTTTACATAAGCAACACTACCAATTTGAACGAATGTCGTTTTCTTTGAACTGCAAATTACGCAGCGTGTTCTACTTGTTCGAATGGGCCTGTGTTCCGCATTTTGCAACCTTGTTGTTTTTGATACAAAAGGTTTATGTTTTCTTATAAGGACAGTATGATTTATATTCGCACCTGATGATTTTCTTTTCTTGATTGGTACAGTTATCAAGCTGTCCACGATAGAGAGGCTAAAAATTTTCATGGTTACTTTAGGTAGATTTAATTGTTTACGTAAAACGAATGCATTTACAACGCACGCATCAATTAAATTAAAAAAAATATTCGATGCCACCACTTGGAACTTTTTCGATTTATTTCGTATATACGTTTGTTTTCAGCGAATTTATCGACAAAATTCATGTTTACCTTGTAATCGACTAGCATTCTAGGACAAGGAATCATTTCGGTAGTTCTATCTTTTTTCCTCCTCTTTACCTCCAGAACCTCCTCATGATGGTGATAATTAGATAATAATGTTCGTTTATCCTTCCATTTAACAGTTACCAATCCCTTATTAGTAACGCTGAAGTCAAAATCCCCTCTTTCCAAGCCTTTGCCTGGAATAAATGTGGGCATAAATTGTCTAGTAATATTTAGAGTTCCACATGAATAGAGATGTTTCTGCTGAAGCTCTTTCATTAACTGCGGTGAGGTAAAAAAGTTGTCGAAATAAACGTGATGACCCTAATTTTCTAAGCCCTCACACAATTCGAGTACGACACGATGTCCCAGACCTGCTTCAACAACATCTTCCTTTTTTCCCGTATAGATATATAAACTTTAAGCAATATCCGATTTTATCTGCAAACATTCATAACTTGCAACCTCTTTTTATTGGTTTCTTTGGCATATATTGCTTTAACGACGATCTTCCTTTAAATCTTATCAAGGATTCATCTATAGCATCATCTCGAGAAGGTAAGAAACATTCGAGAAATCTGGTCTGCAATTGTGTTATAAAGGGTCGTATTTTGTACAATTTGTCATACATTGGGTCTGTACGAGGTGGCATATACAAATTGTTGTTCAAATGAATGTTGGGTAAAAGCCAGCTGAAACGTTTGACAGGCATTAGAGAAGAAATAAAGTTATCATGTAAATGTTTATCCGTAGACCAGTAATCTCTATATCTAGGTAGTCTTTTGATTCCCATCAATAAATTTATTACTATAAAAGTTTTTGTTTCTTTCTTGTCAGTAGGGTGAAATTTTGTCCAATCATATCGTTGATTAGCATACAAAATCGTTTGAAATACAATTGAATCCCAAAAATCTTCTGTAAAGTATTGATTAAATAATTCGCCAGAATACGGATTGTCCATATCAATTATAAATTGGGCAACACTCGAGTCTCCTATGAAAGGAATGTGTACCTGTGAGGGAACGTTTGCCTTGCTCCAAGTGATATCTGGTACTGGCTTTTGTCGCTTGTTTTTGGCAATTTTACCTTGTTTTGGAGAATTGTTTTTCCGAAAATGGCTTAGCGGTATATCCATTTCGCTGTCACTGTCCATTTGTTCTCCTATTTCTTCTTCGATATTTTCAACAACTTCTCCTTCATTATCTTCATTTTCTTGGTTTTCTTGCTTTTGCTCTTAGTGATCTGATTCTTCAACTTGTATTTAATCTGGTTCACATTCATTATCTGCCTCGTTTTCAGAATCGGATTCTTTTCCGGTTTTCAGACGGAATGGTTTCATAGTCCACATAATCATTAGCATATAGAGCTTCATAAAGTTCTTCCTCAGTAATGTCTACTAATTTCAGCGAAATTTCTTCTACTTTCCGAGACATTTTCTCATATCTGTTAAAATAAAACACATACTCAATTATGTAAAATTGAAAAAAAAAAGCACTATCAATATCGATTGCCTTATTATATAATACTAACTAGAAGTTGGCTACAAAATAATCAAAATCACTTACCGGTAATAGCCAGATTTGCGAAATAACAACAAATACTGTTGGGCAATTCACTGCTTTCAAAAACTAACCTCAAAATTAGATCGCATGAATTCAAACTACAACTGACAACAAAATATCCAAAATTAACACTGCGCGACGTCTCATAGGAAAGAGCGCAATCTCAACTCTAGGAGGGGATAGTAGTACACGCTGAAAACCACTGCAAACCAACGCAAATAAATTTTAAAAATGTGGTTTAATTTTAATACCACCACACACCTTGGCCAAAATTTTTAGTGGTATGTTTTTTACCCTTCACCCCTCAAAGAGTTAACCATCTAATACAAGCAGTAAATATATATTTGCCCAAGATATATATTGTTTATTGATTTCATTTGTGATGAAACATGAATTCTCTACAAATTATCTATCTAAATATTAGAATTTTCATTAGCCATAGGCGATTATCCAGTATATGGCAACATTGTACCTCTTCTTTCCTTTCCATTGCCAGCACGACCGATGCATGCTCGTAAGTAAATACAAGTTAGCGTGGTTAGCAGTAACTCTTCGACCACCGGCTTGGGTGTTTGTAATGCGTTCAGAAATAATATTTACGAGTTGCAAGGATTTGTTTTTCTTTTTCCTTTCAGTAAATGCAGAGAATTATTAAGCTGCGTTCACGCTGCATGACACAAACAAAAGCGTAATTCTAATAAAATTAAAAATAAGGTAAATAAAAAAGGATTCTGAAAATAATAATAAATTACTAGACCAGGAGATCGCGGCGGCCATTTGATGTTTCCCGTTCCAGTAATAAGACGGCTTTTATTGCAGACTAGATCGCAACGTGTTCGCAGCTAAACATTTAATGTAAAATCTGGTCGGGAGAAGTGGGAAGATCGGAGAAAGTCGTTGTGATGTCGATTGTTGCCGGGATTGGTGACGGACGGTGTGGGGTGGCACGTTGCCACGTATTACTTGTATACATATAAATCGCACGTAAACATTGAATCCCTATACCTAATGAAAATTGACATAGATAATATATAAATACGGCAACAAACAATAGAAAGTATATATATATATATATATATATATATATATATATATATATATATAAGATATAACACAGATGTTTGGTTTAATCAACAATTTAGCACATACGATTCAATAAATACAATATAAACCTAAAATCAGTGTTGTTCGCAAATAATAATTGTCAATAAAATTAATTGTTTCCTGGTGGTTGCTTGGAATTATTTTTTAAAACGATGACTAATGAGCGCAGGATATTAGCTAGCTTTCTAATTCCCTACTCACTTTTTACATTAATTCCCACAACAATACATGATGCCTAATTTGTCTTGATTTACGCACAGTCGGCTACAAAAGAAAACGATTTAAATTTATGTAGAGCAAAAAAGAACGAGTTTCGCCTTTATGATGCGTTATCAGATTATAGCCACACTTTGGATACATTTATTACATTACACAATGTTTAATTTTACAAATGTAATATTTGATAGGTAGTTGTCAAACTGCTTTTAATTATTTTGCCACTATTATATTATTGCACTCTTTGTTCTATTAATTAAAATTGACAAAGAATTCAGAACCATTAGAACTCAACAATAAATTGCTCAAGAAATTGACTAGAACACTGATTTAATTTAATAAACTATGTAAATGATCCTTGTTACTTTATCGCTTTGATGAATAAAATATAAGGCTATGTACAACGTTTTGCAGTACATTAAGTGGCACTACTAACTACATAACCTTTAATCCATATGTTTACAAAACCACATCCTTGTGTATTAATGTGGGAGATTGCAAAATTCGCTAAATAGGAAGCAATAAACTCATTAGTAGCGATCACCATATATGTAATATATGTCTGTAATAAGTTCTTTGTGTGAGGGGAAGTTATCTTTACAGAAAAATTAAATTCTTTGAGTGCTTCATATAAGTCTCTTTTTGTGTTATGTTCAGTCAGTAAGGTATGAATGGAAATAATTAAAGTTACTAATTAGAATTAGACATATATTAATTAAAAATAAAACAAATTTTATGTAACAAAAAATAATACATAATAAATTACCAATGTAATCTAGTAAAAATTTAATGAGAAACAATGCAGAGACGGAGATTTCAGAAAAATCACATACATGAAAATTTGAAGCTCTTCAAGTTGGCAATGAAAAATTTCTACCGTAACCATAGATGCTGATGTTTTGGTTGTAAAAAGATAGATATTGAATAATAAGTCAATGAAGATGTCAGGAAAAAAACACATGGAATTAAAAAGTATTTATAGTGTGAAGTTTTAAGAAGTATAAAGAAGTAACAAAAGAAAAAGCAGAAGAAACAGGAAAAGAAGAATATATCTGCGAAAAAAGATACCTACACAAAAAATAACACACTCTAACATCATAACTGTAATTTAATTTGAACATTGTATAAAATTTTGAAATATTAGATATTTTTAAAAAAAACTATTGTGAAATTCTATACATATCATAATTCGAATTAATTTTTGTTTAAATCATATATAACAGTACAGTATACCATGTGCTTGCCGGCGACCTGCGGATACAGCTTACTGTAAGATAAAACGACGACACCGAGAGTTTGTATGAGTTAGTACGAGAAAGCAATATACAAACTGCTTTTTGGTCGAGTGTAGTGTTGGAAAAGAGGGGATTCGAGTACATTTACGCTGAGGCTAGACGGACTAGACTAACTCTCGTTTAATCAGGGCAACAAGGATAGATAGCATATATATATAATCAAAAGTGGAAATAGTGCGGATTAAAACATTAGTAATGGAAAATAGTGGGTAATTCCGCTGTAGAGCAACCGTAGTGTTTCTGACTCATTGGTTGTCATCAGTACGGTGTAGCCAAGGAATAAGGTGGGATAACCTTCGAGATGTAAGCATAAACGGTAGACCATCAGGCAACAGACCGCCATTTGTAGCTTCAGTTGGAAGATTCACGGTTTTGAGGACAACAACCAACATCGCCACGAGGAAGACATTGTCAACCTGCGTGCCAACCGACCCTGTCTTTCTCCTTTCTTTAATGAATAATGAACACTTCTCAAGTCGCGTTTTACGCTTTTGTGCAGTGTTCGATGTTGGTTCTCGAATCTAATTGCCTAATATGTCGTTGTGTTTACAATTTACGCATGACCAAAGCTAGAGGTACATATGTAGAATTTCTCTAACACATACAAAAAAAAATACTCTAAAATTTGTCCAGGAACCAAAGTACAAAACAGAAATAGACAGTAATTTCAGAATATATAATTAAATGACATCAAAACTGAAAATTGTGTTGCTTCCATTGTATATGCAAGATAATTACATCTGCACGCATTTGCAGGGTATTATTTTCTTCAGATTTCATATGTGGTTCCATCCAATTATTGCTAGTAGAACTACAAAAATGAAATGGAATTAAAACATTAAAACCCAGATATTTATTCTCATGCTGAGTTATTAACTTTCTGGATATTTATACTTTTTCTAATACAATATTTATTGGTTTAATTACTAAAAGGCATATAAATTATTAATAAAAGAATTGGAATTTCAATAAATTATTCTTGATTTAGTTACCGAATCACTTCAACATTGTTAATTCTTCATGAACCTTTTCTGTCCTGGAATTCTAAAATATTCTCCGTAAAAAGGATACCTTCCTTATCTTCTTACACGTAAGCCCATTGGAATATTTAATTTCAGTCGATCGTCACTGATCCTCATTGTATGATGTAGAAAGCGTTTCGAAATTACATGCTTTTATGCCGGATATCCTTCCAGAGGTTCGACGTCCTCCTGTTTTACATCAGCTGTATAAGAAGGGTCGAAGATAAGCAGGGCGTTTTTATCTCACAATGAGGGCCTCGGATGAAAATTTCAAGTGTTATCCTCTTTTTAACCATTCGGACCTTTTCGTATATTCTGCGTAGGAAAAAAGGAATATTGCGTTTTTCTTTTTTTGTTGTAAAAGGTACTTTCGGTATTCATCTTACTTTCTTGTGTACATCAAAAAGACGATCAGAAAAGACAACATTCAATATTTTAAAGCTAGTTACATACTTTAATTGTATTATTAGATATACTTGACCTGTACCTTAATGATGTTCATTAAGAAGAGCGTTTACCTATCGATGGCCCCGTAAGGCATCACCGTTTTGCGTTTTTTAAATTTATTTTGTAATTTTAGAATCTCAAATTTGGGTTAGCGATGCAAAAAGCATAAATTTATAATGTCAAGGACAGTTTTTGTATTAATTTATTTTCTTAAAAAAGTTATGTGCTTTAGAAATAACCACAAAAATGCATGAATTTGATTAATGTCTACTAACTAAGGCTGGTACACAAAAAAAAAAACCTCTACGCGCCAGCTGCACATTTGATGAACGATATAAAAAAGAATCAAATTTATATAATTACATTTGAAGATAAAAAAACATTAAACAGTAAACATTGTCACACACATTTTACACGCGGTTTTTCGCGTCGTCTATCCCCACTTTACAATATCTCTACCGGTCCTAGCGAAGACGCAAATCTATCGGAATCGGTCGGCTATTGCAGTCTTAAATCCGAGTGACAGTTTGTAATTAAAAAGAAATGTCATATATACCTATAATATTCGATGATATAATAATATAACAGTTATGGGCAAGCGAAAATCGGCCTATTATAAAACATCAACAAAACAAAAAAAGGAAATATACAAGTGGAATGAAAAATCAAAATACGACACAAGTAATTTTTAGTCTACAATTTTATTTTATTTTGATATTTGTTAATTCCATTTAGTTTAACTAAGTACATAATACCAATATGCAAATAGATTTCAGAATTTAAATATTTGACGATTCATTTTATGTATATATTAAAATTTTCAATCCACGACATAATCTGTAAATAAAACCGAAGCGCTGTGATTCCAACCGAATATCTCCACCTACTCACACCCCCTTGTGTATACCCATCCCGCTAGTAATATAAGTTGCATAAGTTTTTATTTGTTGGTAAACTTATTAAGATACAAGTTTAGATCCAATAGGAATGCAACATTACAGTATTCAATCGATATACAATATGGTCATGACTATTTATCTGACAGATCTGAAAGTTAATTAAATTTGACAATTCTCTGCAGTTTACTTGTAAGTAACTAGATTTGTGTTTTTTGAAAATATAAACTGCAAAAATGAGCGATAGTGACAGTGATAAGTAAAAGTTGACTCCACTAGAAGTTACGGAACGAGCCTTAAGAGGCCTCTGTACGGTTCAACAGCATATGCATTTACATGTAAATGAGCGCCAAAATATCTCATTATCCAACGAACCTGAAGAAAATGTATTGTAAGATTTCGAAAATATACATTATTAGGTACAATTCACCCGGAGCTTTTTTTAATATTCAGTTTCGTTTAATGACAATTAGATATCAAAGTGGAACGGTAATCAGCATAATCAATGTCCCATTTGAGTCTCCTTTTACCACCTTATAAATAATTCAAAACAAATTTGCTCCGGTCAGATTATAGATTTATAAATGAACAACAAAAATATGTACATAGATGAATAAAAAATAATATGATTACGCCGTTTTTTTGGCGCTCCTGAAATGTGAATTTTGTCACTGTACGGTCGCGCCTTCTGCCGGGCATTTGTACAATACCTATGTGGAGAGATGAGATGGATATAGATGGTGCGTACTTCCTCTGTACAGATCGTCAGATATTGTACCAGACTGGTAGACGTTCGAAAGAGTAATTTACGACCTAGCAAAAAATTACTCTCAAACAATTCAGTGTTCCGACAGTTATAAAAAGATTTGAAGTAAACCAGAAATTGCTCGGAAAGGATATCTTTTATTTTCGTGTTATAGTAAATAAAGAACAGACAAAAATAAGACTTATTATTTTACAGATGTAGTTACATAATAATAATAAATAAACATTAAGACTTTAAATAATTTATATATAATAATAAAACAATTAAATTGGATTCAATACATGATATTATAGTAGTCATTCTGTATTTTTTTGGAAAAAAATATGCGAGACTTATTTTATTTGATAAATCGTTAGTGGCGCATGCGACGACTCTAAAACCAAAAAGTTGGAACACCCCCCCCCCTCCTTGTGGGTTTTTGGTAATCCCAAAAAGTTTTTGAATGGATTTTCGGCGTAAATGGTTGGTCGAACAAAATATCTTTTTAACAAAAATTGTAGAGAACAATATTATCTACAAATTATCTCATGTACTCGCTGCGCTGCAGCCAAAAGCGGAAAAAGCAGAGGGCGCCAAAATTTTCAAAAATGGGTTTTTACTATTTTTCGGCGCCAAAAATTTGTTTATCGTTTGATGCAAATGTAAAGTTGCAGAGAATGCCTTAATTTGTCTGAAGAGCAGTGGAGAGACGATCGTTTCTACGTTAGAACGTATCTTTTCTGGCTCTTTGAAAATGAACGTTTGCTTCATTTGCGAAGAAAAAATTCGGTGACGATGAATACTGTGCGTTGAAGCCGCGGGACAGGTCATCTTCATGGCATTGTACGACTTTAACAAGTACACACTGTCTCAACTTCGCTTCAAGGAATTCACGCAATCCGCGACCAAGAGCAAAGTGAATCTCCCTTATTTACCGCCTTCGCCCGATGCATTGGTTTAGCAATGGGTCCCTTGGATTGGGGACTTCTCGAACGTTATTTCCATGGAATATGTGTTCATTTGGTTGTTCAATAATTTCCGGAGTAGGCGAAACCGAAGTAACTGCAAAATTATTTTTTAACATAATATACCACCAATAGAATCTTGTTCTTTTCACTCACGAAAAATAGTACTTTATATAATAATATAATGACATTCCTTTCGTTCTGCAAACTCCAACAAAACAAAGTCATTTTTAAATCGAAAATATATTACCGTTGTTTTAATATAATAATAATATAATAATAGTATAATAATAATAATGTATATTTAGTTATCTATAATTATTAACATTATATTAATTACAGATTATCGCCACATCTGAGTAATCTTGTGGTAATTATCACATTTGACATAAAATATCACATTAATTTAAATTAAAGTGTATATATAACAAAATCACTGTATCAACAATATGACAAACAACGATATACACAAATAAACAAATAATAATAAATGATAGAATGTTATGCATATACTCCAGCAGCTCGCGTTAAGTGTCAGAAAATCTTCGACGCCGTAGTACTTCCTCTCCATCAGCAGCCCTTTGACCCTTTTCTTGCACTCGTCAGGTGGTAGGTCTTTAAGTTCTTCCTTCAAGTGGTTATATAGCTTGGGACCCCAATAATCGAGACCCGACTGCAACAGTGAAAGTCAATGATAAGGGGTTCTTAGATGCTTTCTACTTCGTGCGTTGTACTCATGTTTGTTTCCATTTGGATAAAATGTGTGTTTGTTGGTAGCCTTTTTTGCAGTAGAAATATTCTATTTGCATCAGCCGCCTGTCCCCAGAAGAGTGTTCCGTAACTTAGAAGAGAATGAAAATACGAACAGTACGCCACCTTTGCAGATTCGTATGTGCATACATGTCTCAGTCTTCTTATGGTGATTACCACAGACGTCAGTCTACCAGCTATGCTATTTATGTGTCCCCACCTCAGATTGGAGTCCATTATCAGACCCAAAAATTTGGCTTTTCCCGATCTTCTGTTGTTTTCGTGGAAACTTTCATGTTTTGTATTTTGTTCGGGTTTATTTTCAGCTGATTTGCCGCAAACCAGCCCTCTGCTTTTTGGATGTCAGCTGCAGATTTTGCTTTTAGCTCTTCGAGTTCTTTCCCCCTTACTAACTACGTGGTATCATCCGTATATAGACACAATTCCGTGTCTGAGGCACTACAGGGCAGGGTCATTCATATACAGGGTTGTTATAAAGTAAGGGATATACTTTAACTTATTATAACTTTTAAACAAATTAAGTTAATATCAAAAACTAAACGAAATTTAATTGTTTAAATAATGGGATTTTGTATGCCCAAACCCAGTTACCGCAAATGTTCAATATGTCCTCCATTTTGATCTTGTAAAATCAGCAACCGTTCCTCTAAATTGTACACTGCATTTGTTAACATTTCTGGTTGAATTGCACCAATTTGCTCCGTAATATTGTCTTTTAATTCTTGTAGCGTTGTTGGTCTTCTTCTAAACACTAAATTTTTTAAATGACCCCACAGCCAGTAGTCCGCTGGGTTAAGATCAGGTGATCTTGGTGGCCATAAATTTGCAAAATGTCTGCTTAAAACGCGATCTTGAAAAACGTTAGTTAAAAATTCTTTTGCTGGTCGGAAAATGTGCGGAGGTGCTCCATCCTGCATAAAAATCATGTTTTCAATTCTGTGGTGCTCGTCTTGCAGCTGTGGAATAACATAATCTCTTAACATTTGCAAGTATCGTTCACCGTTAACAGTTACAGATAAGGCTTCTCCATTCTGTAGCTCTTCGAAGAAATACGGACCAATGATAAAATCAGCTGTAAAACCGCACCAAACGGTGACTTTCTTGTCATGAAGACCTTCTTGAACAATTACTTGTGGATCTTCTGCAGACCAGATTCTACAGTTTTGAGTATTGACTCCACCATTCAGAGAAAAATGTGCCTCATCTGTCCATAAAATACGGGATACCATTCGGGTTCAATTTCCATCTGAGCCAATAATCGCAAAGAAAAATCGTACCTACTAGCCAAATCTGCCTCCTTTAATTCAAACAGCATTTTGAGTTTATATGGATACATTTTTAGAATTTTGCGTAAAATTTTCCAGATCGTGGTGTACGGCATTTGTAATCGCTTGGATATCGCATTTGCACTGCTGATTGCTAGTGGATTACCTCTGGCTATGTCCTGATTTTCGTGAAGAACCTCTGCAACTTGGACATCACTAACGCTTGGTCTTCCTGATCTCGGAAGGTCAATTACCGAACCTGTTTTTTCAAATTTTTGTATCAAATTGCGGTACGCTTTCATACGACAGGGCCCCGCTCTCAAACCCATTCTCGTGCGAAACCTTCGTAATTCAGCTGTGTAATTTCTGCCGCATTCATAATAACACTGAACTAAACCAATTCTTGTTCGTAGGTCCATGCTATTACAGTTTGAGTCGTTAAAACTTTACGTTTACTTGAGTTTTAATTTGAAAATAAACTCCAAATTGAATGATTTACTTTTAACACTTGTGTCAACAACTGTCATGACAACGCTTTTGTTTTCCATAGATACAACAAATCCCATTCCTTAGGCAACTGGATTTCGTTTACTTTTTGTTGTTAGCTTGATTTGTTAAAAAGTTATAATAAGTTAAAGTATATCCCTTACTTTATGATAACCCCATATATAATGAATATTTTCGGTCCAAGAATTAGCGAGACATGGATGCGTTTCTACATACTTTGGGTCTTCTCAGGAAGCAGTACGCTTCAAAATAATTTCTTGTATAGATACGAAGTGCTGGTATGCTTGCGTGGGCGAGTATTCCTTAATCCAAAAAATTCTTAATTACTCACTCTGCGACATATTCCGGAAATTTGAAAAATTCTTAATGATACACGCACATGTCGTTTTAGTTTCACTTTTGGATGTGTAGACCCCTTTTTTCGAAAATCGGAATTCTGACGGTTAATCCAGGTTGTTCAACGTTTATTCTCAACTGTCCAAAAGTATTTCAAAAATAAATTATAATAGGCCGAGAAAATGGCAAAAACAATTTTTTGCCAGCGCCCCTTTTTTCGAAAATAAAATTCTGACGGTCGTTCCAGATTTGTTTTAAATTGTTCCAAAGTATTTCAAAAAAAAATCGTAATTGGCTGAGTTAATAGGAAAAGCGATTTTCTTACAGCCCCTCTTTTGCGAAAATTGAAATTCTGTTTCAGGTTGTTCTAGATTTGTTCGAAACGCTCTTCTAATACATCATAACCGTATCTCATGTATTAAAAGATACTCCCAAAAAAGTATATCCAAAAGTGAGAAGTTAGCCCCTCTCTTTTTCGAAAATCTGATCGTTGTTTCAGATTGTTCTAGGTTTGTTCTCAATTGTTCCAAAGTATTTCAAAAAATAAATCGTAATCGGTCGAGAAAATGGCAAAAAACCATTATTCGCTAGCGCCCCTTTTTTCGAAAATCGTAATTCTGACGGTTGTTCTAGGTTATCCTAGGTTTGTTTTAGATTGTTGAAAAGTATTTCAAATAAAAAATCATAATTGGCTGAGTTAATAGGAAAAAACGATATTCTTATTGCCCCCTTTTTGCGAAAATTGAATTCTGACCGTTGTTTCATGTAGTTGAAGATTTGTTCTAAACATTTTTCTAATGCCTCAAAACCGTATCTCTTATAGGTATATCAAAGGATATTGCAAAAAAAAACGAAATCCAAAAGTGAGAAGTTAGGCCCCCCTCTTTTCGAAAATCTAAATTCTGACAGTCGTATCAGGTTTTTCTACGTTTGTTCTAAATTGTTCCAACGTATTTAAAAAAAAAAGTCGAAATTGGCCATGATAATAGGCAAAAATGAGGTATGGCCTCCACACGACTTTCTCAAACGTATGAGCGTTTCAAATCATACAATTTTAAACATTATTTTATACAAAAATTATACAAAATCCTATTCTAAGTACTTCCAGTCTCTTAATAAATCTCTACAGCATACATACTTAATGAGATATTTGCAAAAAAATGCTACTCGCTAAGAGTAAAAGTATTACTTCCGGTCCGAATTTTGAATTTTCAAGTAAAAGACCTACTTCTGGTAAGAATTTCGAAAAACTTTTTTAATAAAATTCTTCTCAAATTTAATTTTGAGTATATATGGATTGTTTACAAATTTGTTTAAACTTAGTAGTTGACGAATAATTGGCAACATTCGATTTTTTCACTAAATTACTACTTTCGGTCTACCGATTTTACTGAAAATCTAATCATAGCTCAAGGGGGAGATTATATTCGTAAATATAAATTTGGAATTGATACCTATAGCGATTTGGCCGCTACCGTGGTTACACAACAGAGAGAGACATAGAGAGAGAGACATTTTTTAAAAACCAGTTTTTCGGTATCAGGGGACTTCAAAACGTGGACATCTGCAAAAATCTCGAGGTCGAAAATTTTCATCATCACAATACTTCCTTATACTACGTATAAGAAAGGAATATACTATGTATAAGAAAGTAAAAACGATTTTGCAGGGGGCGGAATGACTTGCACTTGCCGCATATTACAGTGTTCGAGGAAGTTTTTGTATGATGCAGTTCAATAACAATACTCTATTGTGATTTATAATAAACATCTAATATAACCAGGAAATATTAAATATATATTTTCTCAAGTAATATAGGTAATGTTCTATTATTACAAAACGACATTGTTACCAAATACTGATAAACTATTACAAAGAAAAAATCAAAACTGGCTGAGATAATAGGAAAAATCAATATTTTTTCAGTCCCCTTTTTTTAAAAAAATCGAAATTCTGGCGGTTCTAAAGTAAAGTCATAATCGTCCCATATAAATAAAATTAAGATCAAACAAAATCCGGTTATTTTATTTTGTGAGTAAGCCTAGCCACTTTTTCTTTTCATATTTTTTTTTCTGTGAAGACATGTGTGTCGACATTTTTTCGGCACAAAAATAAAACTATATCGGGTAGCTCTGTCGCTCCTTTCGCTTTCTGCACGTCCGCTTCGTAATGGATTTGTCTATACGTCCTAGCAATCTGCACTATTTAGAAGAAAATGCGCTCTCTCTACGCACGATTCATAGGAGCGTACAGATGCCTCTTAATAGCCATGAACAATTTATTACCAGTAATATCGGCAAAAACGGACGAACACTTTTACTCTCAATTATAAATTGGAATGTTAAAAAATTAATGTTATTATGGGGTCGTAGAAAAAATAGTGTATGCAACTCGCATTTAATGGCTGTTAATTTTCATACTCGTGCCTAAATAGCCATCATTAATGCGCTTCGCTACTGAAGCGAGAACCGCGATGTCAAGTAAAATGTGTTGCATAGCACATACTTTAATAAACTAAGGATGTCCGAGTACCTCCTACTCCTCTACTAGTATTTCTCCCATAAAGGGCGTAACCTACATAATAAATAGTTTTACTTATACCAGAATATCGAATAACATTATACTGACATATACGCGGCTGCTTTAATTTGTCTATAATACGAGATTAATTGAAAACTAAGATAAATATGAGATCAGTAATTAAATTCGTAACAAATGAAAGCAACACATCTAAAAGTAATTCTCAATATAAATAAAGACAATTGAAAATTTCTTTATTATTTTCTCACTTATTTTATGTTTAGTTTTTCTTTGTTTTCAACGTTTTAAAGCATTCAATTATCTAAAACTTTGAGAAATTAGAGTTTAACAACAAAACTTTATTAAACCTTGCACATTCAACTTATGTAGAAATTAGTAATCTGCTTCCCTGCACAGTGGAAATTTATTTTAAAGCGAAAAAGGGACCTACGAGGTGTGTAAATGAACTAATGACGCAGATTTTTTCTAATTCTTTCATTGAAATAAAATTCCAAATTCACATTGTCGCCTTCAAAGTAACTACCTTGGGAAGCCACACAGCGCTGGAGACGATTCTTCCATTCCTCGTAGCAGTGCTGGAACTCGGATACTGGATAGCTTTCAGTTGGTCGGTTACGGCTGTTTGAATATCCTTCAATATCCCAAAATGACGTCTTTTGAGGTGAATTTTCAAACCTTGTAACAAAAAGAAATCACATGAACTCAAGTCGGGTAAATAAGGAGGTTGAGGAACCACAGGAATGTTTTTACTGGCCAAAAACTCATTGATAGAAATCACGGTGTGACAAGGGACATTTTCGTGATGCAACACCCACAAGTTTTCGATGGTTGGTCTCACACGCATGACCCTTTTTTTTAAGTCACTCCAGAACTTCTCGGTAAAAATGTTGATTAACCATTTAGTCTTGAGGGCACAAACTCTTTGTGAATAATTACTTGGCTATCAAAAAAGCAAATCAACATTCACTTGATTTTTGATTTGTTCATTCTTTCTTTTTTGGCCTTGGAGAGGTTGGAGTGGCTAGCGCTTGATTTCCGGGTCATACTGAAACACCCAAGCCTCGTCATCTGTAATGACACGTTCCAGATAATGGGGATCGTTCTCAATTGCTTCCAAGAAGTCAAGGCACCTTTCCTCTCTGTCTATTTGCTCTTGTGAAAGATTTTTCGGAACCATTTTTGAACAGATTTTTCTCATCCCCAATTCACTGGTCAAAATTTGATGACGGGTTGTGTGAATCAAATTCAACTCTTCGCCGATAATTCGGACTGTCAAACGACGATCTGAACGCACGAGATTGCGGATTCTGCCAACATTTTCATTGGTTCTTCAGGACAAAGGCCTTTCGCTGCGAGTCTCGTCTTCAATTGAATCTCTTCCTTCTGAAAATGCCTTAAACCACATAAAAACCTGGGCTCTCGACAAAACATTGTCTCCATAGGGCTGACGCAGTTTTTCAAATGTTTCCGTTGCACTGTGTCCAAGTCTGAAGCAGAACCTGATAGCACAATGTTGTTCGAAATTAGTGTCACTCATTTTTAGAATGCACTAAAAAACCTTTCTCACAAAAAATTCACCACGGACAACACAATAACTCTAGAGTGTTCAAACTTGTACTAGACGCGTATCAGATGTTTATCTGCTGGCCCCTCTACGTGCCGCGTCCCCAGTATTATATATTTCACGTAGCGAATATATAGTAAGTATTTGAAATTATAACTCAATATGTAAGCGAATAAACATTCATTTATTAATATTTACACATTTGTAACCGCCCTCTAGACTAACTATTGGCTGGAAAATAAAACGGACGAGAAGATCTTAACCAGAATAATATACACTATAATGTGGGTTGCCTAATTTTTATTTAATTTATATTTATTTAAAACAAAGTAAAGAATAGTTGAACCAAAAATAAGTGAACGTGAACTAAAGCAAAAAGAAATTGCTGCAAACGATTTTTGAAAAAACTGGTTTCGAATATTTCGACATATTAATTAATTTACTTTAATCAGATAAATTTTTTCGAAGTTTGATTATTCAGCGAGGTAGATTACTAAATTCTTCATAAGTTGACGATGAAAGGTTTTTACCAAATTTAAAATCAACAAAAATATCTTGCATCAAGAATCTGCTATTTTTCAACTATTGAGGAGTCATAAATGGTCATTGCATATACAAGGTGTCTCTAAAAGGTCTTTAAACAACTCTACCACGTATTTTTCGGACCAAAATAAACCGATTTAGCAAAACTTGGCTTAGTCAAAGTTGCTTAGTTTGTGCGCAATACGGTCCTGAAGTTGCAGTTGGAAAATTGTTTTTTTGTTATAAATTTGAAACGGCTGGAGCGATTGCGCTAAATTTTGTCACGTTTACTACTAGTTATCAATTCAAAAACGACGTCAAAAGACGTGTACATAGTTTAAAGAGACGTCTAAACGGCCTAAGACACGTGTACACGGCTTAAAGATACATGTGCATGGAGCACATAGTATGCGCTGCCGTCCTCTAGTTAATGTTCTCAAATCTTAAAATGCGATTTTTGAGAAAACGATGCAATTTTTCGAGTCTTACCAAGAATACCTTTTTTCTTGTACTTAAGACACTTAATCTAAATTTTATAGACAAACTCTTTTTTATCCATTGGCGTAGAAAATGGAAATGTTTTAATATTTATAAACGTAGGTTCTCCGCCTATGGATTGATTACTATCACAATTTTGATACAAAATTTCTTGACTCATAAAACTATGTAAACGTGACAAAATTTAGCGCAATCGTTCCAGCCGTTTCAAATTTATAACAAAAAAACAATTTTCCAACTGCAACTTCAGGACCGTATTGCGCACTAACTAAGCAACTTTGACTAAGCCAAGTTTTGCTAAATCGGTTTATTTTGGTCCGAAAAATACGTGGTAGAGTTGTTTAAAGACCTTTTAGAGACACCTTGTATACTATTAATACACTGCCCAAAGCAATTATCTGGTTGAGGCAGAACTGCTTAGAGTGAACAACATTTTTTTTTAGAGTAGAAATATATTTTACACTCACATTAAAACTTGTCCAAACAAATTAATATGAAATAATGTGCAATACCAACATACTGACTCTAACAAAAAGTATGTTAAAACCAACTTTTCATTAAAATTATTATCTTTAAAAAAAAAAACTTTTTTATTCTTCATTTTATGAAAAAACGTTATTCCTTATGAACATTTTTGCTGATTAAATAATATTGACAAAGATCTAAAAAATATATTTGCAATTTTCAATGACCTTATGGGACAATTGCATCTACGTTGCATCAAAATATGCTGATACATTCAAATGTACTGGATTGATGATATTCCATCAAAAAAATTTTGTGATTCAGTGTTCAATTGGAAAACATATTTAGTATTTGTTTTATCAATATAGGTTTACGAGTACTACCAGAATTTAAATTGTAAATTATACAAGTTTTCGAATAGGATGACAAAAATATACCTAAAAATTAAATATTTATATCTTGCATATAAGTAAATAAATACTAAAAAATCACCATGGCCTTTTAGAAAATACATCTATGTGATATATGTGGTTTAGCTAATGAGCACACAAACAAGAACTGTTCGTTATTTATCTAAAGAATATATCGTGAAAAAGGCTCGTTGTACGCAAAAGATGTTTAAACTTTGACCTTGAATAACTAAAAACGAACAAGCGAAATAGATACTTGGGAGAATGTGAAAATAAAGGTGTATGCAAAATTTCAACTAGCTGAAGTGCGAAATATTTAGAAATTTTGATTGCAAAAAATCCAAAATATTTTAAGCGAAATGCTTTTGAGTTATGATATGGCGCAAAAATAATAATTTGAGTTTATTAAAGTACTAATTACTAGTATCCTATCTTGAATTATAAAATATAAAACTTAATCATAATAATAAAACTAAACGTTCTAGTGTGTATGGCCACGACGGAATAATAATCTAGTCTAGGTAATTTGCAGTTAAAATTTCATGGTTAGTAGTCGCCAAGTATCCACAAAAATACTTATAATAATGTCTGCTTCGTTTACGATACTGCCTTTGATAAAGGCAATTCGCGAAGTGTAGTCAATGAGACCGTCTTGCCGAACCCTGTGTCACCCCGCAACTTCGGGCACCACATACAGACGTAATTGCGTGTAAAGCAATTACATTCTACATTGAACAGGCACTAAGCTTCTATTATAATATAGGAATGATAAAGTGCGTATCTGATTCAAAAACTCTTCAGCATTATAATACTATTTGTGTAGAGATTTGTGTTCTATATGGGACTATATTGGATCATTTAGTTCAGATTGTTATTAGAGTAATTAATGTATTTGCGTTATCTCAAAGAGTATTTAATAAAAATATACTATTTCGTGTAATCATTATTAACCTGAAATATTTTCACAAAAATTAGAGAAATATATATTTAAGCAGAACAAAGTAAAAGAAAAAACCTATCTACAACTATTAAATAGTACATAAAAGTAACTTTATTCATTCATTAACATTACATAAACTAAAGAAACTTGCAAAATAAAGAAAAACTAGGGATTCTAAATCCATATATCGTATTCTTACAAAAAACATACAAGAACTGAAATTCTATTGATATTTGAAGATATGAATTTCATATGTATAATAATAAAAATTAAGTTATATACAGAATAAAGTACATATCTTTTGTAATTTAATATTTAGTTATCTGAATGAATTGATTAATTTAGTAATGAATTTTGTTTATGATCTAATCAGTAACGCAAGGTGAAGTGCAGTGATGCAATATTGACTGCATAGGCTAAGATAGATGGATATGAGCATTTGTATAATCAACAATCATAGGAAATTATATTTTTAAAACCTTTAATAAGCATAAATAAAAAAGTATAAGTACAGAATTATGTATCAGAACACATACTAAAAAGTATATTAATTCTTCTCAAATATCAAATGGGTAAATCATCTCATATCTGTTAAATCACATGTTGGATATGTAATAACTAGAGACTGGAAAATATGCACTAAAAAGTTTGCCAAATATGCATGCAATATGCACTTAAAAAATCCCTAAATATGCACTTACAATATGCAATATGCACTTATGATGTGCATTTATTTATTATGTTTTAAGAAATTAAAATTCATTTGTCGTATTTACAAATTGTATATTTATTTATTACAATAAATTGTCGTATTTACAAATTATATATTTATTTATTACAATAAATAACCATATATTTCTTTAAATTTTCCACAGTTAAATTATGTCTTCGATCTGTAAGTATATGTTTATATTGGGAAAATCTTCTTTCAACATCGCAAGATGTGATCGGTGCATTCTTAAAACTAGGTATTAATGAGGGGCTTATATTAATGTCTTCATTAAAATTGCCATTAATTACATTATTTATAGATTTTAATGTAACAAAACCTCCATTTTTGCTTAGAATTGCGGCTAATTTGTCTTTAATTCTTTTTCCAGTCAATCCGTTGACTTTTCCAATTTTCTCTTCAATATCATTTACAATGCCAACACCATCATTTAAAAATAAATTTCTATCTCTAATCTAGTAATTGCCTGCTCAATTATCGCAAAATTAGATTTAATATATGATAGCTGATTTTGTATTGTCGAATTATTGAAAATTACGTTACACTTTCCTATGGCAAGACTGGTTTCTGAATCAAATTGAGTTACGACATTTTTGATGCCTTCCTAATTATCGGCGAGAAACACAGTACATTTAAGCCATGTTCCCCATCTTGTTAAGATAGGTTCTGGTGGCAATGGAATGCCGGGAAGCATTTCGTTATATAATTGCACTCGTAAGGGCGCTTTTAAAAATACTTTTTTGATATTACTAATTAAATTATTTACATCTAGAAACTCTAATCTAACTTTTTCAGCAACCCTATTTTAATCATGAGCCAAACAAGTACAATGGATTAAATTGGGAAAAAAAATTTTCAGACTTTGAGCTGATTTTAACATATACGAAGCGGCGTCAGTTACCATTAACAGAAATTTTTCAAAAGGTACTTTGTCGGATAAAAAGAAATTCGCTAAGGACTCATTAATAAACCTGGCTATGGTAACATGATTTGTTTTGTCTAAATTACCTACATTAATTAAATGTCTTTTAGATTGAGTTGAACCATTTAAGGTTTCAATAATCAAATTAGCAACCTGACGGCCCTTCGTGTCGGTAGTTTCATCAACAGAAAGCCAAAGATTTTGGTTTTTCAACTCCTTTCTAACACCATCGGTAACAAATTCATAAATTTTGTTGATGTATTTCTTGCGTAGAGCTGAGGAACTGAATGGGTACATAAATGGCTTTATCATCGACTTTGCAATAAGTTTTCAGGAATTCTTGAAATATCGGATTGTCCAATTTATGTAAAGGAATATTACAACCCACAAAAAGATTATACAAATCTTTGGAAAATGCTTGTTGTGGATTCTTCGAATTATTGAGAAAACTTTCCTCCAAAAGTTGCTGCCGCGGTTTATTCAAATTTTCAGAAACCCTGTTCTGATGAAATGTTGTGTTCAAATGTTGCACTACTTGAAATTTCTTCTGGCAGGTAATCTGTGTAACAAATATATATTTTTAACATTCAGTTATAATAATTATTATTAATTACTATATTACTACAAAAACTAGAAAAATAAATTGTCTGGTTTTGTAAAGTTCTCCAGTTGTTTAAATTTCATTGATTTTGGATATTTTGGTGTTTATGACAAAGAAATATTACAAAGATATATTAGCTTTAAAGAACATAAAATTAAACATATCTAATAATAATTTATAATGTAATTGTTTCATTATATTTATGAACACAAAGAAATTCTCATAATTGTAGAACTTGTTATTGACAAAATATTTCAAAATTCAACTTACCCTTTTGTCGCAGAGTGTGCACAAAACATTTTCTTCGTCAATAATTTTTAGTGCACTGCAATCAGTTATCCAATTTTTTATTAGAGATGACTTCGCTTTAGCTATCTTCGGCATTTTCAAAACTTTTTAATTCACTTTTGTTTCACCAAATAGCACAGATCTTAACACGTTTACGAATGAACAAACTATGAAGGAAATTATTTCTTTTTCTTATATTGATATTAGTCGTACGGTATAATATACCTGCATTAATACCTACATTTCTGAAAAGGATTTCTTACGTAAGTTCTAACTGCCCTGTAAACCGCTTATCAGTAGAGTTAAATCCTATTTTTGGGAAAGTCCATCTCATTATTAATGAGATGGACTTTTAATGAGTCATTAATGCAACGTTGAAGTAATGCAATCCCTTCACGTTTACACAAACAAATTAAATATTTTTAAATATCAGATTTTATTATGGTTCTTATGAAAATGGGCAATATATGCATAAATATGCAAAATAATTATGAAATATGTACGTGCATATGCAGTTATAGTAAAGTGTCCAAATATGAATTTTGCATAAAATCCAGTCTCTAATCATAAGATATGCCAAGCAAGAAAACTTCCAAAAATAATAATTCACTTATGTTATTGCACATACCTATTGTTAAGAGTTTGTTTTTGTTCTGTTTTAATAGATAATAATGTTGGTGTCTTATGTAAGTAACTAGTTCTTCGTTTTCGATATTAGATTCTTAGTAATAGTGATGTTAATTATTTTGTACTGTATGTTCTCCAATCTTCCAAATCTTTGATAGTGATCTCAATACCTCCAATTAATTTCACAGCGGAGACTTTATGGTTTATAATTTTTACATCTTATTTGGTCTGGAAGCTTATTATAGAACTTGACAGCGTGATAGTTGCTAGCCTGCTGATGAACACGCAGCAAGCAACTCAGAATGAAAATACTCGACAACGCTAGAATATTATGTTTTCGAAACAAAGATCTGCATGAGGATCTTGCAGATACTTTGGTCAGTGCTCGTACCGCATGCCTTTGTAGACGAAATATGATCCCATCCACGGGAGACGCACGCAACTCCAGAACTCCGTATACGTCTCGGGAGTGAAAATTTGCAAAATATACTACTCTGGCCGCATCATACGTTCCGACGCCAATTGTTTCCTCAGTATGCCAATATGACGGTCCCATCCCAGGTTAGAAGTAATACTAAGGCCCAGGAAGTGAGCCTCTTGCTCTGGATTAATATCTCTTTTGGTGGTAAGTTGCTGAGTTTAAGACTGTTTAACCATAGTAGGCCTAATCCACGATTTGCTTTTACTGATGTCTTTTTTTCCGGCTCGATGCCCTGGATGGTTCAGACTCACTCATATCAATATCTTCTTGCAAAATTCTTTCCTCCTCTCCAAGTTTTCATTTTCGTTGTCTTCTCGTGTGCCAATAATTTCGCAACGGTCAGGTCTTCATTCGCGTCATAATCGCCTTCTTCTTCTTCTTCTTCAGAGCTCGCAAAATTCTCTGCACTGTTTACACACACGTCCCTATTACAGCATGCTCACTTAACAGAACACTCTAAGCCTGTTTTCCTACATCCATAGGCTCGACCGCACCCCTTTTTCTACTTGCAAGACATGAATTTCAGGAGTGCTTCGGGTACCGGATCTTTTGTTGTTATCACAGGAGTAAGTCCAATCTTGTTTCTTTCCCAACCACAACGCTCCGGATTCTCGTGTACATCATACCAAGCCTGAATTTAGTGGTAGGTCCGAAGAAAATGTTGCCGTGAAGCTTCTCTAGTATGGGATAATGTAGCAAGCTCGAATTTACTCTTCGTCGCAGTTCTTATGATAACGTAATGTTAACAACCTCATGTACGAAAGAAGCGCGTAATTTCTTTAATTCGATTTTTTTCTATTGTTATTAATTAATCTATTTTAGTCATGTATACGTTTTCGCGCCTAAAGAATTGCTCATCGCTCTCTTTCCTACATAAACAACTTTGGCTTTACGATAGGAGAAATTTCAAAATAAAAATTGCTTTGTTAAAAATCACGTTTCAACGGTCATTTCCCAGAAGGTCGACCCTGATCCCTTTACCATCTACCTAAATGTGAAGCCTCTGCACCTATTTGAACACAAAACACTTCACATTGCGATTTCTTAATTATTAATTTACTCGCGACCTAATTATCAGACGACAACAGATATCACGTTATAATGTTTCTTAATCGCTCTTTTATTTCCTATTCGAAGCTCATAAATCTCAGGGCAAATATTTACGAGTTATTCAGTATTTTGTTCTTATTTAATTCTGTCTTAACATAAGGTTATAATATATTCTTAATCACCCCTTCCTCGCATTAGGATATGCATAACCGGCTATAGGAACACTCTATTATGACTCCCCTTCATAATGTCTTTTGTTACCTTAAAGGTAAATGCCGCATTAACGTACCTCACGTAATCCTCAAACGAACTACCTCGTGTCAGGTGTCATTCTTTTCTATATTTAATAACGAATATCATTACGATGTTTGTTTCATCCGATCATGATTTGTTGCTCGCGAATTACGTTCTCTTATTTCTCTTAAAACAGTTCGCGCCCTAACCATCCCCCACTCTGCCGTTTCCGATGTTGTTTCTCCCGCTTTTTACCACGGCTCTATATAAATCACGATCGAAAGGAAATCGCTCTCTTACCTCTCTTACTTTTTACTCTGACGCCCTTACAGTTTTACATCGCTTCAAGTCCGCGCAGTTCTAAGTCGCGTTTGTTTTAGTGCCCCATTGTGCTTCAACATAACAAAGTCAAGTTATAGCGCCGCGATTCCTTCGCCGGTTCGATTAATTAGTTCGCGTACTTGTCAGACCCCTATTCTGATTCGCCGGTTAATCCAGCTTCGACAACGAAGACCTCACAAAGTATAAGTATTCCTTATCCTTATTTATTACTTTAATTATTATATTTCTTACAAACCGCTACATTAAAAATTTATTTTTATTCACTCTTAAAATATGCTAAATCATTTACGGCTTTGAGATTATCGACTCCCTTAACTTCGTACCGATAATAGCTGCCTTAACCAACGATCATACGAAGGACCCACTCGTTCCCTCTCACTCTCTTCCTTCTTTCACTCACTCCCATACGTGAGTTAAATATACTTTTTTTCTATTAATTGAGTTAGCAGACGGTTCTTGGTGGAACATTTTATTAATAACTATTTTAAATCAAAATAAAATAGAATTCTTGAAAACTTTCCACAATTTTTATTTAGTCTTTGCGGAATTGTGGAAAGTTTTCAGGAGTTCTATTTTATTTTTATTGAAAATAGTTATACTTTTTTTGTTTGTAATAATTTATTAAAGAACTTAAGGACACTTGTTGTTTTATTTCCCTTAATTTTTTTTTCTTTATGTACTAATTACAATTCTTTTACAGGAAAATAAACTAAATAAATTTACACTTGCATTTGTTTTATTTTCTAACATATATATTTTGTGTTTCTTTCTTTTGCGTAATTCACCATTAGAGCTACCTAATACGGCCCTTTTAAAGATAATAGTAGAGAACCCGAAATAATGGTGTTTTATTTGGTAACACCGTAAAGACGATAAAAAAAACTTTCCCTCGCGGCAGCAATGACTTCGAGATCTCTTGTGTTTCGCTCTTTGAAAGCGTGCATATATCAGTTTAAATACTTGTTATTTTCCAGTGTTTTTGTAAACTTAATTTTTCCAACATTGAAAACAGCATAAGTGTGTCCCAACCGCTGAACGCATGCAAGAAAAATATGCTATCCGCCACTATTTCTCCATACCGTAGATTTCCAGGAGAGTGAATTTTTTCCACAACTATTCCTCTGCCTGGTTTGCGAAGGTAAACGCTTGAATGAGCCAGTGCTGTTAGGAGGACGAGAATATCTATATATTCTCCTACTATAAATACGGAATCAAACGATACGGATATACTGATCGCCATGTTAACGATCAGTGTGTCAACATCTTCTGTAGCCTGTTTTTCTGTGAAATTAGAATTCTTAAAGGTCTTGTTTGGCACCGAAATCAAGCGAATTTTATTTGTTTCGTTTGAGAAAAATCTTCCTTCTCAAAGAGTAACAAGTTTCTTTATTTGAACGGCGAAGCCTTCCTGCACTTTTTGTACTTTTAGTAGAGGCGTTAATTGGATACCCGTCAAGAACAACGATTGTGTTAGAACCATAATGTCTTTGCACGTACTGTACATAGTTTGCGCAGATCGATGCGTTGCGATGTCGACTCTATGTAGTATCGTCTAGCACAGGCGTAAAAGCTTTGTAGAAGGAAGATTTTGTCACCTTGCGCAATCTCCTCCTTAAACAGACCTCAAGGAAATGGGTAATACATATTAAGTAATCGATATTTCCTGAAATTTCGAGAAAAAATTTAGCAATTTTACGAATTGTAGAAAGTTGCTGAACGTGACTCTCCTGTAACTGAATTATTCATATGATTGGGAAATGTTTATTACAGAAGTTGCAAGAAATTGTATGCTCTATAATTTTTGTGAATGCTATTTTTAACCTAGGTGGCGCCAGAGAGAAGATATTATCGAAGAACTGGTTTTTGGTACCATTTTCCCAATATGGCGGTGCGAATGGCGGTCGGTCGAAGTCGCAAACTCAGAATATTAATTGGGACACCGAACTGTAAAAATATACCAAAGAAGAACACTCCTTGACCTTTTGTATTGAAAGCCCATTTTATGTCATCGTTACATGGACTAATAGTGTTGATCTAATACATTGATCGACTTTTCAAGTGTACACGAGGTTAGTATCGAGATTAAGTTATTGAGTTTGTTGCTTTTACTTTAAAATATAATGCTTCTTTACCGTGAATTTTTCCTAACTTTTAAAACGACATGAATGCATTTATAATAAATTTATTCTTGTTTGCCGTATCTTCTCTTCATCTTTTAATATTTTATTAACGTCAAATTTCATGCCTTCCAATTAAAATTTTCTCTAATCTTTTAAAACGCCAGGCACGGTAATACTCTTAGTACTTTGTTCGTCCGTAAAGAGAATTTTTTAATTCATAAAACGCTATATGTACGTATTTATATAAATCTACCATCATCTGCTGTAGCTTCTTTTATTTTTTAGTACTTTATAAATTATTGCTGCCTTGCGAAATTATTATTATTTTTTATTAATTTTCATTATTAAATATATTTCTTTACTTTCTCGTGTGAGTCTGTAAATTTATTCCTAATTGTCTCAATTTTCCGCTTTGTAATTTTGTAACATTCCTTTCTAGAAACTAATGTGCAAGTGATCTGAGTTTGTAAAAACTTCCACTTGCACAATTTTATATATTATTATATTTCATCAGCCGGAAGTTAAGTAAAACCAGCACGGACACGAGTAAATAAAAGGAACCACGTGTCATACCCTACATCTTCCAATTCATCGTTGTGTTTGGTGAGTAAATACTTTATGCTTTATTATCTAATATTTCTCTGTTTCTAAAACTTATAATGTTGAAGTTAAAGGAGTACTCAGGAGTCTGTTTATGAAACTGAGAAACGGTGGCAACGTTTACTCTTTTGAATTAATTACTAGTTTTCGAAAATACTTACTTTCTTCCTTCTTTAGGGCTATTAACAACAAAACAATTCAAGTGATTCCGTTTATGATCTCACAATATATTTTAGACGATCTTTTCAAAACATGCATTTCAAACCTCCCTTTCTTCTTCCCTTCACCGACAAATTTGTAGATGACCTGATAATTTTAGTTCCGAAAAATAGCATTAAGGAAATTCTAACCAAGTCCAGCGTCTACAATCCTAGCATTAAATTTACTTTGGAAGAAGAAAATAACAACTCTACACTGTTTTTTAATTTTTTAATTTTGGATTCTTACAGAAAATCAACCAATCCCAGTCATTACATAAACTTTTTTGTATTACCCTTTTAAAATCAACTTCAAATTAGAACTGAAACGGATAACTTCTTGGTTTCTGGATTGAAACATGTAATCATCTCTGCTTCTACTGCCGATGTTTCTTCACTATCCTAGGGAACATCTTCAGGGCTTCTACTGTTACGATAACTGCTTTCGGTTATCGTAGCACTAAAAGCCCTGAAAATGTCCTTAAGAATATTTGACGAAACGTCGGCAATAAAAGCAGATTACACCACAGCCAAATGGTATCGACGACAACCGCGGAAACCTACGACTTAGATTAACTTAAACGGATGTAATACGTATATCAGACTCCCTGTGCGGTTACGAGGTAAAACAAATGGACTATGTTACGTCCCTAGTAATTAATTACTAGGAGCGTTGGACTAATAAGGCGCCACCACCTTTAATTAATAAGACAAACCCTTGCCAGCGCACCTGATCGGAAAGTAGAGTGAGAGAGAGAGGGAGATAATAGAAGGAAAAATTCACAAAAAGAGCAAACATGCACCACACAACACCTAGCGTTCGTAGTTTCGGAAGTAACATCGCGAAATTTCACAAAATTTCAGATTATTATTTTCGAAGGTATGCAAGCAAATGGGAAACTGTGAACGTATAGTACTGGCAAGTAAGTTGGCAAGATGCACATAAAGCAAAAACTTGCTAGCGTTCGTAGTTTCGGAAATAAATAAGCCTCGTGCCATTACGCCAAAAGAACAAGAGACCGGTTAGCCACAAACGGAATCGATTTTGTTCCTAAGACAGATAACCCTCCAAGCGAGGACCATTGAGGAATTTTGGTCTCATTGGAGCAGAAAGGTATATGATGGGGTTTAAGAAGCCCAAAATGAGGAGCAGTTAAGACGCAGAATTTTTCAGAAAATTCTACGTTCCTACCGTCCAAAGACTGATGGGCCATGTAAGAAAGAAGTGACGTGACATAGAAGAGCTTGGGCCTTCATCCGTCATGTAAATGGTAAGTTTAGTTGAATTAAAACTAATGATTACATTGTTGTTAAAATGTAAAATAATAAAAAATAAAATTAAAAAAATGGCTTTTACTTTTTTCCCGAAAGCTTTTGAGACATACTTTAAGTACCAAAAAAAAGTAATGATACTTGCAGGTAAAAGATTAATATAATGTAATCCCTGTTCGCCACAACTATTTAAAATTAGAAAAGCGTTAAGTCGGGAAGGCTATAATCGCGAACTATAAACAGGCATGTTTAATTTAAAGTATATCGGTAACTCAACAAACTAACCACCAAAGGCCACAAGAATAAAATAATAATATATAATAAAAATAATCAAACATTCATTTTATTATACAGGGTGTTTGTTACGATGCAATCAATTTGGATACCGTCAAAGAGCGTTTACTGATTTTTTTCAAATGGAACACCCTGTATATTATTAAATTTTTGGAACGATGCGTTAATTGCGCTTCTTTTTGTTAATAATGTCCTATACCCAAACCCAGTAATTTCGGAGTTATTTTTAATTTTTCATTACAAACCGCTAAATTATTTGTTTTCGGTTCGATTTAGTGTACTGGGTAAGCGATTTGACAAACGAAAAAAAATAAACGTCAACAAACGTCAAAAAATAAAATCTTATTGTTGCTGTTAATTAGGTGTAATATTAGTTATTTCTTAAGTTTCTGCGTTTAATATTGTCATATTTATTGATTGGATTAGTGGGTAGGTACGTACTTTTCTTGTATATTTGTTGTTTCCCACATATTATTATTGCGGTTTTTAGTTAAGTCAATATTCAGTTTGAAAACAACGAACTTGTTGACATGATTTTCATTATGGAACCTGCCCAAAAGAATTGTCTATTAACCAAGCGGATTCATGCGCAAAGATATCCTGACAGAAGACAACCTTCAGTTACAAGTTTGAAAAGACTTAAGGAAAGATTTATTAGAACAGGAAATATGAGTTATGAAAAGCTTGAAAGGACAAAGGGGACAAGTGACAAAGATAAATTGAAAGTCTTGTAATCAGTAATTAAGGCGCCCTCTACTAGTTCGACCAAAATATCAACAGAAACTAATATACCACGATCTACTGTTAGCAAGATTTAAAAAAAAAAGTAAATATCATCACTACAGTATTTCCTTTCATCAAGACCTGTTGGGACCTGATTTAGAGACTAGAAGGACGTTTTGCGAATGGGGATTAGAGATTGAAAGGATAACACCTAACTTCTTCCAAAAGGTATTATTTACTGACGAATCGACCTTTACTCAGAGTGGTAACCGAAACCGTCATAATCTTCATCATTATGCAATAGACAACCCAAGAATACGAAGAGCGATTGATAAGCAGAGGCAATGGACTATAAATGTTTGGGCTGGTATTATGGGCAACCTTATAATTAGACCACGTTCCTTTCACGGACATTTAAATGGTGCGCAATATTTGAATTTCTTGCAATATAACTTGCATCAGCTTCTGCAAAACGTTCCTCCAGTTCTAAGAGAAAATATGTAGCTTCAGCACGACGGTGCTCCAGCACATTTTGCACTAAATGTCCGACACTATGTGAATCAAGAATTCGAAGGTAGACGGATCGGCCGCGGTGGTCCCATTAGTTGACCACCTAGATCACCAGATTTGACCAAACTTAATTTTTTTCTAAGGGGGTACATAAAAAATATTGTCTACCAGACACCTCCAACTACAGCAGACGATATGAGGCAACGTATAATTTGTGCTTTTGAAACAGTTTCCATTGAGAAGTTGCAACACGTAAATAGGTCCTTTCTGTTAAGCCTGCCAATATGTTCTATTCAAAATGGGGGTCACTTTGAAAATTTATTATAAATATTGCTTCTAACAAAATTACAGTTTGATACTTTTAGTAGTTTATTTGTTTTTGTTTGTCAAATCGTTTACCCAGTACACTAAATCGAACCGAAAACAAATAATTTAGCGGTTTGTAATGAAAAATTAAAAATAACTCCGAAATTATTGGGTTTGGGTATAGGACATTATTAACAAAAAAATTAAGCGCAATTAACGCATCATTCCAAAAATTTAATAATATACGGGGTGTTTCATATGAAAAAAAATCAGTAAACGCTCTTTGACGATAGCCAAATTGATTGCATCTTAACAAACATCCTGTATAATAAAATGAATGTTTGATTATTTTGTAGGTTCAACATATACCTTGGCTGCACTCTTACTAAATAATTGTGTCTTAGATAATCGTAATACGACCGCATAGAATTGTTATGATAACATTGTCGCGACCATTTTTTTTATAATTTTCATTAATAACTCAACAATGCCTCATCCAAAACCAAAACCCCAGATATCGATGAAAACACAAATTAAAGTAGATAAGGAAAAACAAAAGATATACAGTGTGTCATTTAAAAAAAAATTCGAATGTGTACCATTTTAACGCATCACCCTGTTTAATTCAAATTATTTTCAAAATATGTGTTTTTTGTTACTGTGCCACTTTTTATAAAATAAATTTATTCAGTACTATTTAATAGCGCCTATCTTGGACTTTGACGCACTAATGAGCAACCCTGTATATATACTTTCCCATTTAAATATTTACGTCCAGAATATTTTAAAAAGCCCAGTCAGCTGGAACAAAAAAACGTATAAAATGTAATGCAAAAAAAGACCAGCAGACTTTATGTATCGAACAAGTATTCAAATTCAAAATAACATAAATTGTAAAATGTATTTTTAAAAGCGGGGAGTTGTATGACATTTAAATTTGGCCGGAACTTATTTTTACAACTGAATGCACCGCGTGTTGTTTTTTTATTTTTTTCGAGCAAAATTGTAGCAATTAGTACAATGTACGCCAGTTCTTGTTTCCGAAACACAATCCGGTTACTGTATGCGGATTCAAATTGTGGTGGCTAGTGAGCCAAAATAATAAAAAAAAAAAGGCGTTGCTAGGTTTTTACGGTACAAACTTCTACATAAATTGTGTGTGTCACTTTGTTTTCTAGGCTTTTAGCAATACAAACAACTATACATATAGACATAGGTCGGGTTAAGCTTTACTATAAACTACTGCAGTTGTGTGCATTAATTTGAAATTATCACGACAAGATTTTCTATGATAAAACTCCTGTGTTCGGGAAACAGAATTAAACACATGGGAGTGGAAAGTAGAATAGGAAATATGGGCTCTATGCCCGGCGTTTTTTTTTAGTTTTCCTAATTACTAAGTTAACTAATTATAAAATACAATAATAATTTAATTTTGAATGATATTTTTAAATGGTTTTCCGACCAACTACTTGAGGTCAGTATAACCAAACTAAATGCATTAAGATTCCGATCTACATTAATATTCATTTGCAAGAGAAAGATCAATTGCGAATCGAGGAAATTTGTATAACTATGTGTTTGAATTAGAATTATTATATTTTGATACCATCGATTTCAAAATGTCAAGTATCAAATTAGCAATTTTAAATTGCTTCGTTTCTGTTGAAAGAAACATCATATTTTTACAATTTTATTACGCCAATTTAGTTAAGCGATATCTTGTCTTGTACTTTAACTAAAATAATACAACTGACGCAGATATTACGAAAATAAAACTCGAAAATATCATTTTTTTATAAACACATTATTTTGAGGCATTTGTAGTAAGTTCAAACATACTAGCACTCATGCATATTTTTCATACCGAACTTTAAAAAAACTTAAGCTGGTCAAGGAAAACGAAACATCACGCATTATATCACAGTTATTATTTTTGTACTTTCATAAGTCTACCGAAAAAGTATGATTTCTAATTTTTCTAATTTCTGTTACTCAAAAAAATAAATATATTATTTTTATTTGTTGTGTTGATGGAGACTTGATATTTATATAAAAAGAAATATAAAAAAATATAATAATATATAATAAGGAAAACAGAAATTCTATACATACTTATATACATATACCTGCGGGTATCGCCCATATGAATGAAAATCAAAATGAAAATATACACATTTCGTCACACATAACGACGACATTTCGAGTTAATATTTAAACAGATTCGAGAAGCAAAAAATAGATGTGTTGGGCAGGTTATTGTTTACAAACCGGCATACATATAATGGTAATTATTATTGGAAGACTGAAAGGCTTATTTTGACACCTGTTTTACGAAATTTACCACACATTTCACGGATTCCTTTGATCTCCGGTACGAGCAAGTAAACATCTCCGCTCATCTGATTAAAATTGAAAAGTGTTGACTACCACCACTCTTCTGTGAAATAATATAATTAATATATGTATGTGTGTAAGTAATTACTGGTATAGTGGCAGAATTATGGGTTATAAAAAGAGAAATTAGTTAGTTAAGCTTCGTGACGTTTCGGACACCATTTATTAAAAATAAAATTGTAGTCCTTTTTCAGACCTATTTTAAACAAAGTATATCAGATATTAGACTTTTATAGCTAAAATATTTAAATGCTACTTACATTCGCTATTGTTTGATTTAAAAATGTTGTTTAAAATTTTGTATCAATGACATTAGGTATTAAAATACAAATTAAAGATAATTTATAAATTTGAACATACAATTTCAAATTGTGTTAATTAAGTTGTCAAAATTGGAATACTGCAAGTCAATAAAAAATACATCAAGTTTGAGGTCTCAGAGCTCACTAAAAATACAGAGGAAATTAAATATTTCTGAAAATTAAACAGTTGTTTTGTGTTTTATCAAAATAAACGAAAAAGACAACAGATGGGTTTCTTAAATTCTTTTCATTATCATTAGCGAAAAAAAAATTAATAGGAAACACATACGCCATGAAGGTAGCAAATTCTACCACTATAGCAGTAATTACATACATAATACAAATTACTAAATTACCTAGTTACAATCTGAAAACGTTTTCATAATATATACAGGGTGTACCACTTAAAACTCCCAGGTCAAATATCTCGGAAACGGATAAAAATATTTGAATTTTGTAAAAAGTAGTTACTAAAGAATGTGACTGACTCTAGTTTGCTCTTACAATTGTGTTGTATTATGTGAAGATATAGATGGCGCTGCGATGAAATGAATTTTCTTGATTGACATAATCTTTATTTGTTTTTTATTTGAAAGAGTATTAAAATTAATGTAAACTTTATTACATGTGTTAGTTTCCAAAATTTAACGGTTTCATAGATATTCGTGTTTAAAGAAAGTAACAGTAATTTTAAAGTTTTGTCTTTATTTTGTTTAAATACTTAAAAGGATCAAATTTAACTAACAAAGATGTTCAAAATTGTTGCCTTTTTGATTGCTACATAACGTATATTGCTTTATTAGTTCTCTTCCGCAAACATTTAACAATGTATTTCTACTAATTTTTTGAACACTTGCATAGATTTTATTATAAAGGTCGTCCATATTTGTTATGAGTTCCTTGTAAACTTCAACTTTCAAGTAACCCCACAAGAAAAAATCTAACGGGGTTAGATCCGACGAACGAGCCGGCCACCTAAGGACGGCATTAGTACCAATCCAACGACGTGGGAACGTTTGATTAAAATAGTCGATAACTATGTTGGCATTATGAGCAGATGGTCTTGATGTAACCACATATTATTTCGCGGCTCTATAGGTACATCTTCCAAAAGTAGTGATAACTCATTTTGCAGGAAATGTAAGTAGCGCACACCAGTTAAAGTGCGGGCGTAAGATATATCCGTTTAAAATTCGACACCAAACGTTAACGACAAAAACTGTTTGAATTCTTGTTTGCCTTATCCACCTAAGATTATCTTCTGACCAATATCGAGCATTATGCTTAATTAAAGTACCTTTGTTGTGAAAACGACATTCCTCATTCCACGTGATCTGATTCATAAAGTTGTTGTTTTCCGCTAACATTACAAAAATTTTGCCAGAAAATCGAGTCTGCGTTGATTATCTCTTATTCTTAAATGGTGCATTAAATGATCTTTATACGGAAAGTATTTATTTTCTTTTAGAATCCGACGGCAAGAGGTTACAGATAGATCATGCTGTTCTTTTAATTTCCGTAATGATATATGTGGATTATTATTATCTGTTTGTAGTACCGCTGCCGTAATTTCATCTTTTCTTACTCTTTTCTGCCTTAATTGTTTTTGTTTTTTGAAGCTACCCTAATTTCTGAGATTTACACACAGGTTTATAAATGTTTTGTGATCTGGTAAAAGCCTGTTTGAAAAGCGTAGAACATATAATCGCACTGGTTCAGATGCATTTCTACGGGATTCTTCATAAATTAAAACCATATTCAGTTTGTTTTCATTTGTGTGTAAAACCATATTTTTAATAAAATCTCAACGCTAAGTAAGTAAATGTTTGAATGAAGCTAATTATAAAGACAATTAATAATTAGCACACTAATGTGTGCTAATATCAAAATATTTCCTAAATAATCAAAGCAAGCATACATACATACAACAGAGACGTGAATGCTTTTCTGCCTAAATACCTGTGGGTGCCTATGAAGTGGAATTTATTAAAAGGAACTAATTGTGAATATGTTTACTGCTTTTTTTCCCTACAAATTAAATATTTAAACAAAATAAAGACAAAACTTTAAAATTATTCTTACTTTCTTTAAACACGAATAATAAAATTTACATTAATTTTAATACTCTTTCAAATAAAAAACAAATGAAGATTGTGGCGATCAAAAAAATCTTCTCATCGCAGCGCTATCCATATCTTCACATAATAAAACACAATTATGAGAGCAAACTAGAGCTGAACACATTCTTTAGTAACTATCTTTTACAAAATTCAAATATCTTTATCCGTTTCCGAGATATTTCACCTGGGAGTTTTTAGTGGTACACCATCTATATATACAGGGTGTTCCTAAATATCATGTCCATAAGGAAGGGGGTAACTATTTGGTTTATTTTGTGCCTAAAATTTCATATAAACATAGGTCTGCAAACGCTTCGTTACCAATATGCAGGGTGTTGAAATTTCAAGAATTTTTCACTTTTTACTGTATAGCTCCTGCAGTTTTTGAGATATTTTGTTCAAATTTGGAAGGTAGGTTACGCTATAAGGCCTGCATCATTAGCCATGCCAAATGATTATGTAAATCTACAGGGTAATAATTTTTTCGGGGTCATGCCCTCTTTTCACACCCTGAACTTTTTTGCGATGCGCCACTGCTAGATTCTAAAATACGCAATAAATTTTCTGTCTTGTTTAGAAACTTTTTGATCTCTTATATTTTTTTCTTATCTCTGACCGTTATCGAGAAAAAAAATAGAAAACAATTTTCTGTAATTCGCCAGAGAAAATAATTTTTTTTAAAATGGTCTAGCAGGCTCTGGCTTTATTCAGATAATCACTTGAGTTTATTAATTTGACAATTGACATTAGAAATCGTTAAAAAACTGCAGGAGCTATACAGTAAAAAGTGAAAAATTCTTGAAATTTCAACACCCTGCATATTGGTAACGAAGCGTTTGCAGACCTATGTTTATATGAAATTTTAGGCACAAAATAAACCAAATAGTTACCCCCTTCCTTATGTACATGATATTTAGGAACAGCCTGTATATAGGTATATTGAAAAATTGAAAATCTTCTTGGTAGTAGTGGCATACAATGAAATAAAAGTAATAACAATATGACAACTAGTTGTCAATTAGAAAACAATGACAAATATAGAATGTAAATTAAAATGTATAAATGAAAATGTAATCAAATAAGCATAGGACAATCGGGATTACTTATATAGTTATATCAAAAGGCTTGGGTCTACCACAAACTGTTCAGTTAATGCAATTATATAAATAATAACGACGCAACTATGTAATGAAAAATTAAGAGTAGAACTGTTGATATATAACAATATAGAATGTAAAATCAATCATGTATAAATGTAAATGAAAGCAATGTAATGTAATATATTTTATATAGGTATATATATTTACCATAGACCCAAAGATTTAATTTCATCTTTTTTATTTTGCAACAAGTAATACGACATCGACTTAAACGTCTTTATTTTAGTTTTGCGCTTGAGTCTGGCGTTTTTTTGATTTCAATTGTAATAGAAACAGACTTCTAATTGAGTTAGAAGCTTATAACTAGAGACTGGAAAATATGCACTAAAAAGTTTGCCAAATATGCATGCAATATGCACTTATGATGTGCATTTATTTATTATGTTTTAGGAAATTAAAATTCATTTGTCGTATTACAAATTGTATATTTATTTATTACAATAAATTGTCGTATTTATAAATTATATATTTATTTATTACAATAAATAACCATATATTTCTTTAAATTTTCCATAGTTAAATTATGTCTACGATCTGTAAGTATATGTTTATATTGGGAAAATTTTCTTTCAACATCGCAAGATGTGATCGGTGCATTCTTAAAACTAGGTATTAATGAGGGGATTGTATTAATGTCTTCATTAAAATTGCCATTAATTACATTATTTATAGATTTTAATGCAACAAAACCTCCATTTTTGCTTAGAATTGCGGCTAATTTTTCTTTAATTCTTTTTCCAGTCAATCCGTTGACTTTTCCAATTGTCTCTTCAATATCATTTACAATGCCAACACCATCATTTAAAGAAAAATTTCTATCTTCTAATCTAGTTATTGCCTGCTCAATTATCGCAAAATTAGATTTAATATATGATAGCTGATTTTGTATTGTCGAATTATTGAAAATTATGTTACACTTTTCGATGGCAAGACTGGTTGCTGAATCAAATTGAGTTACAACATTGTTGATGCCTTCGTAATTATCGGCAAGAAACACAGCACATTTAAGCCATGTTCCCCATCTTGGTAAGATAGGTTCTGGTGGCAATGGAATGCCGGGAAGCATTTCGTTATATAATTGCACTCGTAAGGGCGCTTTTAAAAATACTTTTTTGATATTACTAATTATATTATTTACATCTGGAAACTCTAATCTAACTTTTTCAGCAACCCTATTTAAACCATGAGTCAAACAGTACAATGGATTAAATTGGGGAAAAAATTTTTCAGACTTTGAGCTGATTTTAACATAAACGAAGCGGCGTCAGTTACCATTAACAGAAATTTTTCAAAAGGTACTTTGTCGGGTAAAAAGAATTCGCTAAGGACTCATTAATAAACCTGGCTATGGTAACATGATTTGTTTTGTCTAAATTACCTACATTAATTAAATGTTTTTTAGATTGAGTTGAACCATTTAAGGTTCCAATAATCAAATTAGCAACCTGACGGCCCTTCGTGTCGGTAGTTTCATGAACAGAGAGCCAAAGATTTTGGTTTTTTAACTCCTTTCTAATACCATCGGTAACATCTTCATAAATTTCGTTGATGTATTTCTTGCGTAGAGCTGAGGAACTATGTACATAAATGGGTTTATCATCGACTTTGCAATAAGTTTTCAGGAATTCTTGAAATATCGGATTGTCCAATTTATGTAAAGGAATATTATAACCCACAAAAAGATTACACAAATCTTTGGAAAATGCTTCTAGTGGATTCTTCGAATTATTGAAAAAACTTTCCTCCAAAAGTTACTGCCGCGGTTTATTCAAATTTTCAGAAACCCTGTTCTGTTGAAATTTTGTGTTCAAATGTTGTACTACTTGAAATTTCTTCTAGCAGGTAATCTGTGTAACAAATATATATTTGTAACATTCAGTTATAATAATTATTATTAATTACTATATTACTACAAAAACTAGAAAATTAAATTGTCTGGTTTTGTAAAGTTCTCCAGTTGTTTAAGTTTGATTGATTTTGGTTATTTTGGTGTTTATGACAAAGAAATATTACAAAGATATATTAGCTTTAAAGAACATAAAATGAAACATATCTAATAATAAGTTATTATGAAATTGTTTCATTATATTTATGAACACAAAAAAAATTCTCATAATTGTAGAACTTGTTATTGACAAAATATTTCAAAATTCAACTTACCCTTTTGTCGCAGAGTGTGCACAAAACACTTTCTTCGTCAATATTTTTTAGTGTACGGCAATCACTTATCCAATTTTTTATTAGAGATGATTTCGCTTTAGCTATCTTCGGCATTTTCAAAACTTTTTAATTCACTTTTGTTTCACCAAACAGCACAGACCTTCACACATTTACGAATGAACAAACTATGAAGGAAATTATTTCTTTTTCTTATATTGATATTAGTCGTACGGTATAATATACCGTACGACTTTAATACCTACATTTCTGAAAAGGATTTCTTACGTAAGTTCTAATTGCCCTGTAAACCGATTATCAGTATAGTTAAATCCTATTTTTGGGAAAGTCCATCTCATTAATAATGAGTCATTAATTCAAAGTTGAAGGAATGCAACCCCTTCACGTTTACACAAGCAAATTAAATATCTTTAAATATCAGATTTTATTATGGTTCTTATAAAAATGGCGAATATATGCATAAATATGCAAAATAATTATGAAATATGACGTGCATATGGAGTTATGGTAAAGTGTCCAAATATGCATTATATGCACTAAAAAATGGTAAAAAACGTATTCTGAGGGTGGAAAATGGATAAGTACACAGTATAGAAGGGATATATCAAAAAACAACAAATATGCATTTTGCATAAAATCCAGTCTCTACTTATAACTTCATTTGCTAATATCTCTAAATCAACAGGAAACATTCCATACAAGGACACCTTGATATATTGCATTGTTTAAAATACATCACATTTAAGATAATCTAAATTTAACAGTTCTCAAATTCAATCTAAATTTAACAGTTCTAAAATTCAATTGTATGGTATTGCGTTAGAAATATTATTTTTCATATATGATACGAAAAAAATCAACTATGTTGTAATTTTAATGAGAGCATAGTTACGAGAAAAAAAAGAGATGATTGATTTATGAATTTTTAAAAAGTGAATGAAAAATTTTATGAGAAAAGAAATATTAAATAGAAAGAAGAATTTAATAGTAAAGAATAGAATGCTAATATTACTATAATCACGGGAAAAGAATTTACGAAGATATTAGAATTAAACGTGAAGTTTGTTATACAAATCAAGAAATAAGTCATTTTTAGAAGAGAATACAACTGTACAATACTACAAGTCTGACGGATGAATGCTGTCATTACTATAATTTGAACGTGAAGTTTGTAAAACAATCAAGAAATAAAGTCATTTTTAGAAGAGAATACAACTGTACAATACTACAAGTCTGACGGATGAATGCTGTCATTACCAAAAGCACGGGAAAGAATTTACGAAGATATTGGAATTGAACGTGAAGTTTGGAAAATAATCCATGAATACGTCAATTTTTTAGAAGAGAATGCTGATGTACAATGTTACAAGACTGACGGATGTATGCTGTCATTACTACATCTACTTAGGAGTTACTGGATTATTTGTGCTGTTGTGAATCAAACATATGGGTACAACGGATGAATGTTGTTGCTGTTATATTTAACCAAGAATCACTGAAGAAGGACCGTACCTGCTTGTGAATTTAATAAGGAAAGTAAAACTCACAAATATACATTTATATGTGCAAGTCTTATTAATTTTAAAAGTTTAAACAGACCTTTTAATTTAATTCTTGTTTAGAGTTAGAAATTATCATATGATAATTGATTTTGTTTATATGTATTATTCTGATTGTATGTGTCAAAGTTTTGAAATTTAATATTTCTTAGTGTAAAGTAAATGTTCCAATTCAAGAATAATTTTAAAATTAATTCTTATGGCTTAAATGAAATAAAAATGTCAATACAAATTTCTTACAATGTCAGTTTGATATTTGACAGATTAATTATTTTGACAATTCAATTATAACTTACATTGATTTTGAGAATCTGTGGTTTGGTTTGTATTAAGATTTATAATATCCATTTTTTTGGAGTGAATACGAGATAATTTGATTATTGTCGCCAATTGAATAAAATACATATAATTCTATGTGATTTTTTTTTTATTGTTTATTTTACTCGAATTGTATCAAGTAACAGAACATTTTACAAGAATATAATTTAGTTTTGTTGAAATAATGTTAAAGTAACTTTCATATATTTTAAGAACTCTAAATACCTGAGAATAAAGTTTTTATATTCATGCTTGCTAATCTTAAAAATCGTAGAAACCGACTGAGCATAATTAATTGATAATTAGATATAAAAGCCGGAGATTTATATTTTTTTGTTGAAATTTTAAGAAGATACATATTCACAGCTTCAGTATCTTGTTGGATAAGTTTTATCTAACAACTCTAGTTAGGATAACAGCGCAATATATACCACACTCGTACTTCATGTGGTACGGCCCAGAACCCTATGTATTCTAGATGGAAATATATAAAACATAAAATTATTTAATATCCTTAATTGATGTTGCAGATACTTCTTGGTGAAACATTTTATTAACTTAATCCAATTGTCGAGAATAAGACACTTGGCTATATTTCACTAAGTTTTATTAGAATTTTCTAACATATGTTTCGGTTGTTATGCCATTGTCAAAGAGTTCACAACTTATATATCTATATAGCTCTCTTACTGATATGGGGTGATGTCTAACTTATATTTGTAATTGTATCTAAGAATGGGGTATTCAAGAAATCTAACTGCGTGTTAGTAACGAACAAATTTTGTCTCTGAGCTTTTTAATTTCTAGTATTTCTAGCGTTAGAAACACAGGGTTTTCAGATCACAGTATAGAACAAAACCATTTGCCTGATATAAACAGCTGTAATTTAATGCATAGTGTAATAAAAAGTACAAGACCGTAATCATTTAATTCTTTTATTAGTTTTGAAAATATATTCAGAAAAATACCCATGATATACACAATAAACTTCCTTTATTGACGAGACTAACAATTAAATGCTAATCTTTTTACTTTCTTATACGTAGTATAAGGAAGTATTGTGATGACGAAAATTTTCGACATAGAGATTTTTGAAGATGTCCACGTTTTGAAGTCCCCTGATACCGAAAAAGTGGTTTATAAAAAGTCTCTCTCTCTGTGTCTCTCTCTCTCTCTGTGTGTGTGTGTCGATAGCAGTCAAACTGTTGTAGATATCAACTCCAAATTTTGCATTTACGTGTATAATCTCTCTCTTGAGATCTGATTGGTTTTTCAGTAAAATCGACAGACAGGAAGTAGTAGTTTACTTCACTGAAAAAATCAAATTTTGTCAATATTTCGTCAACTACTACGTTTAAACAATTTATAAAGAATTCATATGTACTTAAAATTAAAATTGAAAACAATTTTATTTAAAACGTTTTTCGAAATTCCTACCGGAAGTTGGTCTTTTACTCCTATCAAAAATCAGTTTTTTTCGAATATTTCGCAAGTCATGCTTTTTAGACAGGTACGTTACTGGTATAAAAGTATTTAAAACATACTTTTGTATAAAAAAAATTCAAAATTCAGACCGGAAGTACCACTTTTACTCTTATGGAATAGCGAGATTTTTTGCAAATACGTCGTAAATTATGCATTCTATACAAGGTGTGTATAAATTGGCGGACCCACTACACGTGGCGATGTTCTTCGTTAAATTCGGAGTCCAAAATACTAATACGAAAATGTTGCACCATGCTCCATATCTTTGCACGAGGTTCCTAAAGTTCGGACTTTTAGTCTTGAAATAAGCATTATTAGTTGATATTTGTTGACAGAAAGAGCTACAATTTAGAAGAAAGAAGAATTGATGTTATTATCCTTTCGTTAAAGTTTTCTTTTTGATTTTAAAGTTTGTTTTTAATATTTGTTTATTAACTTATTTTGACGAAAAACACATCTGACAACGTTGTAAAGCAATAAGTAGGCAGCCTAATGTTGTTGTAGTCAAATACATTACTACTGTCAAATTTTGACACTTTGTAATCTACCTATTTCATTCGACTTGCTTATTTTTCGTGTTTATTGGTGTAGTTTTAATCAGTTTTCGGGTTTTCGTGTTTACTAGTTGTTCTGTTTGTTTATTATGAATTTCACGTTCAACGAATATGCCGATATGTACATGATATACGGTTTCTGTCGTGAAAATGCTAGCATGGCAGGGCAGGAATATCGAGTGCGTTTTCCAAATCGGAGGCATCCAAGTAAAAATGTATTTCGAAGGCTGGACCAACGACTTCGTGAAACAGGTTCGTTTATTCCAAGAAATGCGAACGCAGGTCGACCAAGGCAAAGGCGTACCGTGCAACTAAAAGAGCAAATTCTAGCCACAATAAAGGAAGATCCCTCTGCGAGTACCCGTCAATTAGCTTCTACACTAAATATTCCCAGTAATAAGACTGTTCATTTGGTTCTACGAGAAAACTTGCTTCATCCATACCATGTTTCTAAAGTTCAGCCTCTTTACGGAAATGATAACTTATTTCGATTCAATTATTGCAATACAATCTTAAATAGAATTCAGGAAGAAGGTGACTTTCTAAGACGTATTCTTTGGAGTGATGAGTGCATGTTTACCAGAGATGGTGTGTTTAATACTTATAATTTTCATCATTGGGCAGATGAAAATCCACATGAATTTCGCGAATACGGTCACCAAAGAAGGCTTTTTGTTAACGTTTGGCTGGGTATAATAAACCACAGGGTAGTTGGATCAATTTACTTACAAAATCGCCTAGATGCCGGTGAATATTTAAATGTTTTAGAACAAGTTATTGATGAGATACCGCTGAACGTACGCCGTAATATGATTTATATGCATGATGGAGCTCCTGCGCACTTTGCTCGTAATATAAGAGACTGGTTGACTGAACACTTCCCAGACAGGTGGATTGGTCGTGGCGGTCCCCTTTTGTGGCCTGCGAGATCCCCCGATCTCAATCCATTAGATTTTTTTGTTTGGGGTTTCATGAAAAGTAA
Organism: Amphimallon solstitiale; assembly: GCA_963170755.1. Lineage (NCBI taxonomy): Eukaryota > Metazoa > Arthropoda > Insecta > Coleoptera > Scarabaeidae > Amphimallon > Amphimallon solstitiale. The sequence continues at coordinate 40,060,714 of OY720676.1, read as the reverse complement.
AGTTTACGCTACACCTCCACAGGACGCTGACGAAGTTAGAGCCCGAATTGAAGCCGCAGTATTAGAAATCACACCAGAAAGACTTGAGCGAATAGTACAAACGATACCACAAAGATTGCAGCTGTGTCTACAAACTGATGGATTTCAATTCGAACAATTATGTAGGTAATAATTACATTGATTTCTATCAAGAAGATGTACAAAAATTAGTCAATATTATCAAAAACTTTTTAAACTCTGTAATATTTTCGTAATAAATATGTAATCTAAGAAACCAATTTTATTTCGTTTGTTTCTTTTTTAAATTTAAAATGTAAGGTTCACATGACGACGTGTAAAAATGTTCCGAAGATTATAACTAGCACATGCGTGTTCAATGTTGCCAAATGTATGTTTCTTTCAAATTCATTCTGAAGACAAAGGAAGCCTGATACATCGTTTTAGGATTAGGACTTTTAACTCAAAATTTGATCAAGAATGTCGCCACGTGTAGTGGGTCCGCCAATTTATACACACCTTGTATATATTTATCAAGAGTACAAAAGTATTTAGTGCTCGATTTGCAATATTTATTGTATAAATAAGATTTCAAAATTCGGGACGGTATTAACACTTTTACTCTTAGCGAGTAGCACTTTTTTTCGAATATCTTGCAAAGTATGTATTCTATAGCGATTTATTAAGAGAATAGAAGTACTTAGAATAGGATTTTGAATAATATTTATGTAAAAAATTCTTAAAATTGTATAGTTTGAAACGCTCATACGTATAAGAAAGTTGTGTAGTGACCACACCTCATTTTTGTAATAAGAATTGCATATAAAGCTTGAGCTTTCTGAAAGTTAAGAGGATTATTTTAATTAATGATGAATAAAAGGTATATAGGTTAAGAATATGCATAGGTTTGATTGAAATAAAATATTCAAAATTAAAAAAAAACAACAGTACAGCGAGTTGCACATATATGCTCGTTCGTTGTGCACATCCACGTAAATATGTTCTGCTCTTCTAGTGCAATGTTTACAAATTAACCTTCACAATATTGCTGCTGTTAGAGAGTGAACATGCACAAAAGGAAACCTCATTTTGTAATCTCCAACCTAGTTTGCAATTCCATTGAGATTCCATCAAATCGACGTTTTCTCCTTGTGAATTTCCTTTGCACTCACGTTCTGCACAATTTGTTTACTAGATTCTAAAGTATTAAGCAGCTTTGTAGATTCTAGAAAATACAGGTTACGTTGATACTAATATGGAAAGAAACGGTACTCAAACAAACGTGAATTTATGACAAAAAGATAATTAAGCTAGTGTTAGTACAGAAATTTTAAAAACACCCACTCTTAATTATTAAAAATTATAAACTTTCAAATTGCAATAGATATTGTTCATTAAAAATTATAAATTTTAAAAATTTTGCTGTCTCTAATATTCGAACGTACGTCTGATAAGAAGTGCCTTGATCCAGACCTGATTAAAATAAAACTGTATATAATCCTGTTGCTATTCCATTCCGAGAATGCTAGTCCAATGTTCGAGACATAATAATAATATTTCTTCAGCAATCAATTTACCGGCAACTATTTGGAATGTCAATAAAAAGTTCAATAATTTCTTACTTAAATAGGATAATAAAGCGTGTATAAAGTTAGAAACATATTAAATTTATACAAGGGTACAAATATACATACATAAAATACATATACAGTGCGTTCACGAGGAAAGGAACAAATTCTTTTAAAATTCAGGAAATTATTTTGCAGAAAAATGTTCGGACAGGTCGATAGGAATTTTAGTTGTGAATTTTTTGACATAAGAAAATTATATACAGAGTGTCTAAAGGAGAACATATGCAGCAATCATTGTTTTTTTTTAAATGGAACAACCTGTATATTATGCCATTTTTTAATTGTATGGTAAATTCTCAAAACTTTTTCATATCCCCGAAATCAGCGGTTTTCGGGGATACAGAACTTATTCAAAATCCTATTCTAAGTACTTTCATTCTCTTAATAAATCGCTATAGAATGCATACTTTGCAAGATATTCGAAAAAAGTGCTACTCGCTAAGAGTAAAACTGCTACTTCCGGCCCGAATTTTGAAATTTCATATATACAAGAAATATTGCAAATCCAGTTCTAAATACTTTTGTACTCTTGATAAATATATATAGAAAGCATATCTTACGACATATTTCCAAAAAATCGTTATTCGATAAGAGTAAAAGTGGTACTGCCGGTCTGAATTTTGAAATTTTTTGTAGACAAAAGATATTGAAAATTACGTTTTAAATACTTTTATACTCGTAAAACGTACTTGTCTAAAAAGCATGAATTGATAGCTATAGCGGTTTGACCGCTATCGTGGTCATAAACAGACAGACACACAGACACATCGACATCTTTTAAAAACCACTTTTTCGGTATCAGGGGACTTCAAAACGTGGACATCTGCAAAAATCTTGAGGTCGAAAATTTTCATCATCACAATACTTCCTTATACTACGTATAAAAAAGTAAAAAAAGAACACAACCTTGTGGAACTTCAATATCTGGTTTTGACGATAAAATGACATTGTTGTCATATAAACCCAAAAATCATAAAACTGTGTTATTATTATCAACTACGTATTTCACAAATAAAATTAATGATACCACAAAGAACCAGAAATCATACATGCATACAATGAAATTAAGGCCTAGCGCACACGCATCGATTTCGACCGTACCGAAAAATATTGTACATTATTTTATCGTGTGTCTTATTTGCACACACACATCGATTTTCGATCGTACGCAAAAATATCGTACATTATCTCATCATTTGTGTTATTTGCACACTATGATTTTCTCTGCATAGTAGTGCAGGCATTTACTAAAGGCTTGCGAAATGAATCCGAAACGTGTGGTTGTTGTACTGTTGCTATTTTTTTCCACGGCACATTTGAAAATTTCATAGTAAGCGGATAAAAATTCCAGATAAATCATTTTTTTTTAATTAAATATCAAACAAATGATAACTAAATGAACATTACTAGATTCAGAAAAAAAATATCTACCTGACTAAAGGAAAAAACTACAGGCGTCCATTTAAAAGAGAAGTTGAAGATCGGTACTTATTCAAGACAGTGTTGAAAAAAATTGGGATGATGACCAGTTTATAGATTTTGTCAAACCATTTATATACTTTTTTTTATTTATTGAAATCGGATAATAAATAAAGAAGTTTCGGGATGAGGCGTTTTTTATCAAACAGCCTGTATATCACCAAAATGACACTAAAATAAACAATAAGCCTTTTTCAACAATCGATTTAATGTTGAAGCTAGAAGAATAGTTGATGACCCCATGGCTATATCAAAAATTGAAGATCCCAAGCCTGCCAAACAAATTAAAGGAAACAATTGCAAACGTGTTCACCAAAAAGACATCTGAACAATACCAAAACTAGCACATGGGAAACAGGTGCTATTGCCAAAAAAAGAATGACAACTACACATTGTGTTGGTTGCTAAAAAGCAATATGTGTTAAGCATAAAATAAAAATTTGTTTCACGTGCTCGCAAACTATCAATAAATAAAGAAATAATGTTCTTTTTTTAAATTATATTTTGATAAATAATAAATAAATGTTTATAAAATATGACTATTATTGCATTTATAATACATTAAATTTGCATGCATAAATTTTACGTAGATTACCATGCATGTGCTATTAATGAAGGTTACCTTTCTAGGGTTAATAACTTCTTTTAACCGCTGGAAGATTGAACCGTATTAATCGCCATTTACGGAAACGCCTTTATCTTTCTAATCAAGTAACAGGATTCCTTCTGAGACCCAAAAAGAAGTAGCAATGAATTTTCCGGCGAACTGTGACACCTTAAACTTCTTGGGTGGTGGTGTGCCAGTTATTCCTGCAAATTGTGTCTTCTTTAGCTGAGCATATTCCATTGTTAATTTTTTGACTTTTTAAACAAATTCTGTAATGGTCACTTTGATAAGACTTGAGTCGTCTTCAAGTGATTTCCTACTTTGCTTAAAGCGGCTGTGCCACATAAAAACCAAAGTGTTTGCTGTTCCATAATCCCGTAAATTGATGACCTCTCCTCTAGCATGGTAGGAACAGACTTTCCTTATCTTGTAAGAAACTTAATAATGGCGCGATATTCGATTTTCTCCATTCTTCTTCTTATTTAAGTGGATTGGTCAACGATATTTCAAATACTACTGATGTGATTGTGTTAAAACTTTGTATTTATACTCATACACGACACGAAAGAGCTATCTATCATCTAACCCCTTCATTTTTTGTTTTATAAGGAATTTTATAAAAGCTCTGTATTCGATCTTAATATAAATTGTAGTAAACTAACAATGCCGTAAAAATTTACAGTTTCAATTGTTTCTAAATTAACATGGAAGTCTCCAATGAATAATTTTAGAAAAACATTTAAAAGCGTTTAGTCCGGTAATTATTTAGAATTAATCTGCAACTTTTAGGACTCACTGAAATGAAATATACTACACCCCTTTAAAATGTTGGTACACAACATTGGATACTTTATATTTAAATCTGCATAGAGTGCACTCAAAAATACATGTGTTTTATCATTTCTAAGAAATAAATAAATATTAATAAGTTGGCTACGCGAATAGAAACTTATTTTTAATAACTGCAGTAAATATAAGTTACTTTCAATTTTCTGCTCATAAATTATAATTCATTTCATAATCAAATTTTCATCCGCCCTAAGAAATAATTACCTCGGAATTAAATAACACTTAAGAGCAGGATAACTTAACTTAGGCATAATACTAAAAGCATATTTATGTAAAAGGGTTCAGAAGAAGATTTAGAGCATCCTGAGTTTCGCGGAAATTTAAAAATATGTGCGCATTGCTAATTAAGTATTTACGGTCAACTTTAAAACCTTATACAGAAAATGTGAAATAAAGTTAAATACAAAATAAACTAAACAAAATCCAAATAATATAAGTTCTTTTTAATTAAGAAAGCATAATTATTGAAGGTATGCTTTAATGGAGACAGATGGCCACAATGTTTGTGTTTTAGAATGAAATATATAAATTATATTACAAAAGTATAAACACATTTAGAAGGGCCATAACTGCAGGGGGGGCTTTAAAACACTGCGCCATTTGGTCTAAGATGTAGGAAAAAACCTGCAGAATAAAAAACCTACATCACAGTGCCACAAAACTAAAGGTCTTTAGTTGTTAAGATCCAAGCAATAGCCTCCGAGTTAAATCATGTAAGTCTGTGTATCCAAATTCAAACTTAGCTAGAGGACATTCTTCAACAATATGTTTAACTGTTACAATATCAGCTCCGCAATCACAAACTGGACTCCCGATCATATTCCACTTGAATAACATACTATTCTCCTCTCGAAACCAGTTGATCCACTGACGCTACATGAATTTCATTTGTCTTTAGATATACCTTCAATATTAAGTTGACAAATCTTAACAACTGGACCAATATTCCTAAAAGAACCACAATATGAATTTAAATTTGAAAAATGATACCTGTCATATGACCGTGAGGATCTTGGGATCTTGTACGGTCTTCCAAGTGATGGTTATTATGGACAACATTATATTCTACATTTTGGACCATCGTAAAGATGGTTACCATCGACCAAAATCAAGTAAAATTAAAGAAATATAGATTAAAAGATAAAAATAACTAGTAAAATAGAAACTTAAAAATTGACACTGACAAGATGCCAATACTAATAGTAATGTTAATAAGAGATAACTAGGAGAGATGTTAAAATGGAAACCTTCTTCGTAATTTAACACATAACATTTTTATTTGTAACGGAATCAAATGTTCCTCTAATGTAAATATCTTCAAATTCAATAATGTGTTTTAAACGTATAAGGTCTCTATTACCATTTTAAAATATCTTAGACGGGAATTGGACTTTCAAGTTCAAATATTAAGGAAGTTGTATGGGTACATTTTTAAATAAAAAGGTGCATGTAGAGCTTCTTGACGTTCAGAATACTTTCGGCATGACCACGAGAGAAGACATTTTTAAAGGAGTGGAAAAACTTAAAGTAAGTCACTACTGATGGCAGCCAAATGATGTGTGAAAAAATAAAAGTATCATATCAAAGACCATTGAAAATGACGGTGGTTTAAATCCATCAATCGTAAACTACACCATTCATCAACAGTCTCTGTGCGAAAAATGCTTGGATATGTCAGAAGTTTAGAAACCAGTCGTGTCAGCTGTTATTTATATTATATCCCGATGATTGAATCCGTAATCATCGTCAATTCCGCGAGGTTATTGAAGACGTTGTAAAAAATGACTTACCATATTCTACTGTAGAACGCTGGCTTAGCTGCGAAAAAATTCTATTCACGCGATTTTTTGATCTTTGACCAATAATATTTTCTCTAATGAAAGGAATTGTCCTCTGGCCGAACTACAAAACAAATCAAAGATTATATAAATTATTGTTTTATATAGATTTGACTAAACAGGAAACTACCCTAATTTAAAATATCTGATACTGCCTGAATTTAAGTTCTTTCAGCAAAAACTTGATTTAGATCAATCCCAATTAAACCAAAAATGTTTCAAGCATTTTAATACATACCAAACATACAGTCAGCAAACTGACATGCCATTTCATGTGTAGATTTTGCAATTGATGCGTTGAGTACTTTAAACAGAGACGTTGTTACTCAAAACGCTAATTAAGTTTGACCACCATTGCACACGTGGTAAGATCCCAAAATGGACGGAATAAACTCAACTAAACGGGATTGTATCATAAATATTTTACGGTTAACGATGAAATATATAATAAAGCACTTCAACAAGCCATAATATAACATGCGAATACAATTAATCCCGAATCAAACAAAGCGATTCAGTCAATCTGACAACTTCAACACCATAAGTACTCTTCCATACCAACTACCCCGAATTCCAAAAACACTTCCGTAGAAATTAAACTTGACCTAGTAATCAAAATTTAGACGAAGAAAATCATTAAAAGTTAACATTTTAACGAAAAACAATTAACACGCGTGAAATACTCGAAAATTAACAATCAATTAACGAGACTATTAGGAACATTGGGATTGCATCGAAACACTCCAAGATGTAAGAGAGAAAGAGAACCACGTGGCGTTTATTGACTCACCTTCTCTAGTAGCTTCGCTCGCAATAGCTCGCTCGTCTAGTCAGTAATGTTCTACATTGCACACCAGTTGCCTAAATATCCATTATTTTATTTTATTTAATTAATGACTATGACATATCGCATTTTAACGGGGAAACTGCTTATTTTTCACACCTATTAATTTCATGTATTACTTTGTATTCAAATAATTTCAGAATAATTATTATATCATTCACGTGCTTACTGCGCCAGTTTTCAGAAATACTTAAAATTTAAAAAGTCGCATTCCGCTGCATTTGAATTATTATCGACTTTGAAATGGACAGAATACACTGAAGATGTTTGAATATGCATAATATATGTATATTTAAATTTCTACAAGCTTGGACGGGCTCCAAGATGTAAGTTTATTCAAGTTGCATGTTTCCTTTAAAAATAGTTTCTTCTATTATGACCGACGAATGTTTAATGAGAATTATAAATCATTAACATTATTACTATTATTAGCAGAGTATTTTTATATCTGTGCACCTAACTACGAAGACGCGTTATAAATGTCTTGAAAAGAGAATTTATGTGAGTTCGCTTCTGATTGTTATACATACAAGGAAGGTCCTACTAACGCAGAAGAAAATAGAATTATCCTTAAAACGATTAAATCGCTGTAGTGACGCTGTTTGTTCGAAAGATTATTTGACAGGTATTGTAAAGTTTATGAAAACCATATGTTGTTATAATTTATAATTCCTTCGTTTCCTTTTTCTAGTGTTTCTTGTAACTTGATATATTTAATATTTTATTTTCCAAAAAAAATATTATAAATTTATATTAGTCCCATTATGGGCGCCAAAAATATAATATACCCTTATATACTGGTGCTCATTTCTATCTCCTTATATGGGTAACTTAATATTGTAGATTCAGGATCAGTTAATCAGTTAACTGCCGAAATTTTGAATTATCCATATCTTCGTAATTACTGAAGATATAACTAATATAAACATGGTAGTTGGTAGTAATTTTTACATATAATTTAATAATCTTAGTTTGAAATTCATGGCACACTTAATTACCAATGTATAACATAAACTTAAATTTTAAGAATATATCCTGTAACTATAAAATCAGGGGGAAATGACTTTTAATGAAGTCGGAGTGTAACATAAAACAAAAAACATGAATATATGCCATATCTTGATAATTAAGTTGGTCGTGAAGTTTCAGTTAAGATTATTAAATTCTACGTAAAAATTACTACCAGGTGCCATTTTTAGTTTTGTTCTATCTTTAATGATTACGAAGATTTGGATAAATGAAAATTACGGGTACTTTCAACATTTTCTTAAATACCTTCAAATATTGACAATAAATGTAAATCTGAAAATGCTATCAAATACTCCTCAAATTTCTTAACAACTCCGTTAATTTTAACGTTCCTGTATCTTTAATATTAAGAAAGTTACCCATATATGGAGATACACAGTATATATAAATGTTCCATGCTATGAACCAAAATATGATACTAAATTCAGCGATATTACTTTACTGAAATCGACTTAGCTGTTATTTAGCTTTAAATATGCAAATAAAAAAAAATCAAGTTATTTTATTAATAATAAAATGTAATTTTTATAATCAAAAACTAGTTTTATACGCTTTAATATACAGGGTTATGATAAAGTAACGCACAAAATTCATAAAACGTACAATGTTCATTTTTGAAAAAAATGCAAAAACACATCAAACAGTTTATTTTATTCCGCGTCTTTTAACATAAGTCAAAAAAATAAAACGTCAAATTTGTCAAAGTTATGACGTCATCAATATTTTTTTTAAATATGAAGCTTGGTTTTTTTTTACTTTATTTGATAAAGCTTGTTTTTCTGCATTACAAAGAAATAATTGAAGTAGGGGTCACATAAGAAAAAACTAAAAAAAAAAAACGAATTAGACATGAAATGACTCGTATAACTCCACAGATGATCGAAGACTCTGTAAATCAGGTCTACCTATGTCAGATAGTGAACGGGACACAGTTTGAACAATTCCTGTAAGAAACCGTTTTGGTTTAATGGACTGTTTAGTTAATTTAAATGTTATTACTATAATAAAGTTTATTTTGTTTTTTATTAATTCTCTCAGTTTTTTCTTATGTGATCCCTACTTCAATTATTTCTTTATAATGCAGAAAAACAAGCTTTATCAAATAAAGTAAAAAAAAACCAAGCTTCATATTTAAAAAAAATATTGATGACGTCATAACTTTGACAAATTTGACGTTTTATTTTTTTGACTTATGTTAAAAGACGCGGAATAAAATAAACTGTTTGACGTGTGTTTGCATTTTTTTCAAAAATGAACATTGTACGTTTTATGAATTTTGTGCGTTACTTTATCATAAGCCTGTATAATAGATTTAAATGCCTCACTGTATTCTAATGTAAACCGGATATTATTATACAGACAATAATTGAAACGATTCAACCTTTACTAACTTGTTGCACCGCTTAAGCTAGTCACAGGTGAGAAAGAATGACGCAACTCAAAAGTTAAAAGTCAACCTCTCTTTAAAATGACATCATATCTAGTATATACTTTGGAAAAAGTGTATAACTTGGAAAATTCTCCACTTACGGCCCTTAGCTACAAGTTGATAATTTCTGTTTACGTTACTGTATGATATTACCTACTACTGACAAAACACTCAGCGTCTACCTGATAAGTTCCCTCCGCATGTGGTCTTAAAAGCAGGTCGCCGCACATTTCAAGTGAATAAGTGAAAACTGTCGTGGGTTTAACAAAATCGTTCATTGTGCTTGACTAAAAGTGGCCACTTCCATTATATTTAGAACATACTTCCCGATTCGATCGTTCAAACCGAAGGTAACAAAAAAGCAGATTGCATGTGAAAATATTAGATAAACACACACGAGGTACTTCAGAACAAATGGAGAAGAAAGCCTTAACATGTTAATACTTAAATCGCTACAGAAGTGACACTGGAAATTACATTAGCCACCTGTAATTTACCTATGATCTTGAAAGAGAAATGATTTTCAATATTGTTCTTGGTATGTGTGGAATAATATTCTAAAAGGTTATCATTATTGAGTAGCATGTTTGGAACTGAGCTAATAAAATGGGAATTAATCATATTTACGTCCTGCATATGCAGGGCTAAGGTAGAAGTCTTCCTTTTGGGAAACCAAGTAGCCCCAATCCCTTCCATCCATTATCCAGAATTATCACTTTTACTTAGATACGCATAATATGCTTTATTTTTCCGATTTATTGCCTGTTGAATGTAATTCCTTAACTCCTAATAGCAAGGCCTTTGCTCTTTAAGTATCTTACCCTTGCTTTATCCCTGAAAGAAATCATGAGTTTTATTACGTCAGTTATACGTCACGGATATTTCGGTCTACGAATTGAAACAATTTTAACTGGAGCCATGTAATTAAACAGATCCACCAACCTAGAAGTAAATATTTCCACCTTCATATCAATATCCGGCATGCTGTAAATATCATCTAAATGAAGGCTTACAAACAGATGTTGAAACAAATCACGATCAAAACCCTTAAAATTCCGACACGCAAATCCCCCGGACTATCTCACACCGAATCAAAACGAAAACGTTTAGGAAATAATAGTCGTAAAAAGTATTCCTTAAACTAAATTGCAGCTATCTCTATTAACAGATATCGAAGAGTATGGTTTAGTTACGCACTAAAAATCTGAACTTCAAGAACGTCGTGAAAACAAAAGAAGCATAATACTACATTTCAACATTAAGATTTTTTATTCAGAACCAAACGAAGAACGTCGCTGCGTGTAACTCTGGCGACAATTTATACACACGTTGTATAGATATGTCTCTATAGTTTAACAAATGCATAATCACCTATAACCGTACTTATCACGATGACAATAATATAGAAAGTAATAAATATGGTAGGGAACGTCAATGATAAATTTGAATTAGAAATGACAAATTTCTATTGATTTTCCTAAAAAGACATTGAAAAGTGGAAGAAGATATTGATATACCTAAAGCTTGCGGAAAATAGAATAAGATCATGTCAATCAATCTCGAGTCCATGTTATTATACTAAACTAATTTGAACATTTTACTTTCTTATACGTAGTATAAGGAAGTATTGTAATGACTAAAATTATCGACCACGAGTTTTTGCAGATGTCCACATTTTGAAGTTCCCTGATACCGAATAACTGGTTTTTAAAAAATGTCTCTCTCTGTATGTGTCTATGGGTGTATGTGTGTGACCACGATAGCGGTCAAACCGCTGTAGACATCAATTCCAAATTTTGTATTTACGAGTATAATGTCCCTCTTGATATCTGATTAGTTTTTCAGTAAAATCGAATTTTGCTAATATTTTGTCAATTACTAAGTTTAAACAAATTTATAAACAATTCAATTGTAATCAATATTAAATTAGAGAAAAATTGTATGAAAATAGTTTCGAAATTTATACTGGAAGTAAGTTTTTTACTGTAATCCAGGGTTTCTCAACCGGTGGGTCGCGACCCCCTGGGGGGTCGCGGAACATGTCTGGGGGGGTCGCAGATTTGGAAGGAAAAAATGAAAACAAATATTGTTAATTTAAGATCAATGTATTTGAAAACAAGATTACATAGTTTTTGCACTACTTTATACAACTCTTTTAGATAAATCAATGAGAAACTTGTGCTCGTTTGCATTCTACTAAATTTTTAATGTCTGGATTTATTTGAGTAATACACAATACAATGTCTTTTTCCAAAGTCAAACGGTTTCTTGATTTCGTTTTCAAATTTACCATAGTGGAAAATCCTTGTTCACAATTGTAAGATGTTGCAAATGGCATCAACACTTTCAACGCTGCTATTGACAGGTCTGGATATTCCTTTGTTATACTCATCCAAAATCTATCGGCACAAGCATTATTGAAACTTTATTGAATCGCCTGATCAGTCGAAACCTCTATAAGTTGTTCATGAAGACGGACATTTAGCTCGGCATTTTGTACTGCTTGTTCGTTGAAAGGATTTACTACCCACAAGTCACCGCTCATATCTTTGTTTGGAATGTAATCCGTGAGTTGTTGAATTAAGGCCGCGAGGTGTGCGGATATGAGCTGAAATAACTCGAAAATTCAGGTTTATTATCAATCAAAAACAACAACATTTCAGACTTCAGTTCAAACAACCTGCCTAGCACATTGCCACGAGATAGTCATCTTACTTCGGTGTGAAACAGTAAGTGTTTATGTAAGGCTTCCATATCATCACACACATTTTCTAGTAACCGACTCTGCAAGGGGCGACTCTTAAGGGTGTTGTATAGGTACATTTTCAAATATTTACAGATTAAAGGCTACCTTTAAACTTTATGCAAAAATGATTTAGATGAAATATTCTTATAATGTTAATCTACACGTCCCTAGGCATTTTGTTTTTTCAATTTTTTATTAATTGTTATAAAAAATTAAATATAAATAGACCATCGAAAAATAAAATGCGTACCGACGTATAACATATTATTGTGAACATTAATTTCTAGCAAATTTTTTTCGTATTTATTAAGATAAATGTGTAATTTGATAAGAAAGAAATGCATTTTTGGCACTGCTTTAGTACGCCACCTGCAGTCAAATATTTGATATATCCTTGCAATCCAAGACAGGGCGGAGTTACTTTGTTTAGGTGGGGATTCACTTTACGAGCGATATTCGGAATACAGAAATCGACATTTTTTATATTATTTTACATATCATAAAATTGAAAACATTATCGCGTAACCTTGATTTAACTTTATAAAATTAATATATATTTTCTTTTTGTAAAATTTACTTATATTATTTTGTATTACATTTCATAAAATTGTACACATTAGCTGGCAGGCTTTGATAACTTTTACATAAATACAAACTTAAACAAAAACATTACATATTATTCATAAATAATACTAGCTTTTTTAGTTCTTCCACTATTTTACATTTATCAAGATAAAATACTACTGACATTTATAAGTGAGTTAAAAATAATGTAAAACTAATATAGAAAATGAGATGGATATAGATGGTGCCTACTTCCTCTGTACAGATATTGTACCAGACTGGTAGACGTTCAAAAGATTAATTTACGACCTAGCAAAAAATTACTCTCAAACGATTCAGTGTTCGGACAGTTCTAAAAAGATTTGAAGTAAACCAGAAATTGCTCGGAAAGGATATCTTTTATTTTAAAAATTTAGCTAGATTACTTTTCCTGTTATGGCAAATAAAGAACAGACAGAAACAGGACTTATTATTTTACAGATGTAGTTACATAATAATAATGAATAAACATTAAACTTTAAATAATTTATATATAATAATAAAATAATGAAATTCCATTCAATACATGATATTATAGTACAGTCATTCTGTATTTTTTTAGAAAAAAATATGCAAGACTATTTTATTTGATTAATCGTTAGTGGGGTATGCGACGACTCTAAAACCAAACAGTTGGAACCCCCCCTTCCCTCCTTGTGGGTTTTTGGTAATCTCAAAAAGTTTTTGAATGGAGTTTCCGAGTAAATGGTTGGTCGAACAAATTTTTTTAACAAAAAAAAAATATTATCTACAAATTATCTAATGTACTCGCTGCGATAATGAAGATGGCAGTAAAGTTAAAGAGATACCACGTGACTTGGATCCGGCGCATTCAACAATTTCAACAATCTTGAAGGACAGGACTAAAGTAAAAGATGCATTAAAATCATCAACAGGTTTTAGAGCCGTAATAACTAGGCAGCGGAAAGGTCTGATTCTTGAGATGGAAAAGCTCCTCGCGATTTGGTTGATGACCAGATACAAAATAGAATGCCGATGAGCCTACTAATTATTCGGGCAAAGGCGCGAATAATCTCTGAAGTTTAATAGAAGTCTTAGCGGTGAAGCAGCAAGCGTTGACGTCGAAGCAGTGGAATAATTTATTGAGCAATTTGATAAAATTATGGATGAAAAAATGTAAAATTTCAGAAAGTGTTCACGAATAATTTAGATGTTTACAAAGTCGAGTACACTAATGCCATACATAAAGTAGTGGAACTTACTAACATACTTAATTTAGAAGCTGAAGTGGAGGATATTGAAGCATTAGTTGAGTATATTGAGGGAGAATTAACAAACGAAGATTTAATAGTGTTGGAAGTACAACGGCTCCTGGAAGAGGAACCAGTAGAGGAAAGTGAATGAAACTACTAAAACTAGAAGATATGGATTCAAATATTGAACGGTTCACGAAAGTTGAACGGCCAATAAGTGAAGTTTTACAAGTTACAAAGCATACTACATTAACGACATTCTTTTCAAAAGCTATAACCAGAACTCCTGCCCTTGTAAATACTTCTATTTCTTCGCCTCCATCTCCCTTACCAGGCCCCTCTACAGCTTTTGATAGCTCTGGTGATAAATACAATGACGACGTTGATGAACCACATTTTGCACTACATATCATGAATAGTTATTCTTCGTTTTTCACACAATGAATTTAAATTTTTTAATACGTCTACTTTTTAATTTTTGTATGTATTCTTATGTTCTGTTATAGATAAGGGATGCAATTAAAAAGTTTCCTTAATGATTCACTATAGAATGCACACTTTGCAAGATATTCGAAAATAATAAAGTGTGGCCACCACACAACTTTCTTATACGTATGAGCGCTTCAAACTATAAATTTTATGAATCTTTTTATACAAAAATTATTCAAATTCCAATTTTGTATAATTTGAAACGCTCATATGTACAAGAAAGTCGTGTGGTGGCTACATTTCATTATTTATAATGGTCCTCCGGCCCATTGTGGAAGAGGTGCCACTAATTTTCTCAATGAACAGTCTCCAAATCGATGGATAGGTCGTGGTGGTTCCATAGCTTAGCCACCGCGATTTCCGGATCTCTACCCACTAGATTTTCTCATATGGGATATGAAAAAATCTAGTCACTTACATATTCAAGGGGAAAGCCTAAAAATACCGGCTCATCCATAAGATTCATGACATTTTATGAGGCGAAAAACAATATGGAGAACTACAACTGGGAACGAGGACTCTGACGGAAGATTTAGTTATGCATTGTACAATGCGGTGGCCACATTGAGCTGCTTTAATAATGCTCCGTAGGCTTTCCTTAAAATAAATCACATATTCTTCTAAACCCTCTAGTAATTAATTACAGCTTCGAACACCGATATTTCAAGAACCGTTAGGAATTCGGAAAAAGTGAATAAGAACATTTTTGCTTAAAATTAGTCATTGAATTCATGTACGAGGTTTCTCGGATACCTTGCCGACCACCTTGTATAATAAAAGTACCTATAGATATAAATAATTATCCTGTGATTTTCAGTACGGCTAATGGAAAAGATAATCAAGACGATGACATTAGTGCCTTTCAACAAAATATTATTATTATTATATAGTATTCATAGGCACTAAGTAATATTTCTTTTAATCAGAATTCCCTCTTACATATTAACTTATTGAACACATGTCAGACTAAAAAAATTTACGATCTACATTCCTGTAGTGCCAAGACACCAGACTAAATAAATCATACAAAATATTACTAGCACCTATGTTACGTAGAGTATGTGTAGCCTGAACAGAGACAATTAGCACTTAACGCATCAGATGTATGTCATTTCGAATGCATCGCTCCATAAGGGCGGTACTTATAAACTGGGAACTGTACAATTTAGATTTTTACTATAGCATTTAGCAAAACAGTACATGGTAGTGGGGTATTGGCAAGTCCCACCCATGAGCACTACCCCCCGATACCCGCGCCGAAGACGTCGAAATTTTTAGTTTGCTATACAACACCCTTAATAAAGTTGACAACCTTTACTGCCTCAGCCAAAACTTGACGGAATTCATCTGGTATTTTCTTAGCTGTCAAAGCTTGCCTATGTAAAAAGCAGTGGACCCATTTTGACTGGAATTAATGATTTCAGCCTAGTTATCAAACCACTGTTCTTTCCCGTCAGTGCCTTTGCCCCGTCACTGCCTAATTGAAATACATTTGTTCCATTCAATTTCAAAAGGTTCAGTCGCTTCTACAAAAATCTTAAAAAGACTTTCACCGGTTGTGTTATTTGGCAGGGGCTTACAGAATAATATATTTTCATGAATGCAATCATTGTAATCATACCTAACGTAGCACAAAAATTGGGCACAGTTGGCAACGTCAGTTGACTCATCAAACTGGATGGACAAAAAACTACTTTCTGTTAGTTGTTTTTTTAGCTGGTTCAGGACATCTTCAAACATATCAGAAATGCGTTTTGATATAGTCCCATTTGATAAAGGGACCTTCTTTAATTTTTCGGATTCTTGAGGGCCGATCATATTAGTAACCAAATCAATTGCGGCAGGAAGAATCAATTCCTCAGCGATTGTGTGTGGTTTTCCTTTCTTAGCTATCTTCAGCGCCACCTCGTACGATGCCGTGAGTTCATTTTTACTAACATTGCAAAAGTGCTTAATATTTACCTGTTGACTTCTGAAAGAAACCAATTTTTTTCTGGAAAAACTCCACTGGTTTGTCTTTCAAAGCGAAATGTTTAGTTTTAAGATGGCGTTTCATTTTCGAGGGCTTCATGCTTTCCGCTGATAGCGTTTCACTACAAATAACGCACTGAGGTATGTTGCCTAATTCAGTAAAACCGAACTGTATGTACGTTTCGTTGTACTTCGAACCTTTGTTTTCACATTTTCACGACTCTCACTACTTGTAGATGCTCTTTTCAAAAACTTATCCATGGTATCAATAAAAAACTGCGCAACAAGAAGACTGATCACCTCAATATGACGCCCTCGGGCAGACTGGCGCTGTGTGGCTGTGATGTGAATGTGAGTGATCAGCTGACAGGCAGCTACCTGTAGTGCTCAAGCCTGCCACTGGGTGCGCGCGCACACATGCACCCGCGACCATCGACCTTGTGAATTGCCGGTTCTTTTTTGAAGCCTTCTTACTTTCAGCTGACGTCGCTTAACAAATTAAATGTTTTATACTTCCAGTTAATAGCAATAATCGTCTTAAATAGTTACGCGTTAAATTTATTGTAATTATAAATCAATAAAAGTAACTCACTTTTTCAGTAAATATAAACATTTATCTATTGTAGATATAATTAGTATGGTAATTTAACTTTGCAATTCATAGGGGTCGCCTAAATATTTGACCTAAAAAGGGGGTCGTAGGACCTAAAAGGTTGAGAACCGCTGCTGTAATCGAATGTCGGTTTTTTTCGAATATCGCGCAAGTCATGCTTTCTAGCAGATACATTACGAGTATAAAAATATTTAAAACATAATTTTCAATACTTTTTGTTTAGAAAGTAGTTCAAAATTAGAGATTTATTAAGAGAATAGAAGTACTTAGAATACGATTTTGAATAATTTTTGTATAAAAAGTTTTTAAAATTCTATAATTTGAAACACTCATACGTATAAGAAACTCTTGTGGTGGCCACACCCCATTATTAGTTTTGTTCGGCATATAGAAAGCACTCTCTGTTTTATTTATTTTCGCATTTGTTTCTGTTTCTTTCTAGGCTCCGGCAAATACAAAAGTATTTTTTTGCTTATTTTTTTCTCAATCTAATTATAAGCCTTGTTAATGAACTAGGTTTATGGAGCGTGAATTATTTTTTTTAGCAACTATGTTGTTCGATGTGTAAATATAAATCTGTAGAACCACACACATATGTACATACATATATTCGTGACACCTGCATCTGTTATTCCAAAGTTAATAGTTAAAAATAAATATTCCGTGTATTATTTACAAGCATAATTATCTGATGACAACGTCCTGTTGGGTCATCCTCATAACACCTTCAATTTAGATCTGCTCTAGTGAACATTTCCGGCAGCATAACCGTCGAGTTTTACAAAACGAACCAAGACATATCTGGATATTAAATTAACTTTATCGAAAGTATCGTTTGAATGGAAATAGACTTGGTACTTTTTTTAATCTCCATAAAGAAAATCATTCCAGAAGCATAACTGCGCCATTAACGGAGACCGTTTCTTCGTTTTGCCTCGCGAGCTTATTCTTTTCTTTTCTTTCTCGTCCGAATGTGACTGGATGAATACCGAAAAGAGATTGTTGCCAAATTACAGGCATTTTCGCAGCGCCATCGGACACAATTACCATTCAATTACGACCATTCCCAAATAAGGAATACGGCAATAATAAGCGCATTCCGAAAACTCCCAGTTTAAATATTTTCACAGGCGCGTGCTTAGAATAGCTGATACGCGGAATTAAGTCCTTTCTCCTGTTTGCTTTGTCCTTTTAATAAAGTAATTTCGTTTAATGAGTTTTATAACGCCCGTGCTTTTTATGCCAAAGGGATAAAGCGAATGACTGTGCGTCTGTGCTCGTAGTAGTCCTTTCAGTAGACCTCATGAAAATGCATATGCCACAAGTAATAAATCCGTCATATTCAGTAATCTTAAAATTACACAAAAGTAATAATTTGTGCGTTTCTTCTCACAGGAATGTTTCAATTTAGCAGGAGAATAACATTCATGCAAAATAATATTACTTACTCACTATACCTCTTTTATTGTAGATTAGATTTAAATTGTATTAGAATTTATGTTTATGAAATTTATATTCCACCAGATTTGCCAATCGCACAATATGAGATATTTCTTGATTTGTTTGAGGTTATTAACCAGACACATGACTTCAAAATTTTAATTATTGAGGACTTCAATGTCCCTCTGTATTGTAGTTCTAATTGCACTAATGGAAAATATGATTTCCTTAATAATTTCATGGAATTAGTTAGTTAGTAGAGAAGACATTTCCCTAGTTGGGGAGGATCTGGCTATGATATCCTTCTTGAAGAATTCAATTTTGAGTCTTTGGAGATGCGAAGGCATAAAACAGATATCAAATTCATTTATGATGTATTGCACATTAATATAGATGCTTCATCTTTTTTGGCAAAGGTCATGTTTGTTGTACCTCAGTACCCATATCTAACAAAGAATGTGTTTATTTTTCAACTGCCAGAACCAATATTTTACTGGGATCTTCGCTGTATAGGGGTTGTAGTTGTTGCAATGCCACTTGCGGGGATGATCTTGATATTTATTTTGCTCCACTATCCCAACTAATTAGTACGTGCGACTGTTAACAATTGTAATGGTGTTACTATATACTTATATGTTGCATTGACTTGTTTTTTCTGTATTTCATTCATATGCGTAATGCTTGCTTAATAATAATAATAATAATAATAATAATAATAATTGACTTTATTAGGGCGGAGTCCAGCATGTGCTGTTCAACTCAACCAGTCCATATGAAGTAGAATACAATAACATTACAACCGTTAACATAAAACTACCCTATTATATAAATCAACACATCCGCAAAAAGAATATAATATTTGCTACACGTGAGATAAATATACAAGATACGTAAGATATGTAAGATATGTAATACATGCAAGATATGTAAGATCACTGCTTACTAAGTAGCATCTCCTTCAGTAAATATCTGAAGGGGCCTCCACCCCTATCCCTTAAACTTTGAGGTAGTGAATTATAATGTTTTGATGCCATGTAAGGAAATGATCGCTCACCGAGGGCGGTGCGATGACGCGGGACCGATAAGTGGTCCCTATACCTAAGATGTCGCCCGTGTATCATGTTCCGCTTGACTAATAAATCGGTAATATACTTAGGAACATTCGCTGCTACTGCATCATGAACAAGTGCACACAGATGAAGCAGTCTATGGTTGTACATATTCAGCCAACCAAGTTCATTTATGTAAGGAGATACATGCTCCCTTCTATTTAAGTTATAGATGAATCTAATGCATGAGTTTTGCACTCTTTGTATCTTCATAATATAGTTGTAGTCCAAACAGGGACCGTAGACTACGTCGCAGTAGTTGAAATGTGACAGGACCAATGAATCGCACAACAAAACCTTGAGATCAAAAGTAATAATTTTCATATTTGCATAGAGGTGCCTCAGGGAAGCATAAGCCCTTTGCACTAATTTATTTACATGAGCTCTGAATCTTAGACTGTTGTCCATCAACAGCCCTAGATACTTGACAACACACTCCACCTGGAGTGCAGTATTTTCCACCTTTATATCTATGCCACCCATTGCACCATGTGTCTTTCTGGAGAAGAGTATTACTGATGATTTTAGCGCATTAATTTTAAGACCATGTGCTTTTGATATTTTCACTAAGCTTTCTATGTCTTTATTCATATAGCTTACGTATGTAGGTAACTGGTCAATATCACAGTTGCAGTATAACTGACTGTCATCGGCAAAAAAGTGAGGAGTACAATACTTAAGGGCATCCATGAAGTCCGCTGTATACAATACAAAAAGTAGAGGTGAAATTACAGACCCTTGCGGAGTTCCATTAGTTACTACTACTTCCGCGGAGTATATATTATTGAGGCATACTCTTTGTGTGCGATCCGAAAGATAAGAACATAGCAACCTGCACGCGTTTTTATCAAACCCAAAGTAACTTAGTTTGGCAATTAGTAAGCTGCGATGTAACGTATCGAAAGCCTTGGAGTATTCGAGTAAAGTTAGGATACTGATTTTATTATCGTCCAACGCAGTAATTACGTCGTTGGTCACCTTAAGGAGAGCAGTAGTCGTACTGTGTCGTTTACGGAAACCGGACTGTAAATTTGGTAAAATATTCGTAGTGGAGAGGTACGCATGAATTTGTTCGGTCATAGCTTTTTCGATGATTTTGGAAAATATTGGCAGAATGCTTATCGGACGGAGTTGACCGAATTCCGTAGGATCATTTACTTTACACAACGGAAAGATAACACCTTTTTTCCAGATATCTGGAAATTCATTGTAGTAAAAGCATTGATTAATTAGGTATCGCATAAATTCCGTAATTTCAGGTAGGCAAAGTTTGAGCATAGTGATATTAATACCGTCCACACCAGTTGCGTTTGTTTTAATTTCTGACACATACCTAAGAACATCACAACTGTCAATGAAATGGAAGCTGAAATTATTGTTATTCTTAAATTTATTACTTTCATAGAAGCTTAAGGTGTCACGATCCGGACTTATCCCGGCGCTAAACGACTCAGCAAAATAGTTATTTATTTGGTCTACATCGCTCAGGTGGTCAGGAACATCGATTCGTTGCCGTTTACGTGTAATTGTTAAATCTTTCATTGTCTGCCACAAAAGCTTACTATTGTTCTGTCGGTTTACAAATTCTAAATAGGCTTTGTTTTCGTTGCGTACTGCCGCAGTTACAAAATTTCTAATAGCCTTGTAATTTTCCCAATCCGCCTGAGATTTTGAACTTTTAAATTTACACAGCGCGGACCTCCGATTTTTAATTAGTTGTTTAATGGTTTCTGTCATCCATGGTGCTTTCGGTTTGGTGATGCGTATTGTTCTTACAGGCGCATGAAAATCAAAAAGTTGTAGGATGTTGTTATTTAGATAGTTTGCAATTAGGTTTACATCATGCATGTCGTACACCATATTCCATGATACATTCCTCAAATCAGACTTAAAATTTTCCTCATTAAAAAATCTAAAATCCCGATAAGTATAACTTTTGATATTTTCTCTTGGTTTCACAACACTCAAATCGCAGATGATAAGCATATGATTATATATTATATATATTATATAATATTTGCTGTTTTTTTTATCACAGCCAACTTGATTTTATTGATATGAATTGCTGTACAAAATAGTGGATAATTGCCTCAACTCTCATTTTTTGTCAATAATGTATAAAAGCTTTCTTTTTTAAAATAATTCCTTCTTTCAATATATGCAAAAATTAGTAGTTCAACTGTCTTTTCGGTTCAAACATCATTGTTCACAATAAAAATACTACTGTTTTGCTAATTTAACCGATACTGTTGCTTCATTAATAACAAAGTTTGCTAACTTTGTTATTAATGAATAGTGTTGACTTAATTTGTAACACCCTGTATATACATATATAGAGAGTAATATGTAAAATATCGGGGTTATCGGTCCGTGTAACTTTATTAAATAAGACTCAATTTGTTCATTTAATCTCTATATTTTGCCAATGTTTATTAGCTTCATCAGGAGTGAACAATGAGTTGGCTCTGGCAAAAGATATCAATATTGTTAAAATATCAATGACACCCTTTAAAACACATTAAAATGGGAATCAATAAGATGTTAAATAATTTAAAATGCATTCATTACTTATTTAACATCTTATTGATTCCCATTTTAATGGGTTTTAAAGGGCGTGATTGATATTTTAACAATATTGATATCTTTTGCCAGAGCCAACTCATTGTTCACTCCTGATGAAGCTAATAAACATTGGCAAAATATAGAGACTAAATGAACAAATTGAGTCTTATTTAATAAAGTTACAGGGACCGATAACCCTGATATTTTATATATTACTCGATTAAGTACGGTCGATATTTGTATCGATATATACAGGGTGAGTCATCTAAGCGGGTAAGACCGATTATGCCTTTATGAGTAAAGATATTTCGAAGCGGTTTTTTTCTTGTGATAGCTGTTCATTAGGAGCACATTCTAAAAATATGTTGTATTATACAGAGTGTTCCATAACTTTGTGGCTGGCCATAGTTATAGTTTTTCAAATGGAACACCCTACATATTATTACATTTTTGTATTCCCCGCATAATTTTTAGACGTTAATACTCTAAAAGTGACTATTACTAAGCTATTGTCGCTTTTTGATATAACTTTGTCAGTTTTGTGGTTTTAATTAATATAATATAGAAGTGACAAAATTATATCATAAAGCGACAATAGCTCAGTAATAGTCACTTTTAGAGTATTAACGTCTTACATGTTTTTGACGTGAAATTTAACAAGAAATTCAAAAATGAAATAATATACAGGGTGTTCCACTTGAAAAAATTGACTTTTACACAAAAACTAACTAAAGCATATCAAAAAACGACAGTAGCTCAGTAATAGTCACATTTAAAGTACTAACGTCTTACATGTTTCTGAAATGAAATTTAATAAACAATTCAAAAATGAACTGATATACAGGATGTTTCATTAAAAGAAAATGACTTTTATACAAAAACGTGTCATATAATTTTAATCCAGTTTTCTGAAAATTCGATTAGTAATTGCAAAAAAATAAAATATGCTTGTATTAGGCCCTGTTATTATAAACAACTCTACCAAAAATTGTATTCATCTAATACGTCGTTTTCGAAAAATATAATTTTATAAAAACATTGAATTTTTTAGAAAAATGGTAATAAGTCAAAAACCTTAGATTTTAGGTCTATACTATCTTATACCTTTTTGCCTAAAAATTAAGCGGGGAATGCAAAAATGTAATAATATATAGGGTGTTCCATTTAAAAAACTATAACTATGGTCAGCCACCAAGTTATGGAACACTCAGTATAATTAAAAATATTTTTAAAATGTGCTCCTAATGAACAGCTATCACAAGAAAAAACCGCTTCGAAATATCTTTACTCATAAAGGCATAATCGGCCTTACCCGCTTAGATGACTCACGCTGTATATATGCATATATAAAAATGCGTTCTTTTCGTAGCCGTTTGATAAAACAGTTTCCTTTCGTGGTTTAGCAAAATTTTACAGCCGCTAAACCACGAAAGGAAACTGTATACATATATATTTATATTGTTCAGTTATCGATTCATTACATTTTTTGTCCTGTAATTAGATTTATGTATGATGGGCAATAAAGATATATTATTATTATTACTATTATTATTAATAATAATAATAATAAAGAAATTATAAAAGAATAATTTCGTTAATGTTTCAGACATGTACTGAATATATTTCTATTCTGATAATAAGTTTTGGTTTCAGAATCTCGAAAATATCTGCTATCAAACAGATCCACATATTCACAATTTTTATTAGCCGATTTTCAATTGTTTCTGAATATTACCAGACAACAACAATCAAGGAGAAGCGACAAAGACAGAGCATGTCCCTGTTTCTTCGGTAGGCGAAACTACATCGGTTGTCTGTGCAGCTCTCTGGCTAGAAGAGTTATTTTTCGTAAGAACTAAAATTATGTATTTTCTCAAATACACGAACGTATTGACAAACATGTCATTAAAGGATGCTCCGGAAAATTAACACTTTCTAAATATTATGTCATACCTTGGATAAAGACCTAACTTTTCTTTAACAAAGCCGCTAAGTATTTATCCTGATCTTTTAAATATTCGTTTTGCAATAAGTGTATACCAATTCCCCGTTGGCGTAAAATTATAAGGTTACGCCATGCATGACTAACTACATCCAAGTTGACAATTTGCCGTATAACGTAATGATTACCGTTGAATCAATAAAATGCATTCATTAAAAGCATATATATTAAAGTAATTTCATTTTCACGAGACAATTTTTGGACATTTTCCATTCCATTCTTATACGTACTTATACATTATAATATGGATGGAGAAAACATAAATCAATCATATACCCGATTAACTTTGAAGGCAAACTGACAACTGTAAAACCGAAGAAATTAACAAGCTCGTAAATGTACATCAAAACATTTGGTACCGTTCCACGAGCTACTTAACAATGTAAGCTGCTAAATTACCTACATCGCTCTCTGCCACGCGCGGTAACAAATTATATTTTATAAATATGCACTGGTAGACATTGCGTTTATCTAGTTCAATTGTACACCTGATGCATGTAAGAAACATCAAGTTCTATTTTGAAAACGCGTTTATGAGACCAAACTATTCTGATGTGAAACATTATTCTTATTAAAATAATTATTTTTTTTTTGTTAACTTAACCCAAACAGTTGGCATTACATAGAGCAATTTATCATAAACAGCACGCAAGAAATATTTTACATGGCAAATACTTCTTTCCAAAGAGATTCTTGTTGAACTAGGAGCCTAAAGAATTAACAAGAAAGAATAAAGATGTTAAATAATATGAGTACAAGATTGGACCCCTGGATAACTCGAAAAGTAGAAATGTGCATCGTTGATTTGTAGCCATTATAGTATACGATGTAACTTCTTTCAGTAATATAAGAACTAAGAAGTGTTAACAGTGGGTTGCTGAAACCAAGCAAACTCAATTTTCCCAGGAGAGCAACAATCAGGCAATGATGTAAAATTACCGTAATTTATATTTTTGGTAAATTACCGCGGTAAATTACCGCTGTTTAAATTAGCATAGTGATTTACACAAGAAATGGTAAATTACGCAAGAATAAATCTTGGTAAAAAAAGCGTTAATTTACCGCGGTAATTTACCGAAACATATAAATTAGGGTAATTTTACATCACTGGTCCGGACGTATCAGCCCGAAAATACGACGGACAAAAGAAATAGTGTATAACATCAAGATTTATTCTTGCGTAATTTACCATTTTTTGAGTAAATTGCCATGGTAATTACCCAAGAATAAATCTTGGTAAAAAAAAGAGTGGTAATTTACCGAAAATATAAATTACGGTCATTTTACATCACTGGCAACATGCTAAGGGTGTTAAAGGCACACATGAAGCCTGTGATACTGTGGCAAGATACGAAGTAGTATACCTTTTAGACATAAAGCTGTGTTGGTACGGGGACAAAAATGATTTGATGTTATTGTAAATACGTTCATATAGTATAGCATCATAAACTTTTGCAAAACTACTTAGGATTGATATTTGCCTGTAATTATTAATATTACAGTTATCTCTTTTTTAGTGTAAAGGAGATAAACCAGATACTCTCCATGTATCAAGAAAAACAATTGTTTGCAACGGTAAATTAATCTAAATAAATAAATTATCTTGCAACGAGGCACGGCAAAAATTGTTAGCACCTATTTTGTTTGTTTTATATGTTTCTTAAGAAAACATGTCTTCAATGTGCTGTGTTGTAAATTATGGAAGTACGAGTAATATTGATATTATTAAATTAATTAAGATATGTAGCGTTAGTTTCCATATAAAATATATTAGATAAACCTTCAAAAACAGAAAGGTCAAATAAGAATGCATTGAAAATTATCCGCCCTTACTTACTAAAATTCATTGTTTGTTATTAATTATAACATCAGTGATAAAGGGATTTTCACAATTTATTGCTGTATAACAATACACAACAAAATATAACAGTTGATTTGCCAACACAATTGATTTCATCATACACAGGGTTGTTCACCTAACCCGTTCGTTAGAACTTTTCTATGTTAACGCCTTAGGACAGTTTTGAAAATTGTAGCACGTGATGTTGATACTTGGTCTGTTAATATAAAATATTTACACTCATTAAGCACTTTTGGTTATACAGGAAGTCATAGCCAACTTTGATTTTTTAAAATGGAATGTTATATTTTTTATTGCTTTTTTAGATTCCTTGTAGAGTGCTGTAACACATTTAATTAGGTTTTATTTTCTGAATAATTAACCGTTTTTGAATTATTTTGATTTTTGTTCAATTTTTTGTTTTTTCAATGCACTTTTTAAAACCACATATCTAAGGCGTATTTGAATAGAATTACGTCATATTTCTACTGCAAACAGGGAAAGGT
Source organism: Amphimallon solstitiale (assembly GCA_963170755.1). NCBI lineage: Eukaryota > Metazoa > Arthropoda > Insecta > Coleoptera > Scarabaeidae > Amphimallon > Amphimallon solstitiale. The sequence continues at coordinate 40,033,916 of OY720676.1, read as the reverse complement.
ATAAGATTATGAGTAATGTCTAAATATTTAATAAATCAAATACAGGGTGTTCGAAATTTTTCGATTATTTATATGATCTTAAATTTAAGAAAAATCGTTTTTTTTTTAAATGGAATAGCCTGTAGATGAGCACGCCCTAGTACAGTACAGTAGGTTTCCCTATGCCTATCTCTCACAGTTTTAGAGATATTAATGATTATTTTCTAAATTGAGCATTATTAGCAGTAAACTGTGAAAAAAAATCTAAATAGTTTTGGAATTACCCCAATTGTTTTTGATCCATCAAACTTTGTGTGAGAAGGTTAAAAAGAAAATAAATAGCAAAACTTAGAATGACTTTAATTTCATATGAGATAACAAAAATAATCATAACAATCTAAAATGTGAATAAAATCAACTTATTAAAGATAAATAATGCGTTCAGAATGATATTCACAAATGTTCAAAATGTTCTCCGTTCCGTTCTAAACAAATCATAATTCTTCTTCTTAACTCTGTTGTAGTTGCTTTTCTTACTTGCTCAGCGTTCAAGTTTCAAAAACCGTATCTTACTCCCCAAGCAACACAGAATGGTAGATTAAACGTATATATCTAAAATATCCGTATACGGTATATTGGTTATTATACGGTATATGTAAACGGTATAATAAACTGCAAAATGTCCGCGACTTCGACGTTTATTTATGTTATATGAAATCCATTAATAATTGGTAGACGAAATCTGGAAAACAAGTGTTTCTCATATACTGAATTTATACGTAGGTATATTGGTTATTATACGGTATATGTAAACGGTATAATAAACTGCAAAATGTCCGCGACTTCGACGTTTATTTATATTATATGAAATCCATTAATAATTGGTAGACGAAGTCTGGAAAACAAGTGTTTCTCATATACTGAATTTATACGTAGGTAATATGCACTGATTATATTGTGTATTTACGGTATCTAATAAACCGGAATCATTGGCATACGGAATACAAAAAAAAAACCGTATCTTCTATACATAATTTATACGTATGGTGTAAACGTATATTTACACTATACTTTTTACGTTAATTATCCCAATTCATGTATACAGAATTTATACGGGTATGGTATCTCATTTTGCACTTAAATGACGCTTTTGATATATACCTATATGAATGTCTGATTTTATACGTAGAAGATCACCAGAAATGAAGCGTATATTTTATACCGCGAGATTAAAAATTATATTGATAAAGGTTTGCCCATGGAATGTAAAACGCCTGTCTTCAGTTATATCATTAAGTGTCATATTGACAAACAATTAATGACAGTATGACACTTAATGATATAACTTAAGACAGACGTTTTACTTTCCATGGCAAACCTTTATCAATATAATTTTTGATTTCGCGGTATACTTGCATCATTATTTGAGTACACGTATACGCTAAAATTAGGTAAAATAATACATATACCCAAATAATTTCATGTACGTAATTAATGTACGATTTATAAATAAAATGAGGATAGATCCTGCAAGGTTTATCGGAAAGATTACAAATAAAAGTGTGTAAGTGTATTTAGCAAGAGCACATTTTTGCAATGTTAGTTAGTAATACTAAAATTAGAGTTATGTGTGATTAAACAAAATTTTAAGCTATTTTGCTTTTTATCCACACATTTTATATCTTAGATGCATTACATACAATTAGAAAATGTTGGGATAATATGTGAGAATAATAATAGATACAGGAACAAAAGCTTACTCACCTATTTTGTAACTTCTCTGTGTATGTAGATACAAACTTATTCTACCGACGATATTTTTCAAACATTATATCTGACATAGTAATATTTTTTTTTAATTTTAATTAGATAAATTCCTTCGAGGGTGGAAAAAAATTATGTATACATATATTTTTAATTTTAGTTTATTAAACAGAACTATATATAGATAATACAAAATAAGAATTTGTATGCATAACTAATAAAATAAAATATATATTACGTAATAAACATTAAAGATTACGTGTTCTAGAAACAGAAAAACCTAGTAACATTTTACATAACTCTTACTTTTTTTGATGAGTAAAGGTATCTGTGTTTGGCTAATTTTAACCAATCTTTAACAGCATTTTTAATACAAGTATCAGTCAAATCTGATGGTTCCCTTCCCGAATAAGACAGTTTTACCGCTTCTAAAAAATAAAAGAATATAAATACTTAATTAAAAGCAGAATTGCTAAAATATTACCATTAACTATCGACATTATTGCGGTATGTTTAAAGGCCCTCTTGTCGCGATGACAAGACCAATTAAACTTCATTGCAACCTCATTGCTGGGGACGAATTTTAAAATGTTCATTACTGTAGACCTTACACTAGAACCCCCGACAGCTGCTAAGCTTCGTCTCTAGAAAATATTAAACGTTTCGGATACAGACTCAAAGTAATTGAATAAAAACGTGTAGTCTTACCATGTACAAAGCATTGCTTTCGTATGTCAAAAATAGCTCCAAATATTTGTACGCAGCTTTAGAAGAGATGGGTAAAACAGGCATCGTGGAAGGTATCTGTAACTGCTGAATAACGCTGATTTGTTGATTTTTTTCTATGTTATTTTCGACGCAAATGGCGTTTACTGACAATTTTATTTAAGTTAGACATCTTAACCACATACTTTCCGATTTATTGCAATCTCAAGAAATTTATTTTTACCCAAACAGTAGAAATTAGAATAAGGAGCATGCAATAACTTCAAGGAGTTAGCAGAACTTGTCACTTGTTGAATAGGCTGCAACAAACAAAATTTTAAAGAAATCTAAGCAAAATTAAAAGCCAGAGTTTTTTAGTTATTCTTATTTCATTCTGATACGATATTGGAAACATTATTGTCAAATATAATGTATATGTTTGTCAAACGCATACACGGAAAAACCGATTTGTTTGAGTCAAGCAAATTTTGTATGACCCAACCAAATTATTTCTTTGTATATAGGCAAACTAATTTTTGGTTGTTGGAATCAAATAATTTTGTTACGTTCATTTTGTTGTTTCTACTAAATAACATTTTTTCCTACTAGATACCTATATAGTTGCGCCAACAAACAATGAGCTCAAGCTAACTAAATAAAATTTAGCTATAAACATATAAATTCATTAACTTAATTATAATACACATTCATTGTAACATAATAACTTGTTATTTTAATTAATATGTATGTTTGAAATTAGGAAAGCATTTAATTAAAACAACAAATATGATTGCTTGATCTACTAAGATGTTTAATTAATTTAAACACATTATTTTTGTTAAATAAAGCTTATAAAATTAGTACGAACGACTCGAATGCAATATAAAACGAAATCGGTATCAATACGCAGCACAAAAATACTTGCAACGTTTGGACAAATATCAGCAAAAAAACGTAGACAGACAGTCGTCTATTTCCCATATATATGTCTCTTTTAGGCGGAAAATGCCTTAGGTAATATTAAAATAATTCTTTCTTTTAACATCTCTGTTTTAGTTGAAAATAGATTTACTGAAAGTCAACAATTTCTTTATTTGAAGCAACAAGACGCTTGATTTAAAATATAATTCGCCAAATAATTTAGTTACATGAAACAAATATTTCAACAAAATTATTTGTTTAAATCAAACAACATTTTATTTTGTATTTTCTTGAAATAAGAGAGACAATATATTGTACAACAAAATCGGTGTGTTTACGGTAAACATCCGTTTTTCTATGTATCTATAGTTAATAAACCGCAGTGAATGCATTACAAAAACATGGCGTATTAATTGCACAGAATTATGTACTAATTGTAGGTTGTTTGGCATGCATTGTATGTAATATACTTACCAAAAGACGGCTAAACCATACAACAATAATTGCACTTCACTTGAAATAAATAATTTGCAATCACTTAAAGTATTTTCCAAACTTTAACAGATAAATGAGATCGTTGATAAGTCCTTAAACTGTTACTCTGTTAGTAGACTGCGACTGCATACCTACTTCTTAAACTCTTACGTTTACCGTTCGATGTGCGCATGAGCAGAGCAATATCTGTAGCAAAATATATGCTCCAGAGTTACCAAGAGAATAGGTATTCATCTATAATACCATATATCTATACTAGAATCGCCGAAGAGATTTGGTAATAAAAGTGCGTGATCAAGGCATTCTATGCACAAAAACGGCCGACGCCAAAGATCAATTATATATACTATGTGTGCATACGAGTTTGGTGTGATCACGTGAACCCCACGTGGTCACTGAATCTGGTCCGGGATTTGAGTATACGTTTAAATACCGTAATTCATAAATGTATTATAAAAGTGGTTGGTAAATGTTTAATATACAGATGTGCACCAAATTTAAAGGTATAGAGCGAATATACTACACATATCTCTACTCTGTTCTAGAAGCTTAAATAGCAAAATATTTCTATTAGATGTATCTCAGATGTAAAATACGTGTAATCGAAGATGTTACACAAAAATAGTTTAATTTTTATATAAGTATTTTGTTTCAATATTCCGTATTAAAAAAAATACTTACACATACAATAAGAAGCACCAAGTGCAAAACCTAGATATGCGCGTATATACCGCGGCGGTACATATTGACACAAAAGTATAAATTTAATACTTCTAATAATACATTGATGAAATAAATTAAACATATATATATATATTATATATGTATTACCTACATTCATATTTTAATCGATACCATTAGAGTTAGAGTATTCCTCTAATATACTCAAAAAATACATATAGTAAATGTATGTATACGTATACTTTAATAGGCGAACTTTTTGAATTTCGCGGCTGTTGTAAGTTGGCTACGAAGACAAGCGAATAGAATCACATTTTATTGCGGAATTACTAGACAAAGCGTGTACCTAAGCAGAAGATTGGTCAAAAAATAGATGTAGAAACACTTATTGATAAAATTACATTTCTATTCACAACTTTTGCAGTGAAATATCATAGAGTACATCTTTGTATATTATTCTATTGCGTCCAGTGTAAACTATTAGAATACCCGCAAAATTCGAAAAATGTTGTTAGGGATATACCAAAACACATTTACTGTATTATGACGCAGCTGCAACATACGTATAATCTATATCTGGTATATGAGAAATGTGTAATTTTTATACGTTTATTTAAATATTCCGTTTAAAAGCAAAATTACGTATATAACACATAATTAAAGTTACCGTATACCGTATACATATAAATCCCGGTATATGTTTATACCATGGTTTATACGTAAATATATTTCGTAATTCGTAAACGAATTATAAACGTTAAGTAGTGGTAAAGGTTTTATGTAAAGGTATCATATACCCGTAATAGACTGAAACAATATTCGTAAAATATATGATATATGTATACGTATATTGACGGTTTATCCGTACACGGTAGTATAAATACTACATATAAATACCGTATAAAATACGTGTTGGTGAAAACCGGTATATAAGAAACGTTTCGGAAATATACCTGCGTTTCCGTACACACATATAAAACGTATACTACGTATAATATACATGTACTAAACCAAGCTGTGTTGCTTGGGTCTAGCTATAAGCTGTTCTTTGTTTTGCACGGGAGACCCCATAAATAAAAATCAAGGGGAGTCAGATCGGGGGATCTAGGTGGCCATAACGAGGGTCCATTGCTGCCAATCCACCTATCCTCAAAGATATTTGCTAATTCCCGATATACTTCATGTGAAGAATGAGCGCTCCATCCATTTGAAACCAACATTGCCGTATGAGATTGTGTGGTAGGTTATTCAAAAATTGCAGTACTACTTCTCTTAACAACTGTAGATTCCGGACCCTCGTTAAATTCTCATTATAAATTTCGTATTCAACGCGGTTATTTACAATCATTGCAAAAACGTTGAAGCTAAAAGTGTCTTGAAAATTTGCATCTCTAATGGCATGTGGATTTTGTTGTGCCCAATGATGGCAAGTTCTTCTATTAACTATTCCTTCACGATTAAATTTCGATTCATCTGTCCAGATAATTTTTGATAAAAAATCAGGATCTTCTTGTGTTTTAGTTATAATAAACTCGTAAAACTGAATTCTTCTATCTTTCTTCTATCTATCTGTATGATGCAAGATATTCATCTACTTACTAGGGCGTGCTCATCTACGGGCTATTCCATTAAAAAAGATACGATTTTTCTTAAATTTAAGATTACATAAATAATCGATAAATTTCGAACACCCTGTATGAGATTTATTAAATATTTAGCCATTACTCATAATCTTATACCTTTCCCTGTTTGCAGTAGAAATATGACGTAATTCTATTCAAATACGCCTTAGATATGTGGTTTTAAAAAGTGCATTAAAAAAACAAAAAATTTGACAAAAATCAAAATAATTCAAAAACGGTTAATTAATCACAAAATCAAACCTAATTAAATGTTCTCACTCTACAAGGAATCTAAAAAAGCAATAAAAAATATAACAGTTCATTTAAAAAATCAAAGTTGGCTATGACTTCCTGTATAATCAAAAGTGGTTACCTTAATGAGTGTAAATATTTTATATTAACAGACCAAGTATCAACATTACGTGCTACAAATTTTCAAAACTGTCCTAAGGCGTCAACATAGAAAAGTTCTAATGAACGGGTTAGGTGAAAAATCCTGTATATACGAATACAATTTTTACCTGCACGTTATGGGAATAATACAGATATTTGCATTTTTCTTAAAACGAGTCGATACCGCTTCGTATCTGTAAAATTCAGTTTTATAAAGTATATACTAACATAGACAATTAATTTATTACCACTTAAAATCTCTGATATACGGAAATACTGCAAAAAGTGAAAAACAGAAAAGGTTACTTCCAATTTGAAAATATTGTCTTTTATTGTTAAAATTTTTAACTTTCCTACGTAGTATATCAAAGAATTGTAATCCAATAATGGGTGAAGACAAACATTAAAAAGATATAAAAAGAAATCTGTATACGTATATCGGCAACTAAATTGTCATCTTCAGTAGGAACCTGTGAAAAAAACAGAAAAGAGTGTTAAACATAGTGTTTTTGCCTAAGGTGTAACCTTAGAAAATGTGTTCTTCACCAAGATATGCTCTTCACCAAATCACCAGTGGGATGACACATCAATTATCTTCTAAGTTTACCCCTTGGCCAAAAACACTACGTTTAAGACTCTTTTTGTTTTTCTACAGATTTCTACTGAAGATGGCAACTTAGTTGCCGAAATACGTATATAGATTTTTTTTATATCTTTTTTATTTTTGTGGTAAGAGATTTTTTTTCTTTTCAATTTTGTTGAAGAATTATAATGATAAAATTTTCTTAAGCTCTAGCTATTTGTCCATGTTTTAATATGTCCTAATACTAAGAATGTGGTTTTTACACACCTTCTCTCATTTTATCCCTGAGTGTGATTAAGATAGCTACCAAACGGTTAAAGCTGTCAATACCAAACCTTGCTCAACATGCGATGGAAATCGACTGACAAGATCTTATTTTATTCTCGGCGAGTTTGACATCAATATCTAGTTCTATTTCCCAAATTAGTAATTAATTCTTTTATTATTAGTTGTCAAAGTATTCGTGGACTTAAAATTTGTCTATCAAGATATTAAGAAAATTGTTTGTGAAGCCTGTAACATAGGTAAAAAATGTTTTCGATATTGTCTGCCTGGAATATAATTGAGCTTACTCACACAATGAATAATATTTTGGCAGCTGATTGCTAGTATTTCGGTAGCAGTAACTTAAACCGTGATAACATCAAATATCAATCAAGTTTAAAATATAATATTTGGCTCTTTTTCAATTAACTAACATGAGTTGAATATTATTACTGACATTCAGTTTTGGCAAAATATTAAGACATTAGCTATTATTACTAGTACTTATTATTATTATTACGTGTATTTACTATGTTAATAGCAAAATAATAACACTATTGAGTAAAGCATTTCCAAGTAGTACTGTTGGTATGAAGCACATTATATCACAATGTAATTATATTATTTACCAGTTGTCCATCAATCTCTTTCAAGCTTGAATCGCCTTTTTCGCTTCCGCTTACAGCTGTCAGTCAATCTCTCTGAGCTTGAACCGCTTTTTTCACGTCCGCTTACATATTTTGCTTATACTTACACATTTCGTGGATTGAACTTAGCATTAAAATTCAATGTTAAACTGATGATATTTGAAGAAATATGACTTGCTACCAGTATGGGCGAAGTAGAGTTTTAATAAATTAAATTATCAAGAAAACGTTATCTTCAGGCCATGACGTTTCGGTCTTGATCAGACCTTTATTTAATTAACAAAGACATATTAATGAGTCATATTACCAGTGTTGTACACAGCTAACCATTTTTTATCTAGATAAGATAATAGATAATTACGAAAAATATTTTCTAGATACTGATAAAAGATGGTTTTGCAAATGATTATCTTGATAAAGATGACAGATAAAGTATAATTTATCTAGATAATTTAATAGATAACCTAGTAAAATTCTCAGAACTCAGAACTTTATTTTAGATTTCAACGTGGTTTAGGTTCGATTGACATAGGAAGGATGAGAATGAGATTTTTTGATATGAACAAATTCTTATGTTTATTTACTATTATTAATGCTTTAGGGGCTGATTTCAAGTCGAATTTGCGTGGTCGCAACTTTGCGGCACTGACTTTCATATTCGTATTATTAGTGACTAATTTACAAGATTTATGCTATTCCTACAGTCTTCAATTTTTCCGGTTTTGAAAACAGCTAAAAAATGGCAAAATAACGAACCGCGCAATAACTTGAAATCAGGCCTTAAGGTTGCTTCGGCAAATTAACAGCAAGCACGATTTGGACGCTCGTGCTGAAAATTCTTTCGACTGGTGCTGAAGATTCGTGTCTCGTGTTGTATTTAAAGAATATTTTTTTAATAGTTGGGTATGCATCTAACATCTTTAGTTCTTTTTTTTACAATTTCTATAACAATCATCTTGCGAAGTGTCCACATTTCGTCCCTTCTTTTCTGACTCATGTTCCCTTGTAGAAAGCGATTTAAAAGAAATTACGTTCCTGTCGCGTCCCTTCTTTTCTGACTCATGTTCCCTTGTAGAAAGCGATTTAAAAGAAATTACGTTCCTGTCGCGAGGTAAACAAAAAAAAAAAAATGTTAACCCAAACCCATCTAAGATAAGATGATAGATAGATAAATAGTTGTCGTGTCATTAGATAAAATCATCCAAACAATGCACAACACTGCATATTACATTAGTTTTGTAAAAATTACTTACATTTCCTCATTTTTTGGGCAAAAACCGTTTTGGATATTTGAAAAATATTGACATTTTATTTTCAATGTAGCTTTGATTACAACTAAAGCTATAAATATACATAACTTGATGTAGACAAAACATCTATTTAAAATCCTGGTTTATTCCAAAATCTATTATGTTTTTTATAAACATTTTAATGTAAATAAACATATAAATTTTGATATCCAGTTCGTTTATGTTAGTTTGTATTGTCAGTATTATCTGCAAAGGTTCGTATTGTTAGTGTTTCTAGAAAAATTCTTTGTGACATGTGGTTCTTTAAGAACTATACGAACATTTTCAAAGTCTGACTTTGAGGTAATTTTAAAACACGTTGGTCATCAACATCAAACAAAAAAATGAGGTTTGGCCAGCACACGACTTTCTTATACATATGAACGTTTCAAATAATACAAAATTGTTCTAAATTGTCACAAATGGTTTTATCTTCTTAGAAAAATAAGCCAAATTTTAATTTTTTCTTAATATAAACATTATTCAATGTCCTGTTATAAGTACTTCTATTCTCTTACTAATCTCTATAAAATGCATACTTTGCGAGATATTCGGACGAAAATGCTACTCGCTAAGAGTAAAAGTGTTACGGTCCGAATTTTGAAATTTCATTTATACACAAAATATTCCAAATCCAGCTCTAAATACTTTTGTCTCTCGATAGATATATATAGAATGCATAATTTACGATATATTTGCAAAAAATCGTTATTTGATAAGAGCAAAAGTATTACTTCCGGTCCGAATTTTGAAATCTTTCATACAAAAAGTATTGAAGATTAACTTCTAAATACTTGTATACTCGTAACGTACCTGTCTAAAAAGCGTTACTTGCGAGATAATGTCAAAAAATTGATTCTCAATAAGAGTAAAAGACCTACTTCCGGAAGGAATTTTGAAAACTGTCATAATAAAATTCCTCTCAAATTTAATTTTGAGTACATATGAATTCTTTAAAAATTTGTTTAATCTTAGTAGTTGACGAAATATTGGCAAAATTAGATTTTTTTACTGAAGTAAACTACTAAATTTGGAATTGATAGCTATAGCGGTTTGATCGCTAACTTGGTCACGCACACAGACAGAGAGAGAGAAAGAGAGAGAGACATTTTTTAAAAACCACTTTTTCGGTATCAGGGTCTTCAAAACGCAAAAAATCTCGTATTCGAAAATGTTCATCACCACAAAGTAAAAAGTAGAAGTCTCATTTTGGTATTACTTTCTTCTTGAGATCTGATTTGTTTTTCAGTAAAATCGGTAGACCGGAAGTAGTACTTTACTTCAGTGAAAAAATCAAATTTTGCAAATATTTCGTTAACTACTAAGTTTAAACAAATTTATAAAGGATTCATATGTGCTTAAAATTAAAATTGAGAACCATTTTATTTAAAAAGTTTTTTGAAATTACTACCGTAAGTAGGTCTTTTACTCTTATCGAAATTCAGTTTTTTTTTTAGACAGGTACGCTACGAATATAAAAGTATTTAGAACTTAATTTTCAATATCTTTTGTATAAAAAAAATTTCAAAATTCGGACCGGAAGTATCACTTTTACTCTTACCGAATATCGATTTTTGGCAAATATGTCGTAAATTATGCATTCTATATATATTTATTAAGAGTACAAAAGTATTTAGAATTAAATTTGCAATATTTTTTGTATACATAAAATTTCAAAATTCGGACCGGAAGTAGCACTTTTATTCTTAGCGAGTAGCACTTTTTTTCGAATATCTTGCAAAGTATGCATTCTATAGCGATTTATTAAGAGAATGAAAGTACTTAGAATAGGATTTTGAATAAGTTTTGTATAAAAAAATTCTTAAAATTGTATAGTTTGAAACGCTCATACGTACAAGAAAGTCGTGTGGTGGCCACACCTTATTTTTTTCTTTTTAACATAAAAAAATCCCTTGAAAACAATTGCATAGAACAAAACTTCCATTTAACTTATTTCAGGTGTCCGATAATTAACAGCTTTGCAAAGTATATTACATTTACTCATTACTTGCATCTTAAAACTAAATATAAATACCTAAAATATTAGATATTTATTCAAATTCGGCAATAAATAAACGAAAGTTCACATTTAGGTAAGCAACCATTTTGAATTTACTCTAACGGTCACATTCGCGAACTATAAATTCTCTTTATGTGTTCAAGTCACAATAAAAACAAATTGATGCAATATTATTGCAGGGAATGCGTATTATATCGTCTATTGTTTTAACGATTGTTAATTCGAATTTTATTGTACCATAACAATGGCAGCAATAATACTTGGGCCTCCACGTAACACACACCTATTTGTTTCAATAACATAAACACATTAATCTTCTACACAAATACATTTAAATCGAACAGCATAAAACAAATATTCTTAAGTTGAGAAATAAATTGCTCGCTCGTAAAAAAAAACAATTACCTGTATAGTTTGCAGATTAGAAGAAAAGCACACTCACCACAGTTATGTCGATATTGGTTATGAGCTTTACCTGAAAGAAATAAAAAACTTAGAATACAACATGTAATAGGTAACAAGTCGCTTGCTGAAAACTATCAGGTTCTGTGTTACAAAATCACATTTTTAAGTAAAAAGCAGTTGAAGTTTCTAAAAATGAGATCTTGCAACAGCAAAACAACTATCGACGTTTTCGGAAATTAAACCCGGACATAGGGGTTACAAAACGGTTAGCGCAAATTTATTACTAACACTCCTCTAAATACAAATACAATTTATAATAACAATTAATTCTATTTTTCATAATTTATAATACTAATATTATTTTTCTCCCAAGAATGTCATTATAATGCCTTGCCCAACTTGAGACCTCACAAAAGTATTATTGTTTGTGAGCCCACCCGACAGCAGTCAGCCTTCCCCATGACCCAACGCACCCAACGCCACCCAGGATGCACGCATAAGTACGTGTGTGTATGTTTTAAGCGTGAATACACGTTTGCAAACTTGTGCTTTATACATATGGAAGAATATCCCTCGAATGTACTATTCAGTGCAGTCTGCATCTCGGAGATAAATCATTGAGATATATATTAAATAGAAGTGGTCCCAACTCTGAGCCCTGCGTAACACCACAAGTAATAATCTCTGGCTGACTCATAGTATCCCCAGTAGTTTTAACAAACTGCTGCCGTTTCGTAAGATACGTTTCAATTAGACTTTAGGCAAGACCACGCAATCCTAGTAATGAAATCTTAGCCAATATTTTGGAGTGACTTCCTTTAATTTTCTTTACAGTGCTTTTATTGTTATTTTCATTGCAAATGTTTTTAACCGACTCCCACAAATGTTTAGGAGTGTATTGATATAATAGGAACATCTGTACTTAATGCTGTTTTAGTCGCAGCAAACTTGCTAGGCACAAGCGGTATCGAACAACTTTTTGCTACTTTTTATTTGTATATTTTTCTTATACAGGTGTCCAGAAATTCTCCTGACAAACGAAGACCGGAGATTCCCCAGATAATTTTAAGACAATTTAATCCAATTCACCCTAGTCCGAAAATGCTTCCTAAGGGAGCTAGAGCTCTTTGAAGCTGGCGCCTTGTAATTAGTTTTTTTTTAATATCTCCCGAACGCTTCTATTTAGAAAAACAAAAACTGGTATGCGTATTTATCCTCCAGTGATGAATCGATTTCATCGATTGCGAATTTCTAGTACCGGTCATAGGCGTCCGTTTTGCGTAGGTAAACGATTATTTTTACGCATAACTTTTTTGTCTTTAACTTTTAAGCATTTGTGACACTAGATTATTAAATTTTCAGGTATTCTAGTACTAAAAGGTACTCTTACTTTAAGTCGGTAGGATACACCGTTTTCTAGAAAAATCGATTTGAAAATTTTTCGTTTTTTCGTCATTAAAATTCAATTTATTATTTTTTGCACTAGTTCGCTCTGAACTGCCAACAGAAATAAAACCTACGTTTTTAATTGTCAAATTGTTGTCAGTTCGCGAAGTTTATCTTTTAATTTTTTACTTTGTAGCATTCAAACACAACGATTTTAATTTTTAAAAAAAATGGTTTTTACTAATGAAGAATACGCCGATATGCATTTAGTTTATGGCGAAATGAGGTGTAACGCTCGAGCAGCGCAACGTAGATACGCTGAAAAATTTCCCAATCGTCAGCATCCCACTCACTCAACATTTACAGCTCTTCATCAACGATTAAGAAAAACAGGTTCAGTGGTCCCAAAAAAAATGAAACAGGAAAACATAATGATGTAACAGCAGAACATGAAGATGTTATTTTAATGGAAGTTGAGGAAAATCAAGAAATTAGCGTTCGAAGACTATCTGCCATGTACCCCACAATTTCAAAATCTTCCGTAGGAAATATCTTGCACAAAGAAAATTTATATCCTTTTCATTTTACAAAGGTGCAAGCACTGCTAGAAGGAGATTTTCCTGCTCGTGTAGAATTCGCTCGATGGTTACAAAATCAGATAAATCAAGATGAAGATTTTTTCAGGTACATTTTGTTTGGTGACGAAGCTTCATTCTCAAAAAATGGAATTTTTAATGTAGTACATAATTCACACTATTATTCGTACGTTGGTGACAATCCCCACGTTGTTCAAGAATTTAAGCATCAGCATAGGTTTAGCATAAACGTCTGGATTGGAGTAGTTGACGATTATCTACTTGGACCTGTGGAATTACCTGCTCGTTTAAATGGTGTTGATTACTTACATTTCCTGCAAAATATTTTACCTGATTTGTTAGATGAGGTGCGTTTAAATATTCGGCAAAACTTATGGTTTCTACAGGACGGCTGTCCGGCCCACTTTAGCAGGAATGTACGAGACTTTCTAGATAATAACTACGAAGACCATTGGATTGGAAGAGGCGGTCCAGTTGCTTGGCCAGCAAGGTCGCCGGATTTGAATCCTTGCGATTATTGTGTTTGGGAATACATAAAAGTATTTGTTATTCCGTTCCGATACAAAATCGTGCACAACTCTGGCTAAGGATACAAGATGCTTGCAACGAATTTAGAAATAACTTTGGAATTTTTGCAAGAATTCGGCGTTCTCTAAGCAAAAGGGTAAATTTATGCATAGAGACTAATGGTCATCACATCCAGCATCTTTTGTAACTATGTACCTTTGATACTTGTTCTTTTTTTGTTAGTTTCGTTCCATTGTAATAAATACTTTGTTTTTAAAAACCTTCAGCTAAAATTTTGTTTCAAATTGATTTTTGCTTCTTTTCCCAAACTTTTTTTACGAATTGTGTGCTGCATTTATTGAAACAAAAGATGATTTATTAAATTAATTTTCATGCATGCCTTGATAGTCCTAGCCAACTTCGCCGCTAAAAATAAGTAGGTACATAATAAATTGAATTTTAATAACGAAAAAACGAAAAATCTTCAAATCGATTTTTCTAGAAAACGGTGTATCCTACCGACTTAAAATAAGAGTATCTTTTAGTACTAGAATACCTGAAAATTTAATAATCTAGTGTCACAAATGCTCAAAAGTTAAAGACAAAAAAGTTATGCGTTAAAATAACCGTTTACCTACCCAAAACGGACGCCTATGACCGGTACTAGAAATTCGCAATTGATGGAATCGATTCATCTCTGGAGGATAAATAAGCATACCAGTTTTTGTTTTTCTAAATAGAAGCGTTCGGGAGATATTAAAAAAAAACTAATTACAAGGCGCCATCTTCAAAGAGCTCTAGCTCCCTTAGGAAGCATTTTTGGACTAGGGTGAATTGGGTTAAATTGTCTTAGAATTATCTGAGGAATCTCCGGTCTTCGTTTGTCAGGAGAGTTTCTGAACACCCTGTATATTAAACTGTTTGTAAAATATTTCGTATGTTGGAATGTTCTGAATATTTAAGTTGTTTATTGTAGTAATAGGAAATAAATTTTTGATAGATTTTCTATTTCATTTCTATCATTAACGGAATTAAGGTGTTTTTTTTTCGATCATCTCAAATATTGTTCCTTGCTTTAGTGCTTAGTTCCTTCTGTAACACCGATACGCCATCAAAATCAAATGTATGTGAAAATTGATTGGTATGCTTTTTGAGCGCTATACTGTTTTTTGCGTACTTATGTGATTTTATCAGTTCCTGTAGATGTGGTTGGGTTTATATATATATATATATAGGACAAACCCAACAACATCTAGAGCAGTGGTTCTCAACCTTTTTTCACCTAGCGCCCACTTACTGGATTTTGTATAGATCCCAGCGCCCACTGCAGAAAATCGCGAAGGGACACGTCATGGACTACGACTATGGATTATGGACTAGTTAACCTGGGCACAGTAATTAAAACAAGAAGTAATAAATTCTACCTCTAAATTTATTTAAAAATTAATAAATAATAATTGCGTCATACATACAATAACATAGTTAAGCACAGAAATAGAAACAGCATGTACGTAACCATAGCAACGATGGGGTTAACAATGCATAATAGGAACATTGGTGAGCGCGGATATTAAACATTTTGCATTTTTGTATAATTTTACTAATTTTTTTACTGTGTAGTGTAGCTTTACCTTTACACCGTACAGCGCCCACCCAAAATCCTCCAGCGCCCACGTTGAGAACCACTGATCTAGAGGATATATGCAGGATTTTGATAAAGTGATGTTTTTTATAAATTAAAATTAACTTTCTTTCATTTAAAAAAAAATACTTTAAAATTATTTATTTTGCGAAATCTAAGTTTTAAATTCAAATTTTAAACCAAAGCTTGTCTCCGTCAATTGTTTTATGACGCGTGGGTACATTATTTATAATAATTACTTTATCAAAATGTAGGATAATTATGCCTTCTATGAAGATGAATGCCTGTATATAATACTTAATAAAATACATATTGTTAGTTCCATTTTTCATTTCTCTCAAATCGCTTTATTTATAACCAAAATAAGTAGGTTATTTTTAAATTGAATTTTAAAAATATTCTGTTAATTTTTATAATTTATTGATGTTAAATCAATCTTTGATGATTCTTTTACAATCTGTTCCTTTTTTAATTCATCTAATTAGCTTATATCAGGCAGTTTTAAGAGTTTTTGAGACACATTTTTTCAAATGTCAAATTGTAAAAATAAATTTATTTAATTCTTGAACTTCAATTGTTTATATGAAGATAATGATTATGTCAACATAAATTAGCGTCAACGAATTTATTGCTAATGGTTTCTGTTTCTATTTTTTTCATGTTATATCTAAGTTAATACTTAAATAAATTAATTAAGAGTTTTTGAAACACATGTTTTCAAATGTCAAATTGTAAAAATGAATTCATTTAATTTTTGAACTGAAATTGTTGATATGAAGATAATAATTATGTCAACATAAATTAGCGTCAATGAATTTATTACTAGTGGTTTCTGTTTCTATTTTATTCATTTTACGTCTAAGTTATTACTTAAATAAATTGCTTCGTCCAAAATAGAGAATCATAGTTAAAATTTATTAGAAACATGCTTAGAGTAATTATGTAAGTCTTATTGAATTTTTACTCAGTATAATCTTTTCAAAATAACAGTTAGTTCATAGGGTCTTGGTTTTTAGTATTCAACATCAGCTCATTTTAGTTTGCATTTTCAATAATAGTTTAGCCATGTACATGATATAACTTAAGAGTATTGCAAATGATGCATCTGTATTATACACAATTGCCTTATGCTATGCCCTGTAATTATTGTATGTTTTTAGTTAACATTAGTTCACAGTTTAAGTTTATAGTATTTTCCTGTTTAATTATGTGAATTATTGCTGTTAAAAATTACAAATGAAAGTGGCCATTTGTAATGGATATCCATGATGAACTTAATAGATTATTTTCTATTATAAATTTACTGCTATGAATGTTTATGCTTAAAAAATATAACTTTTATAACTGATAACTTAATACTACTTTGTTGGATAAGATAATTAAGGTATTTATTTCTAGTTTTGGAATATTTACATTTATTCTTAGTTGGGGTACCTGACATGTTAAATTAAACGGTAAATCTTTATATTCAAAGGGGTAAATTGATTTCTATACGTAGTTAACATATTCTTATATATTAATTGAACAATTTTCAGTGGTTTTGTTTTATAATTTGGGGAATTTTTATTATCGTTCGCTATACGAGGGTTGTTTATTAATTAACTGGGCTTTTCTTTAAACAAGGGTGCAAGCAATAAGTGGTATTATCAAACCATGGCAAGAAAACACTTTATTGATTATATAAATATCAGCTTTTTGCGTACGAGAACTTAAACTTAAATATTTAAATGTGAATCGCCCATACGTTAAAACAATTTAAAAGGATCAGAGGTATATTATATTGAGTACGATTCATATCCCGCGACAAGTGGCGCTTCTGCAACCTTTAAGATATGCACTGTATAGCGAATGCAGTCGTCTATAAATTCAACGAAATTCTATGTAAAAAGATTTCGTCTTCAGGTGAGAGTCTTTGGGTCGACCGATGCTCTTTAAAACTCTACTGTAACACGTAAATCGAAGCTTTCAATTCGAAATACGTATCCAGACAGACCATGATCGTATATCAATCAAATGTGCAATGAATTTCACAGAATGATATGCATTTCCTAGAATTTTAAATACAGTACATGTAATTACGGGAATTTTGGTACCGAAGAATTTCTTTCTCGAGTAATCGATAATCTGATTCAACCTTTGAAATATGTACAGGTCCCATGAGATTCGCATTCGTGATTTTCTATTTACGCATCACCATTTTATCAAGTTTCGAATAGATTTGCTTTTAGTCACGATTGTAGCGTGTAAATTGCGCACAATTTATAATTACTTACTTTTGGCTAATCATAATGTTCTTACCGTTTATATAATTTTGCATTTTCTCTAGTAATTTTAACTTTGCCGTCAGTTGATATCAAGAACAACACTAGCACATCAATAATACGTTTAATTCATTTTTCCATTTTTCTATATTTTAGAACCTCTAACACGACTGTACTTAGACCAAAACGTACCCTCAAAATATCAAGCCTTTATTCGTGCGCAGAAGGCAGAAATAAAATAATAAAGAATTCAATTGGCGTTACGCCGACTCCTGGACTAAATATCCACCTGCTTCACTTTCACAATCGGTCCTTTTCAGGACCACCATATTACTTGTGTTAAAAAAAAAGGAGAAGGAATAGATACTTCATATTAATTATTTTAATTTAAACCTGCTAGAAAAAAAGAATTACATTCTTGATATTTACTGTAATAAAGGCTAGAAAATCTAGGATTTATTGAATATTCTAAAATAATAATAATCAGCTGTTTCCGACTACAAACACATTCAACAACCTTCCTATTTTAAAAATAAAAACAATCTTTTATTGTCTGCAATAAAATGTGTCGCCCATCTGGGTCAACAACCGACTACATAGCTGCGTTATCTAGACACATCGGGCAAAAAATATGTTTTATATGAATGAGTACGATTTAACGTTTTTCCCCCGTTTTATACAAATAAAAGCGTATTTTTCTATGAATGCGTGTTCGTTTCTATTTACAAATGAGCATTGTTTCGAGTATTTATAAACATATATTTTGTGCCAGGTCCGTAATGTAATTTTTTTATCTAAAAAACAAAATAGAAAATTAATTTTTTAATTTCTTCGTTATTGCGGTATATTTGGGCCTGTTTCTGTTCGGACTTTACATACCTGGTACTCCGTCTTTTCATTTCTCTTAATTTAAGTATTGCTCGTTATTTTGTATTTGTTTCCAGTTCGTAAGTCTTTTTACTAACCAATCTATTGGTGTGTCCAAACCAGCTTAATCTTTGAATATTTATCACTCTTACTATATCTATACCTTCTAATATGTCATTAATTTCATAATTTAAAAAAACTTCTGTATTCTTCTCTTAACTTTTCAGGCCACATATTGTCCTTGTAATCTTCCTGTCAAAAATCCTTAATTTTGTTTTACCTCTTTTCGTTAAGCACATATTTTCTAGCCCATAAGTTACCACGGGTCTTACTGCTGATCTATAGACTCTTAATTTTGTGTTTTTACTTAATCTCTTGTTTTCCATGAATGTTTGAAACATGTAATAAACTCTATACCCCGCTTGAATTATTTACGCTATTTCACCACTTCTATTGTTATTTTTATTAACTATTGTGCTTAGGTATCTCAGGTTTTCATCTACCTCAATCGTGATCCACCTCCTATGAATTGTTCATGTCGGCTTCTTGTATTACTTCCCACTGTCTTTTTTCGTTAATCACTAATTCTCTTTTGCCAGCTTCTTCTTTTATCTTTACTAGTGCTTCCTCCGGTCTTTGTTCTTCTCTTGCTATAATTTGCCCTTCGGTATGTGTCATTATATGGTGTAGCACAGGATTCGAACCTTGGTCCTCTTTTATTTAATCTATTCATTAACGATCGTATTAACGCGATTCAACGTCCTGTTTTGACATAAAAAATTATCATAGAATATTGACTTCTTCGGATGTCGATATACTTCAGCAGAATTTGGATATAATTTTTATCTGGTGCAAGAACAATAAGCTTCATCTCAATATAGACAAGTGCTGCTCTATTACTTATATCGTACTAGGAAGGTAAATTTCATTCGTTCAGAATATCATATTGACAACGTATAAATATCTACTCCGTCATCCGTCAAAGATCTGGGTGTTCTTTTAGATTTGGGACTAATGTTTGCTGAGCATATATCATCCATTACCGTTTCTTCGCATAAAATACTTGGCTTCATTATTCGTACCTGTAATTGGTTTACTAACTTACAAACGATATGTTCCCTTTTTTATGCCTTCGTTATAAGCAAATTAGAGTAGGCATCTGAGGTGTGGTTCCCGATATACCATGTGTACTCGAACGTAATTAAACGGGTACATAGAAGATTCCTGAAATACCTATCATTCAAACTAGATGGCTTCCATTCGATTCAGAACACCGACTACGGAGCATTGCTCTTGAGACATAATTTCAGAGCACTATCTGAAAGAAGAACTGACATCAGCTCCTCCTTCATGAATAACTTACTGTTCAGTGTACATGCTGCGGAGTTGTTTTGCAGAGTGAACATCCTTGTGCTGCCACGTCTTCAGTCGAGAGCAAGCAAGTCAATCGTGGTTCGGACGCCCAGGACGAATATCCCGTACAAAGCACCATTATACCACGCTGCTATAAATTTCAATAATCGACATGAGTAATTTTTGCTATTTTAGTGTCAATTTTTCAATTTATTTAATATGCTTTGTTCTTTTTGTTATTATCCTGAAATACATCATTTCATAATCTACATTGTATTATCGAACATTCTTGTAGTTGTATTACCCCATTTGGAATTTTCTGTTGGGTAATTAATAAATTTATTATTATTAGTATTATATTATATTTATAGTATTCTAAAAGTAAATTAACAAATCTAAACAATTTTAATAGTAAATAAATGTATCTTGAAACAAAATGTAAAAATACTTAATAAAACTGTTTTATAACAATACTAACCAAAAATATACACGAACAAACACAATAAAGAATAACAAAATTGAAAATTGTTTTAAATTGCAAATAACACTTGACACAAAATTATTAAGTATTTCTGTCAACTTAAATAGGGCTCATAAGAGCCTCTATTTGTCTTTAAGTCTGAGAATTTGTTTTTCTGTAGTTTTAGGCTTTTACATTACAACGAAACTACCGTTTGCTTTTCTTAGAATGTTGTCTTCGTAACAGGGCCTAACAGAGCGCTTCGCTGAAACAGTATAAACCTAACCAAAAAGCTTTTATTGCGCTTATAAGTCTTTATTTCTACATACTGAATGCATCCGTTTATAAATTCAGCGAAATCCCAACTGAAAGAATACCGCCGTCAAGTGAGAACTATTGGATTGACTGATGTCCGTTAGAACCGTTAAAATTTTACTCTGAAATGCAATTCGAACCTTTGAATTCAAAAATAGAGCAAACAGATGTTGAACGTACACCAATCGAATATGTTATGGATTCCACGAAACGATATCCATTTTTATGCGTTCAAAATATAGTATAAACAGCTACTGAAGCTTATGTATCGAGTAATACGTTGTGAAACAATTGTGGTTACCTTTCTCAATTATCAGAACTTTGGTAATTAGCGTTTTTGCTGTAATAGTCGTCAAATTGTAAAAAAATGAAGTCAAATAGTTACATTAATTAGAGTACTTCCGGTTTTTCGATATGTTGAATGGGTTACTAAACTGTTGAAAAATACAAGTTTTCTAATTCCCCCCGCCTGCGCGGGCGCTGCCATCTTTAAAAAACTGCTAAATTTTTGGACTTTTTACAAAATATGTCCTAAAGTATGTATTAATCTGAGAAAAAAAAACTGTTTACCCTCTTATTGAACTAGAGAAAATTATCTACAATTTAAGATTAAAACAGAATAATTAGCTGTAATATAACTCTTATAATAGAGGTAAATTGCTAATGAGAGATAGAACTCTTATATTAGAAGTAAATAGCTAAAGTTTAAGACCAAACTGATTCTTTTAGACTATGAGATACGATTTTTTGATTGCTGGTCATTTACTGCACAAAGTTATATGGCGACGACAAGCCACATTTGTTCAATACTTGAGTAATAAATTCGGTCAAGATATAGCTGTCTGTTTCTAAGGTTACCCTGATGGTGACAAAAAGAGCACCAAAAACTGTGAACGACTTCGACGGGCAGCCCATTCTTCTCCAGATGTATTGTTTCATTAAGAAACAGTGTTACAATGTACACAAGAAAAATTCCTTGTAAATAAATGTAATAAGAAACGTTTTATCGAACTGTTCATGAAGGCTTTGTAAAAAGCTAATATCTGCGTGCACCAGCTAGTTGGAGATGGTGAACTCACGATTGTTAACACTGACATTTCTGTTGTTCATCGGTATGACTCTCTCTGCATGGTTGGTGCGGACATTGACCTTTTCTAGTTCTCCTAACTGCATTGGCAGCGACACAGAGTAATTTTCTTTTTTTTGCCAAAAATGTGGAAGAAGGAAAATGCCACATAGTTATTACTCGACCACATCATTTAATCATAGATTCTTGAATAAACTTTTGTTTATTCATGCTATCAGTGGTTGTGATACCACATCAGCGCTGATTGGCCAAAGTAAAAGGAAATTTATTAGTTTATTTTTGAAACATGAAGAACTTTTGAATACAGAACCATAACGCTTTAATCCTCGAGCATCAACGAATCAAGTAGCAGAAACAAGGGTTTTTCAACAGTGTATCAACCCACACAACATATCAAAAAATCAAAAGTATTTTAATTAATGTAACCATTTATGACAATTTGACTGGACTATAAGTGTAATTCTGCATTAACTAGAGGTAACTTTTCATCTTCAATCTAACACAGTCTAATTTTCCTCACTTTGTTAAAATAAACTTAAGCAAGAAGCTCTTTCTGCACTAATTTATTACTTAAGCGAAAAAATATCAAAAATTTACAAATTTATTCAAGAAGTAATTTACAGTTATTCAGAATGAATATACAAATAATTTCATAAGGTAAATTAAAACGTTTTCTAAAATTAATGAATTGGCCCTCTAAAAAAATGTCAATGTAAGAGAAGAAAATTGCATAGTTTGGCAAGATTATAGATACTATTTTTAGAAGTCCTAATGTATTGCAAGGACTAAGAGTACATTTGGATTCAATGCGGACCACTTCGGAAGCAGCCATTGGGGGGGGGTCACTTAAACCTCCCGCCTCTCACTTTGTAGATGAGGATTTAGGGGGAGGCCAGGATAGATGGTCTTAGGTTGCAGCTAACAACAGCCAATACCAAAAAAAAAGCGGGATACTTAGCAATTGCAGACCGTGTGGCTGGTGTTGTTTTAGACATGACAATAGACCGCATGGTAAAGAGACATGCCTCAACAGAATATTCAAAGTAAGGTTTCCAGAAGTAATCGAATGGAAAAATGGTATGTAGGGTGTGAAAAGACGAGACCAGACTTGATACACAAATGGGTCAAAAACAACAGATGGTATTGGGCAAACATCTACTTTGATTGTTAATGCATAAACGAAGTATTGTGAAAGTATGTCCCTGTGTTTTAAGCACAAGCGTATACTGGAATATGCTAAAAAAAACAATAGGAATAGCCCCATCAACTGAATTTTTTGTGATGATTCTTCATTACAGAGATTCTTCAAAATTTGTAATTTTTCTTTCGTTAAACCCGAATTCCGTATCAAATCGTCAGATCACTTGAAAATAACATTCAAAGCATCGTTTATATCTTCCTCGGCCGTGGAGTTTGCAGAAGAATTTGAATGCATTGGAGTTGGAAGCTCACAATCAGTTCCTTTCAACGATTTGCTTACAGATGAAATGCCTGTTTGTCTTTATTTCTCTTTAAAAACTCTTCATAGAACAGTCCACGACGTGATCTGCTTGGTTTACGCCAAATCATGGCCTTTTTGACTGGACTTCAGAGGAATTCTTGTTTTTGTTCAGTGGAGTTAATTTAACATAACACGAAATACAGCATATATGTGATACTTATATTTTGTCTTGATTTTTAATTTTGAAGCCAAAATATTGTTCATAACATCTTTGAATTGATTCACTTAAAGGCTTCTTTTGCGATTTTGTAACATATCCACAAACCTAACAAAAACTGTAGCGAGAATTTTTACAGCCTCGTGAAAATCACATGGAACACTACTTGTGGAACAATGCTTCAAACTTTCGTAACAAAGTGACAATTTAGTGACATTTCGTTTGTCCCTGGTCAGAACGTGTCAACCACTAAACAATAAATGAACATTACGCCGGCTGCAACCTTCATATATGCACGTATCGATTCCAGAAGTTTCCATTTTATTATATTCCGCGATGACTAATATATTAGAATTCTCCGGAATGAGTAACTTCGTATCCTTTTCGTATTCCACAAACCTAACAAAAACTGTAGGGAGAATTTTTACAGCCTCGAGAAAATCACATGGAACACTACTTGTGGAACAATGCTTCAAACTTTTGTAACAAAGTGACAATTTAGTGACATTTCGTTTGTCCCTGGCGAGAACGTCTCAACCACTAAACAATAAATGAGTCATTACGCCTGCCGCGAATTCTCTGGAATGAGTAACTTCGTATCCTTTGTAGTTGCCGCTGCCCTTCACGGTATAGCTGCGAACATGCTTGAACTTGTTATAATACTTTTTTAATTTTTAATTTTACCTTAATCTTAGTGAAAACAGATTAAAAATTTATTTTGAAAATCTGACGAGATATCTATATTAGAATACAGTTTTTATATTTAAAACAATGCAAAATATTAAAATCTTGGACTATTATGTCTGTTATAAAAATCGTGTAGTCTACTGTTATTATTTTGTATGTTCAATTATTATGAAAGAATTAACGAGAAATGGAAATAGTCTTGTCTTTCAATGTTTTCACCACTTAAAATCGTTTAGCAATAAAAACGAAGAATGATTCTTCAAACATTTCTGTTAGATCTGTTCATTCAATTTGGAAGAGAATAATTTTGAAGAATTTGGTAATAACTCTATTAGTTGTTTTATATGCAAAACGTTGTTTACTCAAAACTACCGGTATAACTTCTTTTCCTTATAGAAGATTGAGAAAAGTTCATTCAACCCTGAATATATTATTATTTCCATACCTCCCATCACTGAGTTTGAAATTTAAATAGAAAATTACTGCCTCATTTGCCGTTTCTCTTCTTCAAATTGCTTTTTTTTTTACAGATGTACATGTTTTCTTTTCTTATGAGAAATTTCAGGCCTACTGTGTATTCTTCAGCCGCCCGCATTTAGATTTTATCAACATTTCCAAAACACCCACTGCCTCGAACCTACATTTTTAAAGGGAAGACGCGAGGCACTCCCCGTCTTAATCGATATTCATCATAAGCATCGCCGTGAGCTCCAAATTAAGAAATAATTAATTAATTCGCGAAGCTATTTATTCTATTTTAATTTCAATTATGTTCGCTCATCTACCAGATATTGCAAAATAATTAATTGTGATCACAATAAAATCGCACGAATAAATATTTTGATTAAAACTTTTAATAGGTACCTATTGTTCTTGTAGAAATTTCAAGGATCGTTTTGCGTACTAGAGAATTAAGAGGACGCAATATAACATTCAAAAGACTAATAAGTAAATTCCTTACATCCTTTGTTGTTGTTGGTGTATTATATACCACTTGCATCTAATTATTTATTTAATATAAACAAAAAATACTAATTTTTTTGTAAAATACATTTTTATTACTTAAGTCGAGCATAATTTCATCCAATGTGACTATTACAAGCATTGTAAATAATTATTTATACGTTAAGTAATATACCAGGGATCGGCAATTTTTTTTTTATTCATATCAGACACATTACAGTGTATATGAGCATCACAAAAATACATATATAAAACAAACAACAGTTACAAATCAAACATAAATGTTACAAATCACTTTATTCCTGCAAATATTCATTGACACTGTAATAACATTGTCGCAGTAGAAATGTTTTCAATGCAATTTTAAACTAATGAGCATGCGTGCCCTTCATCTCAGATGGCAATCTGTTATATATGACTTGAACAGCATATGTTGGTGCCTTCTCAAAGCAAGCAGTTCTATGCTTGTCAGTACGCAAGAAATATTGCAGGAATTAATTGTGTACTTCGAAATTCCAAATAATACGTAACAAGTTGTACATTATGTAATTAAACCCATTTATGCCCAAGATTTTTTTCTTCGAATTTTATAGTTTTGACTACTGGAATCAGTTTATTTATATCCAAAAGCGTCCCGAAAATTGTTTTAAAAATGTTTGTTGTTGTTGCTTAAAAATTATAAAATGGGTCGTAAACGACCCGCTGAACATGGACCCTAGGGGGCATATGTCCAACATGGGCTTTGGCTATTTTCATGTTTGGGTTCACCGTGGTATATTTTTAATGATAAAAGAAGAATAACTGGTGTATTTTATGGCTCATTATTATTGAAAGATGAAAATTAGAAATTTACTACAGAGGTAAGTACTCAGGTAAGTATTATAAAGCACTTAGAAAATACTAAGAAGAAGTCGCTCTTTACTAAATGCCATAAGAAGGAATCTTATCTAAAAGTGTAAAGAGTATAAAAATTTAATATCTAACATTAAGAAGATAAGATCGACTATCAGTCGAGTTTCCTATTCAGTCTTACACGTAAAAATTGAATCAGCCAAAATTACTAAAACTGCGAACCTAAAAATACGTTATTTACACATTGCACTTTACTTCTTGTGAAATTCTGCAAAACAATAAGGGTGTAAGGCAACATCACATCTTTGACATGCTCGGACAGTTTTCCTTTTGCAGGTGCGACAACGTCGCCGGGGCTGATCGTCCATCAGAAGACGACCACCGTGGCTTTCCCGCATGGCGTCAGTCACCGGTGCACGCGTGTTAACATGGCGAGGAGGAGTTCCATACTTCTCCAACAAGCTGGTCACTTGGACTTCTTTTTCTTTGCTGATTTTTTTTTTCTTTGCAGGTGGCTAAGGTTCTGAACTACTACTGCTAGAATCACTGTCAGATTCCGGAGCACCTGAGCCGTCATCGTAAACAACTACTTGTGCTTCAGCCCCTAGTTGTGACCCACTCATTTTGTCCGGATTGCAGCAATCATCTTCGTCGCCCGAATCGGCATCTCATATAAGACCCATATCATCCGGTGGAGTGATAAAAACATCTGCTGATGTTCCAGGAATATCGCTGGCAGTCGATAGCTCAAGCTCTGACAGAATTTCAGCAGTAGTTAAATTTTTTCGCCAGAAGAAGACGAAATAAATATAAAAACACTGTAATTTGCTAATTAGTTAACGAATAAACGATTAAAATGTACTTCGAATGGTTGATATTGTTTCAAAAACACTAATTTAGAACATTTTCCCCCAAGCACTCGCATTGTTACCATCTAAATGCTAAAATACCCTAAAGTACTATTGTTCTGCGGTTTGTGCCCAGCAGGTCGTTTGCGACCCACGCTATGTTATTCGTGGTGTATTGTAAGAACCAATGGACATATTGAAACTGTAAAGGCATCTAAAGACGCGTCAGATATCCCCGAACAATATCAACACACTGAACATTATATTTTAATACTTTTGACCACTCTACTTACCAATAACGGCGAGAGCGCGATGCAGGTTCCACCATGACTCAACTAGCTGCCGGACAGCACCTGTGTTTTGGCGGGAAAGCCGCTGCGACCAAGACACGGTAGTGCGGATAACCTACATACACTGAAAACGGAAAACGACAAAAATTGCGCTCGGCAGAATTTTTTCTTTCGGGTGGGTCGCAAACGACCCGCTGGGCATAAATGGGTTGTAGTCTTCTAATGTACGTATTATACAAATTTTTCGAGCTCGGGATCGTCAACGCGACGCAGTTGGCTTTCTCCCCACCACCCATATTTATTGAAATATATTTACAACTCACGATATGTATATATCAAAGTAGTTGCATCTATCGCGGTAAATGTAGATGCTGTTGCAGTACGGGTTTTTGCGCCAAAAGTATTTTAGTTAAATCGTAAGCGCTGTATGTAGCTGACTGATCAGTTGTTTACTTTTATTAGTTACATGTATTCTATTGCGTAATGATGGATAAAAGCCTCTTTTATGTCATGTAATTTATTTCTTACATAGCCCATCAGTCTTTGGACAGTAGCAACATCGACTTACCAAATTTTCTGAAAGATTCTGCGTCTTAACTGCTCCTCATTTTGGGCTTCCCAAACCCCATCATATACCTTGCCACTCAAATAAAACCAAAATTCCTCGTTGGATCTCGCCTGAGGAACATTTGGAGGGTTATCTGTCTTCGGAACAAAATTGATGCCCTTTGTGGCTAACCAGTGTCTTGTTTTTCTGCCTTAATGGCAAGATGCTAAGTCAGGCCAGAAGATTCTTTAGTGGTTGGGGTGATGAGTATTTATAAAATTTCGAAGTTTTGTGAAACATTTTTGTATGTAAATATCTGCATTGATGGCTTCACCTCGAACACATTCAACATGCGGTCGTGCGACACCTGTCTCTGATATGGCACGCCACACCAAAATTTGATCTTTAAACTTGACTTTGCCTTTGAATTTAACATTGTCAGGAGCGTCTTGTACATTGTCCGTATAGAAACCGTCATTACCTTTGACCTACGAGTTGTACAAGTTGAAATATTCTTCATTGTCCATAACGACAACTTTTCAAGGGAATGAATGCATCTCAAACCACGGCAACACCTGGGAATTCTTTCCAACTGAGAGGCGGTGTATCTTGGAGCCTTTCTTCTTGTACGATAATTTAGATTATATCTGGTTAATGTTCAACGAACGTCAATCTTGTACAACATTGTTGATGACTTTATTTACAAAACTGGTATGTCATATTAAGCATCAATTAATCTACTGACTTTTTATTATAACGACAACTGGATCGGATCATGTTTACTATAAATTAATTCTATTAGATTTTTCCCCAAAACTTTTGATACATACTGCTGTGAACCTTACATTTTGTAAATAATAGTAATTATATAAATTAATTAATATAAGAGAAAATTAAAATAAATAAATAATAATAAAGGATGAATTCCTTCTTTATAAATATTGTAAATAAAACAATATACTAATTATCATTTATAAACTTTATTTTGTAGAAACGATAAACAAGAAGTGATATTTGAATAAAAAAATACTATAAAATACGTACTGTTTTGATAAAAAAGGATATAATTACGATATTCATTACATTAGATGTTGAATCGTAAATAAAACATATTGCATACAATAATAAGATGTTAAAATGTATTCTTTAGATCGTATACTTGTAGTCTTGTGCTCTTGAAACATCAATAACAATCATGTATGGTCCAACACCTACAAAAGAAAATAAAGCATCAATAATTTATTTGTAGCATATTAGAACTAGCAGCCTCACCTAGTAGGACGAGAAATTGGTTTGAGAATAAAGAGAGGGAAACAGCAACGAGCCTTCATGGTTCATCAGAAAGGAGGATAGAAGTCATCTGCGACGTTTTTCCTCTATTTCCAATCAAAAACACTTGTAAACAGAAAATAAGAATACGATTAATAAATGGTGAAAGAAGATATTTATCAAACAATTATAGGAGTAGTAAATTTATACTATATATAGATACAACAGATGTTTACGTTAAAAAGAAAAATAAACAACACACTTACCTGAAATAGGCAGAGGTAAATTTATAAATTTGAATAATGAAGATTTGCTTTGTGGGGATCATTTAATAACTGTCAAAATGAATGAGTAGATGCACCAACTTAAATTAAATAAGAAGAATATTCAACCAAGGAAGTGGCAGTAGGATCAACTCATTAATAGATAGAATTTGTAAATATTATCCCTATTAGTTTAGAAAATTTAAATGAAAATGGTGGACATGTACATTAAAGAATTTGAAGAGTTATTTGACAAAATAGGTAGCTGATACAATATTGTTTATTTGAGCTATAATCATAGAAGTTCTACTTTATTTTTTGACAATTAAATGAATGTTCACTTGGTTTAAAATTTTGCTTTTCATTATTAATTCGAAATATTTTTGATGGTGTGGAATCAACCATTGAGGTACTATGTGAAAATGTTTGCCTCAAATGGATTGGTAGGCGCCATTAAAGATGTATATAATCAGAGGATAATAAATTAAATAAACTGACAAATATACGAGAATATTTTGATGTGTGAACACTAAGCTATTGGAGTAGTATGTGAAAATGCTGCCCCTAACAAATAGTGAAAACTATTTTCGAAATATTTAAGTAGCACCACGCTAGATTATCAGAGTAGTATGTGCAAATGTTTGCTTTGGTGAAATAGTGCTTGCATTGTGTTCAATATTCACTAAAACTCTTTTAAATAATTATAAATATCTAGTGAACGTATATAAAATTATTATCATTTCAAATTCATTCTACAATATAAACAATATTGCGTCAAAAATAATTTAAAATAAGAATCATTGAGCAGAATTAGTTTTATGTTAGTTGTTATAAATCCTTATAAATCAGTTGGATATCAATGTATTGCAAAGAAGATAAATACAAACATGAATAAAATATATATTTATTATTATTATTAAGACTTATTAATTGTGTTTAATTTCTTTACCATATCCCATACACAAACAGATAAGAGAAAGATACTTAAGCAAGGAGTAAACCACTGTTAGAATCCACCTAAATATTCTAAAATTTATGCTGATATGCTAAAGTCAGATATTTAGATATTATTATTATTTTTGATATTTAAAAAGTAGATACCACAGCAATACGTTACTGCATTCCATTAACAGGTCTACTTCTGATTACACACCATAATATATCAGGTATAGGACGTTCAAAAGAATATTATTTAGCTGATGAAATGGTTGAACATTGAAAACGCATAATTTAAGCTTATTATGCCATATTTTTATATGGCTTTCCAAATCTAGTATATAAAAGTCAAAGAATATTAAATTCATGTTATAGAGGTAGCAGGCCAGCATATAGTGATGGCCTATTTAATATCTTTTGAATATATGTATTATAATGATGGAATTGTTTATCGCTTTAAGTTCCGCCATTTCTATTATATTTAATCCTTTATACTAATTATCAAACAAACTCATAGCAAATGAGATGTAGATAAATAGAAAAGATTATTATTAAAGTAATATAAACTTTTTATGCTATTTAAATATTGCGTTATTCTTTATTGTTATAGATGAACTACTATCCAACAATCTTTTCGAGCTTGAATCCGCGCTTCGCATCCGCTTACTTTTTTTTCTTTCAATTTCTCGTAAAATGCGAGCACTGCCATGATGCTTTTTCTAGTGTCCGATATCATAAACTTTTGACGAACCTCTGTATATACACATATATGTATGCGTTATAATAGACATATGCCTGCGCTAAAATTCGACTGTATTTACACAAATAATTATTCGTCATCGTTTATAATAAAATAATATAAAACAATTTGCAAAAGTTATTTAATTAGTACTTTAAAATAAATATATAGTTATACTAATCATAGGAATAATATTAATAACCTCAATATTTCCTGAAAAGAAAAGTACATTAAGCACAATTAGAAAACAGTAATTTTGGTAATTTAATATCCGCTAAAATAAATTATACCTTATCTGGCAGTTATTATATATAACCTACACGCGAAATTAAATTATAAAATTCCATGTAGTTCTTGTACGTGTGTGTTTTACGTTTCATAATCTTTGAAATACGTTTGTGGTAGTATTTTAACGATCTCGCTCGAGGATTATAAGATTCGTTATATTTAAAACCTGTACGCATTACATACGTACAAAACACATATTTCTTCACGTACACTTTGGTATTAAAACAGTGGTTACTTGGAATATATGAACATCTGGTAAATCCTGCCATGTTATAAGTATTCTGAGCAATTGGCTTTAAGGTAAAATAGAATGTAATCCTCATTCCTGTAACGATATGCAAAAATATATCAGTACAAGAGTAAAACTTCCGAGACAAAATTATCCACTTTGAATTATCGGCTAATAATAATAATAATTTATTTATTTCAGTGACATGTGTAAAGAAAGAAAAACATACACGTTCAGGAAGTCCTCACCGGAGTAGTCATTTAATGTTAATAATAATTCTTTAACTTTGGGTTTAATTTTTTTTAATCATTCATGTTTTATCTCGGATGGAAATTTGTTGTATAATTATATAATAATAATAATATACTTTCTTGCTATACAATTACAAGGCGAAAACAAAGAGTTTACTCCCGAGCAAACTTTTAATTCACTTTTTTGTTGTTGTACACTCTGTATATAATATTTACATTAATCTTGGAACCGGAGCCTTGGTTGAATTGCCTGTACCACATCTGCTATTTGTTAGATTGTAAATTGCTACCAATATGCACTCGAATTTTTCTTTATGGTACCTTATTTTAATACTTTATGTTTGCACCGAAACGAAGGGTCACTTGAACTAGCCTTGTAATAAATCTTTTTAAGCATTTAGAAATATTTAAAGATATTTCAATTGTAATGTTATGTATTTTAGTTTACTCATCCCTTTGTGGCAATAAATCAATATTTGTTTCCTATAGTGTATATGACATGGGTTAGCAAGAAAATGTATTTTTGTTTTACTTCTTAGAAACCTCAGTCAGATATCATGCGAACTCTGCTTGCAAGAAAAATTCATATTTGAAATCAGTTCCTTAAGATACCTCTAATCATTAACAAGGGCTCCGTATTTTCTGTAAAACCAATTCAACAATAGAGTTTGTAATGCGTAACTTTATTCTATAATATTATTAGTGTGTTTATTTTAATAATTAAAAATTTATTTTAAACTTATACAGTTATCATTTTGATTTGCTGAGCTATCTTCGACAAATATACGAAGTGTTGTGAGTTTGTGTCTTTTAATCCAACTAACTGTCGCCGATCAATTAACATAGCTTATACGGCCTTACAACCCGTGGATGGCGAGCTCATGAACATACCGCATTTGACATAACAATTTATCAGCGTCAAATAGTGCTACTGTTCGCAACAACATTTTGGTCCTTCGAGTCGGATTACAGTGACATTCTCTTGGGCATACATCAAAGTGGTAAGTCTCTAATTAATTAATTTTATTATCCTTTCTTCCTGTGCAATTGTTCACCAACAATAATGGCATGAATGGATTTAAAATTTTGAAAAATCAGAGAACAGCCCTGAAGTCAACTCTGACTGAAACACTTAACAACGTAAATTCACTCAATGGTAAGTTCGACTTGACTTACCTCAATAATCGCATAAACAAAATCACACCTATGCTCGAACAATACGAAAACATACAAGCGAAAATCGAGACGTTGGAGGACCTGTCATTGCAAGAAGAAGAACGAAATAGTTTCGAAGTATTCTAAAATCTTAGATCGTTTGCAAAGAGAAGTTGTTAATTTAGAAAGTAAAACAAATCAAAACATATTCAAAAGTAGCACTTCTCAAACATCGTCAAATCTTCGTCTGCCAACCATAAGTCTTCCCTCATTTTCGTCTTATGAAGAATGGGCACCATTTTTTGATACTTTTAATTCTCTTATACATTCGGACAAATCACTTCCAGACATTCAAAAATGTCATTATCTAAAGTCATCTTTTGTTGGTGATTCTGCTACGATTTTACATTCACTGTCCATTTCATCTGGAAATTATAATGTTGCATGGAACGCTCTTAAATCAAGATATGACAACAAACAAATAATCATTCATCATCCTATTAAAAATATTTTTAATTTACCTTGTTTGTCGAGAGAAAGCTTTACGGGCCTTCGGGAAATATTAGACGGTGTTCTCAAGCATACAAGAGCGCTAAAATCGTTAGACAGGCAGGTTGATCAATGGAGTGATTTGCTTATTTATATAATTACCAGCAAACTGGATTCAGCCACAGTTAAAGAATGGGAACATACTTTATAAAAACCCACTTCTATACCGGAATATACTAAATTGATCGCATTTCTTACCTACAAATGCCAAACGTTGGAATCCCTTGCTAACAAATCGTTAAATGCAAATTTTGAACCAAAGAAGCAATCAAAAATTTCGTCTAATATCATTACATCAAACAACAATTGTTCAATTTATGCCAGATCTCATTCAATTTATAAATGTGAAACTTTTTTGAAACTAAATGTAGAACAAAGAAAAAGTCGAGTGCATATTAGGAGCAATTTACAATCTAACAAATAGCAGATGTGGTACAGGCAATTCAAGCAAGGCTCCGGTTCTAAGATTAATGTAAATATTATATATAGAGTGTACAACAACACAATAGTGAATTAAAAGTTTGCTCGAGAGTAAACACAAAGCAAACGTCAAAGTAAACAATAATGTAATGCAAGTAATGGTTACTTCAGAAAGTCTTCCATACTTTACGGTTCCATTTCACATAATAATATAAATGTTTTATTTTTAAATACAGTTACAGTATTAATGTTCTTTGGCAATTTGTTAAAAAAAAATAGTCCTACATACCCCAAACCACTCTCACTCAGAGCAAGCCTGTGTATTAGATGGCATTTTTCTCCAAACAGTGTCCTGTTTTTAAAAAAGAATATTATTACTTCATAAACATAAGTAGCAAAGCCTGTCAAAAGGTTATTATTTTCGAAATAGCCTCTGCATGACTGATTGAAGTTTAGTTTTTTATATAGTACGTATGATTCGCTTTTATATTATAAAGGTCTTAGATAGATCGCCACTACCACCCCAAACCACGATGCCAAATCTAATATATGACAGCAACTGTAGTAGGCGGCATGAAGTGCATATTCGCTGACAAGTTCTCTCATTAGACGGATGCTGTAGCAGAAATAGCATAGTTTTTCTGCATAATATATCTGTTAATGCAAGAAGAGTAGAAGGGGGCCGCATGCGCACAAGAAAGAAGAAGTGTCTAAATGCAAGCCAGCGACGACGTGTGTGTCATTGTCAATTTTAGTAATATCAACCAATAAACCAATACCAAAAAAGTATACAGTCCACTTAATCACAATTAACCCAACATTTGGTCAAATCGAACCGGATAGCAAATACAAATCAAGGCAAAAAGCAGATCAAGAAAGTGTACGGTGATACATAACCTAGCCAGGCAGCGCCTACCAGCGTGTGTGCGACCGCGTCGAGTCAACCAGCGTGTGTGCCACGCGTCGCTTCAGCCAACGTGTGTACGACGCGTCGAGTCAACCGAGGGAACCACGCCCAAACAGAAAAGCAATCATCGCAAACAAAGTACAAACAAGTGAGTCAAATTCCTATTTTATTATTTTTCCTTTTATTTCAATCCTTTATTAACTTAAATACATAATGGTTGATACAAAAGACGATGCAAATTCATTAAAACAACAACGAGGACAGATTAAAGCAAAAGTAACAAGATTCAGAACTTTTATCAATAATTGAGAAAAGGACAAATCAAAACTAGATCAACTACAAATACGCAAACAAAATATCGAAGCATGTTACAACGAATTCGATAAAATCCAAACGGAAATCGAACAGTTAGAACCGGAAGAAGATGGCACAACAGAACGTCAGTCATTTGAAGACAATTATTTCGAAACAATTGCTAGTGCAAACAAAATATTAAAATCAAACACAGACACAGAAGAACGAATACATCAAATCAATCAAAATCAAAACACAAGTCAGTACAATAACATTAAATTACCACCAATAAATATACATAAATTCAACGGAGCAACTGATCAATGGTTACCGTTTTATAATTCATTCAATTCGTTAGTACATACAAACCCGAATATTGATAATTATCAGAAGTTACATTACTTAAAATCGTCATTGACAGGACCGGCATTGGACGCGTTAGATTCACTAGAACTAACACCAGATAACTATTCAGTAGCGTACGAATATTTACAAAAAAGATATAAATCAACTCGTTTAATAGTGGATAGTCATGTTAAAGCTATTATTGACTTACCAGTAATTTCAAGAGAATCACCTGATACAACTAGAGATTTATTGGATGGATATCTAAAACACATAGGCGCACTTAAATTATTGAAGTTACCAACAGAACAATGGGATGTTCTTTTAGTTCACATAATGGTCCGTAAGTTTGATTACAATACAAGAAGGGAATGGGAAAACAAATTAGACAATGATGAATTATCAACAATGGAAGAATTAACAGAATTTTTAACAAATAAATGCAGAATATTAGAATCAATGAAAGCAGACAAAATCAAGTTTGAAAAATCATATAATTCAAAACCAAAAAGCGCACATTTGTCTATAAATACTAACACATCAAGGAATTGTTTATTTTGCAGGGGAGTTCATTCAATTTATTATTGTGAACGATTTCTTAAATTGGCAAACAAAAAACGTTTCGATGAAATCAAAAAGTTGCAATTATGTGTCAATTGCTTAAAACCTAATCACAGAGCAAGCAATTGTCATGCAAGTACATGCAAGAAATGTCATCAATACCACAATACCCTACTCCATACAGAACATAATGATCAATTATCTCAAGATCATGCAACTATGTCAAACCATACAAACATGGGTTCACAAGCTTTATTATCTACAGCAGTCATTAATATTTCTAATTCATCTGATACCATATCATGCCGTGCATTACTAGATCCAGGTTCGCAATCGAATTTTATAACTAACACTTTGTGCAAGAAACTAAATTTAAAATTAGAACCATTTACGACACCTGTTTGCGGTATAGGTGAATTATCATTGAATATCAAATATTCAACAAGAATTATGATTCATTCAAGGGTCAATACATACAAAACAGAAATCAATTGTTTGGTTATACCAAAAATCACATGTTTGATCCCTAATCACTTTGTGGAGATTTCTAACGTAATAATCCCACGGAACATTCATTTAGCGGATCCAAAATTCAACGTACCAAGTAATATCGATTTGTTAATTGGAACTACACTGTTCTGGGAAATTTTACACATGCAACAACTGAAATCACCAGATCACCCCTTATTACAGAAAACATCGTTCGGTTGGATTGTCGCAGGGAAATTCAATCAATTAATATTTAATCAAACAACATGCACTTTGACAGTCAATAAATTAGAGAATGAAATGCAGAAATTCTGGGATATTGAACAATTGGATGAAATACATACATACACCTCAGAAGAAAGAGAATGCGAACAACATTTTTTGAGCACAAGAAGACAAGAAGATGGACGATTTATTGTCAAATTACCATTCAAGAATCAATCAACAGAATTGGGAGCTTCGAGAGAAATAGCATTAAAGAAGTTACATTATTTAGAGAATAAATTCAAAGAAAACAGCACTTTAAAAGAAAGATATTCAGAATTCATGAATGAATATATTAAATTGGGACATATGACACTTGATGAAGAAATGAAAGACAAGCCAAATGAACATTACTATATGCCACACCATTGTGTAATGAAGGAAACGAGTTTATCAACCAAACTAAGAGTGGTATTCAATGGATCAAGCAAGACGACAAATGGCATATCACTCAATGAGAAACTCATGGTTGGACCCACAGTGCAGCCCACATTGTTTTCTACAGTAACACGGTTCAGAACATACAAGTATGTAATTACAGCTGACATCGTCAAAATGTATCGACAAATCAGAGTTGACAAAGACGATCAAGAGTTTCAGAAAATTCTTTGGAGAAATGACACGACAGAATCTGTAAAAACCTATAAGCTCGAAACCGTAACATATGGGAGTGCATGTTCGCCATATTTAGCGACCAGATGTCTGAACCAATTAGCATTTGAATACCAAGATGAGTTTCCACTAGAATCATCGATCATCCAGTCGCACTTCTACGTAGATGATTTGCTAGTTGGAGCTGAAACAATTGAATCCACAAAAGACATCAGAAAAAATATTGAAAGATTGTTAAACCACGGAGGTTTCAAACTATCCAAATGGTCATCAAATAGTGCTGATGTTTTGTTAGACTTACACTCTAATGAAGATGATTTGATACAAATCAGCAAAGATGAAAATATCAAAACTTTAGGACTAGCATGGAACTCCAAAGCAGATACTTTCCAATTTAACATAACATGTGAAAGGACACCAAACATCACGAAAAGAACAATCCTATCGTCAATATTTAGACTATTTGACCCCTTAGGTCTCATCAGCCCAATGATTACTAATGCAAAATTAATTATGCAGCAGCTATGGCAATTGAAAATTGGATGGGACGAATCCGTTTCTATGGAAATTGCAACTGAGTGGCACGATTTTCAGGATCAATTAACCGAATTGCAGCAGTTGAGGATAGATAGATTGATCATAAATTATGACACTTTAGCATCAATAGAACTGCATGGATTTGCTGACGCATCCGAAAGGGCATATGGTGCTTGTATTTATGCTAGATCAGTTGCAAGGAATGGCCAAGGTTATTCTAGGTTAATAGCATCAAAATCAAGATTAGCGCCACTAAAGCAAATATCGTTGCCAAGATTGGAACTCAGCGCAGCTGTGTTATTGAGTAATCTCATTAAACAAGCAATGAATGATTTACAATTACAGATTTCAAGAAGATACTTATGGGTAGATTCTACAATTACATTGGCATGGATTCAAGCAGAATCAAAAACTTGGAAAACGTTTGTTGCTAACAGAGTTACTGAAATCCACAACAATACCGATAAACATGAATGGAATCATATTAGCGGTGTGGAGAATCCAGCAGACCTAATTTCTAGAGGATGCAATCCAAGACATTTAATCAAATCAAAATTATGGTGGCATGGGCCAGACTGGTTAAAACTAGAGCAAGCTAAGTGGCCTCAACCCACATCCATTGATAAATCATCACAAGACATACCTGAGAAGAAAACTATTAGTACCGTATTATTAAGCCAAAATATAAACTGCGACGAATTTAATTTATATAATAAATTTTCAACACCAGATAAGCTTATAAGGATAACAGCTTATGTATTGAGATTCATAAACAACACTAGGCAAGAAAAACCACGACAAACAAAACACTTAACAGTAAAAGA
Source organism: Amphimallon solstitiale (assembly GCA_963170755.1). Taxonomy (NCBI): domain Eukaryota; kingdom Metazoa; phylum Arthropoda; class Insecta; order Coleoptera; family Scarabaeidae; genus Amphimallon; species Amphimallon solstitiale. Next base: position 39,994,897 of record OY720676.1, on the reverse strand, counting down.
ATTGCATGATGCGATGACAAACTTAGTAAAATTAGCACAAACAGAATTTTCAGACGATATAAGTCATTTAAAACAATACAATTGTGTACATAAGAAAAGCAAAATATTGAATCTAAATCCATTTCTGGACGAAAATGAAATAATAAGAGTTGGAGGAAGATTGAAACATTCACAGTTAATATATGGGAAAAAATATCCTATATTATTGCCTACACGACACAAGTTGACAGAACTGATAATAGAGAGAGAGCACTTATTACAATTACATGCAGGAGTTACAGGAACTCTAACGGCAGTGCGTAATAAGTTTTGGCCAATCGCAGGCAAGGGACTAACCAGAAAATTAATCAGAAAATGCCTTACATGTTACAAGGCCAAACCAATAGAGTGCACACAACTATTGGGAGATTTGCCAGCACACAGAATTCAGCCATCAAAACCATTTACTAATTGCGGTATAGATTATTGTGGTCCAATATACGTAAAGGAAGGTCCGCAACGAAAAAGAACACTAAAGAAAACATACGTAGTAGTTTTCGTTTGCTTTGCAACAAAAGCTATACACCTGGAATTATCCAATGATTTGACAACAGATGCATTTATAGCAGCTCTAAAAAGATTTTTATCTCGAAGAGGAAAGGTGTTAAATATCTACTGCGATAATGGAACCAATTTTACTGGTGCAAATAATCAACTACAAGAACTACCAAAACTATTTGCTGGTTCACAACACAGAAACAAAATTAATCATGTGTTATCTCCACACAATATCACATTTCACTTTATTCCACCCAGATCACCTAACTTTGGAGGGTTATGGGAGTCAGGTGTAAAATCATTTAAACATCACTTCCTAAGAGTTACAAAAAATCAACCATTAACGTACGATGAAACTAATACATTATTGATTCAAGTTGAAGGAATACTAAATTCCCGACCTCTATGTCCTTTGTCACAAGATCCTAACGACTTATCCGCCTTAACCCCAGGGCATTTCCTTATTGGCGAATCACTTGTAAGCAATTTGGATCCAGACTACAAAGACGTAGCAGTCAATCGTTTGACCAGGTATCAACTTCTTCAACACATGTTCCAACACTTTTGGAAAAGATGGAATTGTGAATACCTTACATCGCTTCAGCAGCGAACGAAGTGGAAATCACCTCAGCCAAATTTGGAAGTCAACCAACTAGTTATAGTGAAAGAGGACAATACTCCACCATTTCGATGGATCATCGGCAAAGTTATCGAAGTGCATCCAGAACCAGACGGACTGGTCAGAACAGTTACAGTGAAAACCAGTACGACAATGTTGAAACGCGGGATCAACAAACTGTGTGTGTTACCTATAAATTAACTATGTACAATGTTATCAAATAATTATCTTAATTATCTTTGACATGTAAACATGTATTTGTATTATGTTATAATTTTAAACGTCTTAACCCGTTTAAGGTGGGGAGAATGTTAATGCAAGAAGAGTAGAAGGGGGCCGCATGCGCACAAGAAAGAAGAAGTGTCTAAATGCAAGCCAGCGACGACGTGTGTGTCATTGTCAATTTTAGTAATATCAACCAATAAACCAATACCAAAAAAGTATACAGTCCACTTAATCACAATTAACCCAACAATATCTATGTGTTGTTTCCATTCAAGAAATTCATCGACAAATACCCGGAGCAAGCTGGCGCTAACTTTTGTGGGATATTTACAGATGTTGAACTCTACATGCGCTAGGTAAGTAAGTTGTGCAGATTTGAAGAGCATTACAGTTGTTTTATGATGGATTACGTGTAAGTTGTTTTTAATGAACCACTCTTCAGTTTCTTTCATGGAAGAACTGGCTATAACCTCCAGGTCGTTAAGACTATCATCCTCCATAAAGAGAGTTGTATCGTCGCATAATACATTACAAAAGAGCTTGGACTGTAGGTACAATTTAGGAAGTACACTGAGAGAAATAAAATGTTCAGTCAACCAATTTCTAGTTGACTCAATAGTTTTCGCTGGTTCCCGGTGAGCAATCACTTCAGAGTTTTGAATCAAAACGTATGGATTATTAAGTTTAAGTTATTGAATCAATGATTTTGCGTGTTTGACATAATATTGTATAGAATATCACTTGAAATTTAACTTTGAAAGAATGTCTCGCGTTGCTAATGCGACACATTCAATTCTCAATTTATTTGAAGAACAATTTACAGTGTTCGATCAAAAGTTGTGAATGATTGAATCTCAGTCAATTAGCAAAAATATTGAATCAACAATACTGGCAATAACAAATTTAAAGTAATTGGTTCCTTAGTTTGCTTCTGGTTCTCTGAATAGATTATTTGTTCAGTCAATGTGTAAAAGGTGAAAAGTCTAAAAACTATTGACTGAACAATACCATTTTTCTCAGTGAAGATGTCATTAAAGTAAATTAAGAGCAGCAGGGGTCCTAGGATGCTGCCTTGTGGTATTCCTTGGTTAATAGTTTCAGTCTTAGAGTGCACTGTTTTATAATCACTAGTGGGAGTAACGCTTTGCTGCCTGTTTGATAAATAACTACTGAATCAACCTCTAATTCCGCAATGTTCCAGCTCTTGAAATAAGCATTGATGTTCAATACTATCAAAAGCTTTTGATACATCGAGAAAAACACCACACGGTGTATTCTTTTATTTTCAAAAGCAGCCAGGATACCATCTGTGAAATCAAACAGTGCGGTTTCAATATTTTTGCCTTTGAGAAAACAATGTTGAGATTTACTTATTAACTTATGTTTCACAAAGAAGTTAAATAAGCTCCCATGCACTACTTTTGAAGCAACATAGCGAAACCCGTCAATAAGCTTATCGGATTTAGTTATTTATGTTATCAGGGCAACCTTTTTTTTTAAATAGGCACAATATTAATCAGTAATCATACAGTTACGAAAAATAATAAAATCAGAAAGATGAAAGTTTTATTCAAGAAAGATGTAGCGATATTCAAGGAGTGGCTAAAGACACACAACTGGAATCTGATTTTGTCCAATACAAACATAGGCTGTAGTATGATGAAGTATGCAGAGTTAAAACGGAGACACAGAGAGCAGGGCAAGTAAAATGGATCACAGAAGAAATCAAATGCAGAACATCTATAAAACGTCAGATGTATGAGGATGTGGTGTAATGGACGAATTTCAAGGGTTGATTATCGGTCATATTGCAGAGAACTAAATCGAGATATACGAAATGCAAAGAAACAAGCTAATGCAGAGTTCATTAATACTTCCTATAACAATGTTAAAGCAACATGGCTTCTGATTAGAACAATAACATCGGATGTGAAATCTGAAAACTCCTTTATGAATGAAATGCAAGCGGATGGTAACACTGATGAAGAACGATTAACATTTATTAACGAGCAATTAAGAGGAATGTGTGATAGGTTGGCGAAGGATGTTGTAACGGATGTGAGCAGAATTGAGTATAATCACAACACTTTCATGATGTTTCCAACAAGTAGTGAGGAGTTGTGCAATATAATTATGAAATTGAAAGATACTAATAGCTTAGGTGACGACGGAAAAGCAATACAATTATTAAAGGGGTGTGCACCTGAATTTGACGTACTTCTGGAGTCTCTATTTAACAAATGCTTAAAAAATGGAATATTTCCTAATGAATTAAAAAAAATATAATATCATTCTAATTCACAAGAGGGGAAATAGGAAGTTTCTCTGAGATTAAGTAAGTTGTTAGAAATTATGTTGCCTTTTCTTTAGAGAAACTTTCTTTACAGGAAAATGTGCACTAAGATTTACAACCCATATGAAGAATATTTCTTTGAAAAAATGTTGTTCTACGCTGAAATGGCAGCAAGTAATTATTTTGTTGTGTATTGTAGTTGCGGTTTGTACTGTGGGTGAAAGATGACCTGTTTTCATGTACAACTGACACTACTTCTATTATATATATATATATGTCAATGAATGAATTCTTTCCCTTCTAGAGGCAGGTCTACATCTTGCAGCTATTTTTTTACATCAAAAATACCCTTTGGGCATCTCTGCAATAGCCCCCAATGAATTATACCGTACCGAATCCTGGAAAATATATTCGAGAAGTAGTATGCTTTCAAGACTTCCATACTGCACGATTTCCGCACATTATATTTCGCATAGCAAGCCCTATCCAGATCACTGCACAAAGCATCGATATGTACGGACCAAGTCAGGGACTCATACAACACAACCCCTAAAATCTTGCACGAACTAACAAAATCAACAATTTTTGTTTCCCTGAACTTTGATTGATTTTTAAATAAAATACATTTGATTTTTCTATCCTTAACCAGCCACTTATTGATTAACATCGGTTCTTTTTTCTCTTTACAGATTATGTCTGCTTTAGATTTTAGTTGTGGTAAGTCATTAGCATCAATATTAATATTGTCCGCATAGTGAGAGACTGCGACCAATGGTTTTATAAATTTTGAATGTATATTAAGAATAATGTGAGACCCATTAGTGGGCCTTGTGGAACCCCCATTGTGACCTCGCTCTAGTTGATATTTCTCGATAATATGTAACTCGTTGCCTTCTGCCCCGAAGATAAGATTCAAACTATCTTTTTACCATACCACGATACCATAACGATGCTATTTAAAACAGAGAATTGCGTGATTTACGTATACACTCAAAAGCCTTTGACAAGTCAATGCACATTGCTAAACAATTAAATTATAGTCTACGAGTACATTGGTAAAGGCCGTCATAAGACATTGGAATAAAGCAGTATTCATAAAATAATTAGGACGAAATCCGTGATCATCAGAAAATAAATGAAAGTGTTGAAAGTAATCAATTATTCCAAAAACCTTTGAAAAGACTGATGCAACACTTATTGGTCTATAATTTGCAAAATCGATTTTCAAGTATTTGTTATTACTTTGTATAAATTGCTTATCTATCTATACAATATACGGAAAATTATAAAAGAGGAATGTATAAATGAAAATGAAAAGTGTAAAAGGCAACAGAAACTTATCAGGTGCAAAGCGAAATAGATACAGATAATTGATAAACATAATAACGAAGTGGATTCCTGTTACATGTTTTATTTAATTTTCAAATTATTATATGTGGACGTAATGCAAGCAACGAGTAATTATTTACTTTGTTATAATTAAAAATATATGTGCAAAACTAATATAAAAAGGTATTTCATTTGTTTACTTTTTATGTATGATCTACTTACAAAGTTAGACAATGTAAAGAAATTCAGTAGGTACAGACAGAAGTGTGGAACAAATATGCATTGTAAGGGTGCTCTTGCTTGATAGCACTTCAAAGACCTTTCTGCATTACAGAATTTCTGCGAAAACTCGAATACTTTTGGAAAAGTATATCAGTTGAACAAACATATTTATCAACGATGTTTGGTGTTAGAGATAAAAGGTGAAAGAATTTTCTCATGACCAAAAAACTAATGTTTTCAATATTTAGAAAAACATAATCAATTACTAAACATTTACTGTATAAATATATCTACTAGGTGATCTAAAAATTGCAACGCTTACATAGAGGACATTATTGTATTTTAATAATTATTTATTAAGATATATCTTAGAGATTATGTAAAACGTCCTTACTATTGTATATTTCCGTTCTTTTTTTTTAATTAAGTTTTTCCTCTTTTCTGCTGTTGTATTTTCATAAAAGTCATGTTTTGTCAATATTTGTGTTTATACACATTATATATTTTTTAATTAATAATAGTAGACGGACTAAAACATAATTTACAATAAATCCAGTGTATTAACACAACTTATTACAAAGTATTTGACATGTTTCGCTATCATTGTAGCTTCTTCGGATATTCAATTACCACTAAACTATATATTTTCTACAAAATCAGTTGTTCAGATCTTACAATGTCTAGGATACTGTGGGGAGTTTCTGTAATTTACTTTAATGACTTTTTATTATCTATTTTATGTTAAAAGTATTTTCTAACAATAGCTTTTACATGGTTTATGATCGTAAGGTCTGTTATAGGTATTTTTTTAATGTGAGTTTGGATTTTCACAATACATATTCAAAAGAGGTGAATTATTAAGATCTAATTGTTTATTGAGTAATATGTCTGAATTTTTAAGTTTGTTTATTTCAAGACACTCTAGTAGGTTTAATCGGAAGCCTTTTGTTTTTGAATGTAAAATTTTAAAATTACTATTAAATTTATGGTTATTTTCTAACAGGTGACACGAATAATTTGATTCCATATTTTTGTTGTTATAACATCTGTCATCAGATGTTATAACAACAAAAACAACAAAAATATGGAATCAAATTCCAAAAATTATTTTGTGGGACTGAAAAAATTTTAAGAAACAATTTTTCTGAACTTAGAATATTTTCAAATGCAAATAAGTACAATTGATTTAATTAAGGGCTAGATGATTTTATTTTAAGACATGATGGCTATACTCGTTATGTTACGGTAAAAGATTCCGAAGTTTATAATTAATTTAGAATATGGAAGTTTTATTTTACAATTTATCACAAATTTAAATAAGGATACAGACTGTCATGTTTTGTTTTATTTAGTTATACAAGTTAAAGTGAGTTTAGTTATGCTTTATAATTCTTTGTACTTTAGTATTTGGTTAAGTAAGAACATGCGAGCAGTATTCCTTGTTTTGTGTGGTGATTTATGTCGATAGTTAACAAGGTTAGTGCTTTTGTTTAAAGGTTATAATTATTTTATTTAATTTTGTGTTTATGCATTGGAATTAGACATGTTGAGTTTTCTTTGAATTAGGGATGTGTTGGATAAGTTATGCAATAATGAACTTATGAAATGGAGCCCTAATTGATTATCTGACATGAATATGTGTTGAGAATGTCATTCAGAAGTGAGAAAATGCATTTGAATGAGATTAATATCAGCACAGAGTCGGCGTTTTAATGCATATATAAACACTTTTTTATTAAAAATTTCTAATTTAATTTCAGAATAATTTTTATTTTTTTTTCCTTTTGAACATTAGAAATTGGACACGTTGTGGTCAAGGGTGCATTTAATAAGTTTTAAAAGATAAACTCATAGGATGGGACCTTGACTGACTCACTAGCGTGAATTTGCTTCGGAAATGTTATCCAGATGTGAAAATATGCATTTTTGCTTTTCGCTCAATATAACAATAACTGGTATAAGTCATCACCTATAATAAATTTCTTGATTTTATTTTGTATTTGAAACATTCAACTTAACACGTACAAGTACGTTATACCTATATATTTTTTTAATTTATTATGTATACCGGGTGTCCCGTAAAACACGCCAACAATAATAACTCTGTTATTTATTGTCCGATTTTATTCAAACAAAAAGAAAGTTAATTTGCATCAAAAATGCTACACAAAAAGCAGTGTTTTGTTTGTTTTCAGTTGTTTTTATTAATGTCAAACGATAGTCAACTTTTTTATTTTAAATGAAAACAGATATATTTTTGGCTATATTCGGATTGGATTTTTTTTTCTGAATTCAACAATGTATAAAATGTCTATTTTTGATAAACAATTATTGAAAAAAAATATAAAACACTTAATAAATTTCATCTTTGTATTCCATTATTTATAAATTTTGGAATGTGCCATGAAAAAACAAAAATGCGATAAACGTCAATAAACGTCAGTGTGAGTGTCTATTAAGTCTTATTTATTGTTCTGCTTGAACGTTTTACCACAAAAAAAAGTATATTCGTAAAAATGAATAACAATGAGTTAACAGACATGTTGCAAGTCTTTTTTGTATGTAATAAAAATCGTCTTCAAGCAGTTCGGCGTTACGACGTTCGTTTTCCGGACAGATAAGTTCCAGATTCGAAAATATTTCAGAGAATTGAATCGAATTTGAGGAATTATGGATCATTTAAAAAACTTAAAACACAGCGACGTAGATTCGCCGAAGATACGGAATATGATGTTCTTCTTGCACTACAAGAAAATTCACGAACTTCGACTCGCGAAATTGCACATAATATTGGGGTATTAAAAACTACAGTCCATAGTATTTTAAGAAAACACAAATTTAAACCGTACATAGCTCGAAAAGTTAATGCATTCGAACAAAATGATCAACGCGGAAGAATACAGATTTGTCGACTTTTTTTTAAATGCATTAGAACAAGACCGGAGTTTTTACAGAATGATAATTTGGTCTGATGAATGCACTTTTAGCAACAATGGTATTTTTAATAGAAACATACATCGACAATGGAGCCAAGACAATCCGAGATTTGTCATTGAAAATAATTTTCAAAAACGTTTCAGCGTAAATGTTTGGTGTGGTATTTTAGGCGATCAATTAATTGGGCCGTTTTTCATAGATGGTTGCTTAAATCAAGAAAAGTATCACACTTTATTAAACGAAAATCTCCAAAACTTTTTAGATGAATTACCTTTGGCAAATTTAAATAGAATATTTTATCAACAAGATGGGGCCCCCGCTCACAACGCCAGAGTAAATACTGATTGGTTGAACACCCAATTTGGAAATAGGTGGATAGGAACATCCGGTCCTATCGAGTGGCCTGCGCGTTCACCCGATCTTTCGCCCCTAGATTTTTGGTTGTGGGCTTATCTACAAGATCGAGTTTATTTGACACCTCCAGAAAATGTTGACATTTTAAGACAGAGAATTATTAACACTTGTCAAGAAATACCTGCCGTTTGTCTTTTAAATGCGACTCGTGGAGTAATTAGGAGATGTGCGTTATGTATTGAACAAGGTGGCAGGCAATTTGAACAATTATTGTGAAGTGTTTTTTAGAATAATACTTATAATAGTTACGTTTTCAATGTTTCATAGCACATTCGAAATGTTATACATAATTTATTAAAAACATGGTCAATTTTAATAAATGGTTTTCTTTCAATAATCGTTTATAAAAAAATAGACATGTTATACATCGATGAATTCAGAAAAGAAAATCCAATCCGAATATTGCCAAAAATATATCTGTTTCCACTTAAAATAAAAAAGTTGACTATCGTTTGACATTAATGAAAACAACTGAAAACAACTAAAACACTACGTCCTTGTAGTATTTCTGATGTTAATTAACTGACTTTTTGTTTCAATAAAATCGGACAATAAATAACGGAGTTATTATTGTTGGCGTTTTATACGGGACACCCGGTATATTGAATGCTTAAGTTTTATTTCTTTCGTATATGAATAAACAATTTAGAATAGTCTGTTTTCCATTGTTAATTTCTTTTGTGCGTTTAATAAAAAAATTTGTACGATATTTCTGTATTTTATTAATTGTATCTGACCTTTCGGGAAGCTAAAGAGTACAATCTTTTAGAGAAAGAATATTTCTGCCCCTGAGATGAGATATTATTAGTGATGTTATTATCTGAGCTAGTCAAGTGCGACATTGCCTAACCCACATTTTTGCAGAAGTGATAAGATCTCAAATTAGCATAAGGCTAATTTCCTGAGATATATGCGTGAACCTTCATATTTTTAAGAATATAGACCTTTAATAATTTCCTTATATAATTAATTTGCAAGGGTCACAGCAATATGTTTATGTCATATCTTGATATTTGAGTTGGTCATGTATTTTTATTTAAGATTATTAAATTTTACGTAAAAGATTATAACCAGGTGCCATTTTTAGTTTTGTTCAATCTTTATTGGTTACGAAGATATTGATAAATGAAAATTACTGATATTTTCAACATTTTTATAAAGGAAGTGCCTCCGTAGCCGGCGCGCGCCGGTTTTAAGTATGGTTGCCGGCACCGGCATATCGTATCGCTACCGGTGGTTATATGCATATGTGATTGAATCTTCACTCCCTTTTACAACACTTATAACTAAAAATTTCCAACTAATTTTGAAATTTTATCTACAACTATCGCATAATCTATGAATACTAAGATAATTTTGGCAAGTTATAACAGTGATTATTCAGTCAGTTGAATAATAATGACAGCGATTGAGTTATGGTTATAACTCAATCGTTATGTCAATATCAGTTTCTTTCCGTGAAAGTTGTAGATAAAGTACAAATAATATTCGATTCGCGTGTTATGGCTATAACCCACGAAGATGACATGCACCATGAGCGACAGCGCCTGGTGTAAGTATCTGAGGTTCTCTTCCATTGTTGCAAGCAAATGTTTTTCATCAAATAAAGAGTGGTTGCACATAGATCGAGGTTTGAGGATGTGGAGACAAGGTAAATGGACGTAGGTCCAAAACATGCACTGACAACTATAAGGTGTTTTACCTCTAGAAGACCTTCAATGGTAGGAGCAGGATATTTTTCTTCTTCAATAAATTGAAAGTCTTTGCATTTAGTCATAGATTCAAGTTGTTGTTGAACCTTTTTAAAGGCGAAATTCCTTAAAAGTCTAGAATACAAATCTTCTGCTTACAAATTATTTCTGGATAAGAGTCAAACATATGTTTCATCTCAGGATCTTGAAAATAGAAGTATTTTAAATTTGCTTCCACATCAACGTTAATATGAACGTCACATTTGTAAGTATTTCGTAAAATTGATACACATTCATCAAACATCATTCTGTTATGTGGTTTTCTGTTTAGATTTGTTAAGTCTTTCAAAGTCACAAGGCACCCGGATTCATTAATGATATCATTTTGTACGATTTTTTTGTTGGCGTGAGCCTGCAATGCTGCTACTGAATTAACCTTAAGCTGATTTGAAATGTTCGGTCTTTGCTGGGGTAAACTTTTAAATAAAGTTAGTGATACCGGATGAGTGTTATCTTCATTCAGTACCTTTATCTCTAAAAATTTCCCACAAGAAGTTAATTTTAAAAACATACCGGCTGGACACTTCTGCCTAAATGTAAATGTGTATTTTGTTTTATTCCTAGGAGTGTGCATTCTGCCACCTTTAATGCAAGCTATTCTTACATAATGGTAAATTAAGTCTTGTTTTGCTTGAGCTGTCACACTTTCAGGATATCTTTTAGCCTGCGTCTTGATGGTTCTAGAATCTCTAATTCAGTAATGATTGAACATTTCATTTTTGTATTTTTGTAACTGCTTGTTGAAATTCTCGTAACTTTCAAATTTATCGCCCACTTTCAACATTCTACAATTAGAAGAACATCGTTTTCAACAAAAAGCATAGCTACAGGGAAAAACATATCTGCGAATTTAGATAAATTAAAGAAAATTAACACTAAAAGTGAAGCCGTTCACGCGCGCAATATGGAAAACAGAGGTTATGTTGATATGCCGGTAACGATTAGTGATGTTGAATTCAGTTTCTTTTCAATACTTGTAACTATCCGTTACTTTCGAATTCAATATCCGTTACTTTAGTCGTTACCGAGTACTCGTTCAAATGCGGCGTGGGCATATGTATAGTTAATATATGGTACAAACAAAATGTTCCGTTACACAGAAAAGACTGTATAATACAGGCTATTAGAAATATAATCGTCGGTATTAATTTTTGTTTTACGCATAGTAATCTGAAGACTTCCAAGATCGTACCGATTTTTAAAAAGAAAGGTAATGAATGTAATGTCGAGAATTACAGACCTATTGCTTTGCAAAACCAAGTCTCGAAAGTTTTTGAACATTGTTTCCATAGAAGGCTGTACAGCTTCCTCGAAAAATACGAGGTATTGTCATCGTGTCAGCACGGATTTCGAAAGGCTAAATCTACTATTACAGCTACGGAACAAATAATCAATGCAGTCTGTGAGGGTTTAAACAACAGACGGAACGTTCTAGGACTATTTTACGACTTCAGTAGGGCATTCGATTCTGTTGACCATCAGCTACTGGCACAAAAATTGCATGGTATAGGAGTGAGAGGTGTTGCATATGAGTGGGTCCTCTCGTATTTGGGAGGCCGGGATCATGTTGTGGTGGTAAATGGCTTACGCTCGGGAAGGAGGTGCATGGAGAAAGGGGTACCACAGGGCACTGTATTGGGTCCGCTGCTCTTCTCGATCATGATTAATGACTTACCATCAGTGTGTGCATCAACAGCTTCCATCAGTGTTTATGCGGATGATACCAGTGCTGTCATAACAGATTCTAGTACACATGGTCTAGTAGAGTCAGCTTATAATAACATAAAAGAAATTCAAATATGGTGTAAAAACAACGGTATCCTACTGAATACAAACAAAACGCAGATGATGCAGTTCTATCCTATAAATCATCATGTTGATAGAAGTTTGCTAGTTTACGTGGATCGGAGCTCGTTGCAACATGTCCACAGTGCAAGAGTGTTGGGACTGACTCTGGACGACAAACTAACATGGAACGAACATGTAAGTCAACTTTCCAGTAAACTGAGTGGTGTTGTGTATCTGTTCAGAACAATAAGATCCACGGTTTCAAGTTTGGTGCTTAAACACATGTACTTCGGTTTGGTACAGTCTATTATCTCATACGGGTTGGTTTTTTGGGGTAATACTGCGCAAGTAGAAACGATTTTCAAAGTACAGAAAAAAATTGTGCGGATTATGGATGGTGTACACCCACTGACACATTGTGAGCCCCTGTTCAAAAAGTTCAAGATAATGACTATTTACTCGTTATACATATACAAACTGATAATGCACATAAGAAACAGTGATATTAAGAAAAATAAAGACTATCCACTCCTATAATACTAGGGGCAGTGAATTTCTGCGACCGGCTTTTCAGCGACTGTGCGTATCACAACGTAGAGCAGACTATATGGGATCTTTGTGTTTTAATAAACTGCCTACGGACATACAAAATGAAACTAACGTTAAGGTCTTTCAAAGAAAATGTTCACAGTTTTTCATAAATAATCCTTTTTATTCGGTCTCACAATTTATAGATAGTTAATGTTTTGTTGTATATGACATGCCTAATAATGTATTTACACTATGTATCTACACTCGAAAGGTAAATAAATATTATTATTATTATTATTATTAGTGACAGCAAAAAAAATTAATACACAGTATTACACAAATTTAATATGAATCTCTTAATAGAGATTATTATAACGTATAATACTATTAATTATTCGTCTTCTTTTTTACTTGAAATATTTTTCAATTGAAGTAACAGGAAGTAAGTTAATTAGCACAATCTCTATAGTTGTCTCGATTGGTTCAGCCTATATACAAAAATTACCCGATTGTCTTTCATTACACCATTGTCATGTGCAGATTAATTTGATCGCCATCGTGTTAACATCAGCAAAGTTGTGTATGTATATACAAAATAAGCAAATATTGAGTGGTCATCCACAAAATAAAACAATGTAGGAAACGACAGGTGCACCACATCATATTTCGATTGTTATACCCAAACTTTCAACAACAAAAAAAGAGCTGCGTCCAAACCGTTACTGTTTTTGGGAAGGTTAGTATTTAAAGCAATTTTTGAGGTTTTGTTTTTCTGTAGTAATTCCTTTTCATTGTCTGGATTATTGTGTTTTTCAATATATTTGAAATTTGAAAGCACTTTAATTTTTATACACGCCAAAACTTTATTGTTTAGTAAATGTTAAAGACATTGTATTATATTTGTAATATAGAGACAACTAACTGGATTATTAAGTATTAATAAAACTTATTATAACCGGTATTATATTTTTTCTATAATCTAGACTGTATTAGACAGTTTTCTCTGTGTATATACTAATTTTAATATATATTACGTTAAATAAATAAAATTCCTTAAACTTATCATACAAACCATTCCAACTCAGAATTAAAAATAAAATGCCAAAGCCTTAAGTATTTTTAAGGAGCCATTTTATTTACGACAGGGGAACAAGAATGCATTTTCTAAAAGTTATATATTATGAAAGTAACTATTTGGAAAAGTAACGATTATTTAAAACCAGTATTCGTTACTTCGGATCTCTAACGAGTACTTTAGTAACGGATAGTTACATTTGCAACACCACTAGTAACGATACGTGAAGCCGGCTGCCGTCCGCAATTCTTGATGCCGTAGCCGGCATCAATGTGCATACAAAACGGAGACCGGCGCCGGCTATGGAGGCACTTCCTTTTATAAATACCTTCAAATGTGACAATAAATGTCAAACCTGAATACGCTATCAAGTACTCCTCAAATTTCTGAACAGTTTTCCTAATTTAACTGATCCTATATCTTCAATATTAAGAAAATTACTCAAATAGGGAGACAGAAAATGGATAGCCTATATATATATATGGAATTAATTAAGTATTTATACCATTTTTCCCGGTGCTTATGAATAACAATTTTTCCTTATAATTTGTTTTACTTACCAGAAAGTAACTTCTTGCACTTTAACGTTCTTCATTGAGTAGATCTATAAAATATCTTACGCATCTCTCTTTTACTAGATTATCTCTGTTACTATGGTGTAATGAGTATGATCAATAATGTAGTTCGGTAGTCCATATTTCAAAGAAAAATTCATCCGAAGCTCTCTACTCTTACTAGGATTGTAATTTCTACATCACGAATGATTACAATTTATACTTCTTTATAAGAAAAAATATTTGAGATTTCATGTGTTAAGACGACAACCACCTGCACATTTAAGGTATTTAATTTGAATGACATTAGCCTACAATGCACTTCGAACGGAAAAGGTGTATAAATAAAAATAATACCACCAATACGAGGAGCATTATTACAGACATAAATAAGTCTACTATCTTTATATGTATATTATGCAAATAATGGTGAAGACGCGATATTAGAAAATACGGTACACAAAGGAAGAGTAACCATGCAGAAAACTATCGTAATTTCTTTAATATCTGTGAGTTATATTGCGAATAAAATTTCATATTCCTGTAGAAGTGATCACATTCTTAATGGATTTTCAAAGGTATAGGACATTATAGATATACGCAAATAGACTTATTATGTATTTTGAATACAATACTTAAAATATCAATTTTACAGACGTGTTTTACGTTATAGAAAAGGCAGTTATCTTTCGTAATATGCATTGCAGCGATGTGATATGTTCTATAATTAAATTTGAGAGTTAATAAATATGTAACGTCAGGATAATATCACAGAATGTACAACTAACAGTAATTGTGTTCATATTACAACTTAGTTGCAATGAAGGTAAGGTCGTGTTTAATGACATTACCGAGGCAAGCACAATATATCCGAGTGTGTCACCACAAATAGATATAAATATCTAGTAAGATAGATAAGAAGTATTAGAATATTATTAAAAGATTATAAAACTATAAATTAGGTACGAATTAATGTTAATCTTGCATCGAAATAAGTACTGTTACGTGCCTTTTGCCCTCATCTTTAACAGAGGTGTTTGAATCTGTTTATATCGATTTTTGGGCCTCTGTAAGTTTATAGGTCCTAGATTTGTTGCCTATACGACAGTCGAATATTAAGATTTTCATTAATACCGATTAGAATTATATGGCTTATTCTTAAAAAAATAATCATTTTTGCCTGTAGCCTTGAAATTCAATGCGCTTCGAGAATGCGTGGAATATCTCACGTTTTTCCGCCAGTCATTACCGCATGGAATTTTTTGGTTATAGTTCAAAGAGAGCAGATCGTTTTCTGACACGTGGGCCCAATTACTCAGCAAAGCAACTAAAACCATTCTTTTCCTCACTTAGATGATATGTAGGGAAGCCATCCACCTAATTGTGGGGTTTCAAACGCATTTTCATCGTAGCACTACGTAGATATAATTCATTCAAGTAAACAGACGAAGTTGGGCGTAATTAACGCAACGTTGCCAAATTTAAATAATTTTTGTATTTGTCAAACTGCGTTATTTTTAGGTTAGGTGTCAAATGTCCATCTTACTGATGTGAAAGTTAATTTATCTTTCCTAACTTTACATACATTATGTAAGTACTATGAATGTGAAGTGTACTACAATAATAAATAATTAAAGGTTATCAACAACCGCTCATAATATTAAGGATAGCAAATATAAGCAATAGTTTTAATCAAAGTCATCATCAGAATTACTACAACTATTTATATCAATTATAAATGGTGCAATATCTTTCCTTTTGACTGATTTTATAACAATATGTATAGTAAATACAAACACAATTAATTGAATTGTGTTTATTTCTTTATTAAAAGATCTCTTGTTTAGTAGTATGTTTGTGCCTCTATGTATATAACTATGGAAGGCTGCCAATTTTATTTTCATTGATTGTTTAGCATTTACGTGTAATATGTTGTCGGTAAAAGTAGGTTTTCTATATATTTCAAATGTAAGTTTATTATTATTTCTGCTTATTGTGACGTCTAGAAAGTGTATTTTCTTGTCTTTTTCAGTTTCTATTGTACATTGTATTTTATGGTTTATAAAATTTATTACTTTTAGGAACTCCGTTAATTGCCTCTCTGTACCTTTCCAAATGCAAAATTTAAATTTAATGTTTCTTTAATATCTCGTTTGTCTGTGTCATGAAGATTATTGTTATTCATTTGTATATCTATTATCTTTTTTATGTCATTTATTGGGATGGAGATGAAATGGCTTTTAATATCAAATGAGGTTAATTTAGCATTGTTAGGTATATGTATGTCTTTTAAGTTATTCGTTAATTCTATAGTATTTTTTAGTGCGTATTTGGATTTGAAATTTGCTTTTGTCGGTAGCTTTTTATTTAACTACTGGCAAAGTTTGTACGTTGGGGCATTTATGTATGATACTAACATAAAGACAACACGCCAATGAGACCAGTAGTATCATACATAAATGCCCCAACGTACAAACTTTGCCACAATCTGCCTTTCCCACGAATATGATTCGCCCTGGATATGTAATTGGTGTTATGCAGGTTCTGCGTAATGTTACTCGTACATTGTTTTAAATTTGATTTGCAAAGACCGCAACGTGTTTGAAATCCTCCTAAACGAACAAATAATTCTTTTCTCATTTAACGTTGCAGTTCGTTTTGGAGGATTCTTTATCGTTTGATAGACATTCCTATGCTTATGTTTGATGATATTATTAAACACCAATAAAATCACTAACTTTAGCAATATATATATATATATATATATATATATATATATATATATATATATTGAAAACTAGTCAAATGCCCAACTTGATTTAGTTGTTAGAGGAATAGATCCCTACATCCAAATTGTAAGCAAACGTCTATAAAACGCAAATCGTAATAATTCTGGCTCAAAATAACTATTGCCGGCGAAACTAATTTCAGTGTACATTTAACTTACTTCAACATACATACAGTTTTATTTTTAGTATTTTTGAGTTACTGTTTTTAGAAACCATTGAGGGTTTGTTTATTGTATTGATGCAAATTACAAATTTGCAAGTTATATATTGTGATTTATCGACTGCGTCATCCATTGCAAATAATTTCTGATAAAATAAATAATTCATCGTATTTATTCACGAAGTAGCGTATTGTGCTGCTGTATGTTGCTAGTTTATTAATTAATATTAGCTCAAAAATTAAATTAATTATTCTTCACACTCACTCGAATAACATATTACATCAAATATTATTTTATTATTAGAAACACTTCAACACACACAAGGGTTTATCTGCTTTTTTTTTTAATAATTGCTCAGAATATTTATTATTTTTTATTTACATCTAAACTAGTTATACCCACCATCAATCGTTTCGACAAGAATATTATAATAAAACAACTCACGTGCGACATTGTAGCGTTGGTTATCTCGTTTGCGAGTGCAGTAAATTGCTACTTTGTAAGAGTTTGTCGTACAATAAAATCTAGTGTCGTCTCCTATGAAATTGCAAGTCTTCAATTCAGGATTCATATAATAGAAAATGTGAAGCCGCAGAAGTTAACGGTTGTGGCTTTGTTATTGAATTTTATCAGCTGTACAGATTTATTAGGGCATATTATTTAAGTGTCTAGTAAATTGTTCAGGTATACACAACCATGATATATTACCTTCATTGTGAGAGAAACTCTTGGTAATTAATTTGTTGTTGAACTTTGCAATTAGACAATTAGGCATTGTGCACATTCATACCGACAAGAAATGCACTGAATAACCTATAAAAAGTAATTTTATTTATACAACTTCATTAACAGCACATTTTGGAACTGTTTTATGTTAGATGTTCCAATTAGGCAAAATGCAGTCATATCGATTGGTATAATTAGAAAAACTGATCTATTGATAATTTAAATGTCTTGTTTTCAAAATCTCTGAAGTAAAACTTCTAATAGATAGAAACAGAAAAATGCGTGTTTCTTTCTTGGTTTCGTATTAGCGACGGAATCTCGTATTATTCCAGCTTGATCCTTTACAATTACCCTAAATATAGTTTAATATCGCCATAAAAAGGAAAAAATGTTGGATATAAACAAAACAGAAAATATATCATATCAGCACATTATTATTAACACAATGCGGCGCATAATGATTAAAAATCGCATATTCACAGGCAGAAGATATTACAAACTTCTTGAGATGTCATTTTCTTAGAAACCTGCAGAAACGAACAGCTGAAATTTGTAGAAATAGAGATTATAGAGAACGTATGCTGAGTGCGACAAAAGTAGTGTGACGCTAAGGCAGAATTTATTATTTTGAATGATTTTATAAATTGCAAGTATGTATATGAATTGTAATTTTAAAATTATGTGTTAGAAACCAAAAGATATATTTCTTAGAACTATTTTTTATATATAATATCTCGGTTTTACCGCAAAGTAGTAAGGTCCTTTAATTAAAAAGTAAGTCGACTCACATATAGCGGTCAATAAACTATAAAATTATTGTTAGAACCTTAAAACTAAATAAATAGGTTCTTGTATACAAAATATCCACCGCCAACGAAGTGTTAATATTGTTCAGTTTAACAATATCTTCCAATAAAAAGTCATTGTCGTGCTAATAGCAATTTGTGGAAGCTATCGGCGTCTTGATCGTCGAAGGAGGACTCCGACCGAGCACACCATCAACAGGAAGATTATCTTCATCTGAAGAAAGAAAAGACGATACGAAAGGTATTTAGAAACTGTTATTATGTGAATGTTATACAAAGAATTAAATATAAAAGTGTGTCTAAATATAAAGACGCAAATAAATTAATATAATAATCTAAGAATTAAAGCATGTTTAATAAATTGTTTTAGATATAATAATGTCTCGGCATCTTTAATTTGTTTGTCGATGCTGTGACAAAACTATCATTTGCGTAGTAGACATATATATATGAAATAAATATAAAGCGTAAGTTGTTTATTTATTAAAGCCTACGTAGTTAACATTGATATATAATACAGTAGAGCGGTGGAAAGTCAAAACTCTATGACATATACTATTTCGTAGAAATCACATTGAATATGTTAGTATTGAAGACGCTATGATGTTATTTTATTAATGTATTTGTTCTTATTAAAATTGGTGTTATTTTGTGAATGTTTTCTCTTGTATTTGTATTAAAAGATGAAAGAACTGTTGGTTTCTAATACAAACATTATTTAAATTGATACACGTGTGTTTTATTGAATTGTGCCAAATAATGCCCTAATGTTGACATCTCTTAACTTGGATCGAGCTGTAAAAATAACTGAGCTAGTCAGGTAAAACGATTCAATTATTTTATTTTATTTTACTTTAAAAGATTTTGAAAT
Organism: Amphimallon solstitiale; assembly: GCA_963170755.1. Taxonomy (NCBI): domain Eukaryota; kingdom Metazoa; phylum Arthropoda; class Insecta; order Coleoptera; family Scarabaeidae; genus Amphimallon; species Amphimallon solstitiale. The sequence goes on along the minus strand of OY720676.1, from coordinate 39,975,269 downwards.
ACGTAGGGCATTATAAGGGTTCCCTTACAATATGGTTACCAATCGTGGGGCCATTACATCATGTTATTATTAATTTTAAAGGGGATTCGTTACAGTAGTTAGTTGTTACAGTCAATTCTCAAATGTGGTGACCATGGTTATGGATGTTTGTGTAAAAAATTAAATGTGGCCACCACATGACATTGTTATACGTATGTGCGTTCCGAAGTGTGTATTCTTAGCAAAATAAAGCTCTGTGTAAAAGTGTTACTTCCTGTCCGAATTTTGAAATTTTTTTTATACAGAAATTATCCCAAATCTAGTGAAAAGTAGTTTAATTTTCTTAGTAAATCTCTGTAGAGTGTATAATTTGAGGAATATTTGCGAAACGCTACTTTTTGATAAGAGTAAAAAGTCACTTCCGGTCCGAGTTTTAAAATTTTGATATACATTCCAACTCGAGCTCCTAATACGTTTTTTTTCTGGATAAATCTGTTTAAATGCATAATTTGCTAGATATTTGCAAAAAACTTCCTACAAAAATTTCGAAAACCTCTTTTATCAAATCTTTCTAAAATTTATTTGTTACTACTTTTGTATTCTCTATAATGTTGTTTAAACTTAGTAGTTGCGAAGATATTATTAAATTCTGATTTTTTTACTAAAGTAAACTACTACTTCCGGTCTACCGAGTTTACTGAAAATCTAATCAGATGTTAAGAGGAAAACTATACTTGTAAATATAAAGCTATTATTGATAGTTTTAGCCGTTTGGACGCTATGGTAGTCACAGACAGGCAGACTAAGACACACACAGAGAGAGAGAGGAGTGGGGGGGGGGGGGAGAGACCGACAATTTTTAAGAAACACATCAAAACGTGGACATCTGCAAAAATCTCGAGAACGAAAATATTCGTCATCACAATACTTCCTTATACTACGTACAATATATGAAGTTATTCCAAATTATGTTTTAAATACTTTCATCCTGTTCATAAATATTATGGGGGTAGAAGTGTAACTTTCGGTCCGAATTTTGAAAATTTTCTAGACAGAAATATCCCAAATCCGGCTCAAAGTACTTTTATTCTTGATATAATATGTACATAATTTGAGAAATATTTGCCAGAAACTGTCATTCGATAATAGTAAATTGTTACTTCCGGTCTGAATTTTATTTTTTTTTAAATATAAAAATCGTTGCAACTCGAGCACTAAATACTTTTGTATTCTTAATAAATCTGGATAGAATGCTAAATTTACGAGGTACTTTCCTACTATTTCATAAGAGAAGAAATTTCTTCAAATTTCTTTTATACAACACTTTTTCCAAATCTAGTTCTACTTTCACAATTATAATAAATCTGTATAGAATGCGCATTAAAAACACTAAAGAACTCATGATGAAATTAGAAAAATATAAGATTGCACCTGATGATAAGTTAATTTCATTTGATGTAACTTCCCTTTTTCCTAATGTCCCTATTGAAAAAACTTTAGAAAATCTAAATTCTTTTCTACTTTTCAACAATATCAAAGAAGAAGAGATAAATGAATTTTTAAAACTAACCAAGTTGTGTATGGACCAGAACATTTTTGCTTTCAATAATCAGTTTTACAAACAAACTTTTGGAACAGCTATGGGCAACCCGCTATCACCGTTTCTTGCGAAACTTTTCCTTAATTATTTTGAACACGATATAAAAGAAAATGGACCAACGTTTCCTAAATTTTGGGTCAGATACGTTGATGACATTTTTGCAATTATTCCAAGAGATTTTGACTTAGACCAGTTTGTCAATTACATTAATAATCAGTACCCATCTATCAAGTTTACCCATGAAATGGAAATTGAACACACCCTACCCTTTTTGGATTTAGTTATCTCTATTAAGGAAAACAGTTTCCATTTTGACATATACCGAAAAACTACACATACAGATAATTATATTCATAACACTTCGTACACGTCCTTCAGACATAAACAAACTACATTCTTTTTTCTTCTCAACAGATTACAGAACACCCCACTTTCTAAAATAAATTATAATAAAGAGTTAGCATACATATACAAAGTAGCCGCTGAGAACGGGTACGAGAAAGATACAATAGATCGAATAAAACGTAAATTAGAAAGGAAAAAATTAATTACCAACAGAACTACACTAGAATCCATTAAATTAGAAAACAAAAAAGTTTTTTGTAAATTTTGTTTAAATAAAAGATGGGAATATCAAATTTCGAACTTGTGTAAAAGATACAATATAATTCCTTCATTTGTCAATGAACAGAATACTAAGAGTTTATTACATAACAACATTGAAAAGTCAGACCCGTTAAAATACTCAGGAATATACAAAATTGATTGTAATAATTGCAATAAAGTGTATATTGGACAAACAAAAAGAAACGCAGAAATTAGGGCATCAGAACATTTGTATCATTTGAAAAATCACAATAGTGATAAATCAGCTTTAGCGTATCATTTTGTAAACACAGGACATACATTTTCAATCGATAATGTACAAGTTATCAAAAGAACTAGATGTAAAAATTTAAATATGTGGGAAAGTATTTATATGAAGAAATTTAAAAACAATTTATTAAACACAGATGTTTCTCCACTTAGTCAGTGTTTCCTAGAATTCATACCACCCTTACACATTCCGTAAACACCCACCATAGTTTTACAATATTACTGTAATAAAAGTACGGTTAGTTTTATAGCTATTACTACAATGAGAGGGTTTGTCACTGCAAACGTTCGAACATACATATAATGTAAAAACACGAATGAATCTGTATACTACCGATGATGTTTGCTTGGCAAACGAAATGTACATTTAGTTTATGAAATAAATCATATATATTTTTGTGAAACGAGTTTTTCTTTCTAATTAATAGAATGCGTAATTGGCAAAATATTCGCAGAAAACTGGTATTCAATAAGAGTAAAATGTTAACTTCCGATCCGAATTTTGAATTTTTTATATATAAAAATTGTTCCAACTCTAGTGCTAAGTACACTTGTATTCTAGATAAATATGTATAGAGTGCATAATTTGCGAGATATTTGCAAAAATCTGTTTTCTATAAAACCTGCTTTTGGTAGGAATTTCGAAAAAAAGATCACAAATTTGTCTGTTCTTTAAGTTTTTAGCAGTTGAGGGATGTCTCAAGGCTTTTTACTCACACCCTTATCGTTTACTATATTTATTCATATTTTACTATCACCGTTAAAAGGTAAGGTAGAGGTTATATACGTAGATGACAGTACTCACTTGGTATCTGGTTGATACGAAATTTTGTAGTTCCCTTAATTAAACTTGAAATATTCATACAATTACGTGTTGCTTTTGAAATACCTGCATTCATTATATAGTATCTCTCGGAGCACTCTACCTTGTTTTGTATTTTTTATCATTCATGATTTGTCAGAAACTGTAAACGATAAAACATTCTTGAACCCGTACTTACTCGATTTACAAACAATGATTTTTGAGCATTTTTACTTTCCAATACGTAGTACCAGGAAGTATTTATTGTGTATTGTACATCTCGAAATTTTTACAGATATCCAGGTGCCCAGATACTGAAAAAATGTTTTTTGTGTGTTTGTGCGTGACCCCCGATAGCGACCAAACCACTCCAGCTAACAATACCAGACAATATATTTACGTGAATAATCTTCTTCTTGAGATCTGATTAGATTTTCAGCAAAATCGGTGGACCGGAAGTAGTTGTTTACGTCAGATGAAATAATTTACTAGTATCTCGTCAACTACTAACTTTAGACATATTTCTAAAGAATACAAAAGTACTAAAAAGAGAATTTTAGAAACATTTTATAAAAAAAAATATCGAAATTCCTATCGCAAGTAGGTATTTCATTGTCTTATCGAAAAACGATTTATTTGGAAATATCACGCGAATTATGCATGCACGAAGATTTATTGTAGAAGTGAAAGTATTTCAGGATAAATTGGAAAAGCTTTTTACTATAGAAATTTAAAAATTCTGATCGAAAGTTATATTTCTACTATCATCAAATAGCAGGTTTTTTTTGCAAATATATCGCAATGTTTGCATTCTATACAGATTTATTGATAATACAACAATATTTGGAGCTGCAGTTGGAACAATGTATAAAAAATTTCAAAATTCGAATCGGAAGTAACACTTTTACTCTTATCGACTAGCAGTTTTTTTCAAAATATTTCTCAAATTATGCACTCTATAGAGATTTATTAAGAGAACAAAAGTGCTTTGAGCTGGATTTTGGATAATTTTTATATAAAAAAATTTTCAACATTCGGATCTAAAGTAACAATTTTACTTTTATCGCATAGCAGTTTTTTGAAAATGTTTCTCAAATTTTGCAATCTATAGATATTTATATCTATAGATATAATATCAGCTCAAAGTATATACTAATATGTACTTTGAGCTGGATTTGGTAAAATTACTCTATAAAAAAAAATTTAATTCGTACCTGAAGTAACATTTTTGCTCACAGGTTTATTTTATTAAGAAAATACAGATTTTCAAACTTAATTTAGAACAACTTTTCTATATACATTTCAGGCTATTCTGAAATGTGTATAGAAAACACCTTTTTTTTAAAAACGTGTTTTTACTTTTTTATACCTACTATAAAGTGGTACTCTCATTATAAAAATTTTCAATCTTATGATTTTTGCATATGTTCAAGTTTTAAAGCCCATCTATAACATAACAAAAATAATTTTTGCAAACATGTCTGTTTCTCTATGTATATTACACCAACTTAATGCCCAAAAGGTTAAAGCTATTAACACCAAACTTTATATTTAGGAATGTAAGTTTTCTCATAAGACGTTTTCTTTGAGAAAAAACCCCAATAACAGCAGAAGTAACCTTAAAAGCAGATATTTTTGTTGGAGCTAAAGTGCACATTCTATATTTTTAGTTGTTTGCATAAAAAATTATATATCTTATTTCATGGCAAAATCAAAATTTGAAATTTGTTGGTCAGTATAATAAACGGCACCTTTTTATTTCGGCAGAAATAAAGCAATAATTGTTTGTGTAATTGCGAATAATAACATTGAAAGTACACAAACAAGGAATACATTTTACAGAAAGCTTCCTACCTAATGGAATTGCTTACAATTTTAGTGATTTGTATGTAAATAATGAGTTGGAACAAACACACAACAGTTTATTTTCGCAACAACAAGATAGGAAAGCGATGTGTAAAGCAAGGATGCCTGAAAATGTAAATGAAGTGTTGCATACTTTATGAAAATAAGAAATTTCCCTGCCATTAAACTCGTTTCTGTATATATTCTGCGACCAAGCAAAAAAATTAAAGCAACGAAAATAAAGGGAAAAGGCAAATATTCACAAAGAAAATAAAGCAGAGAGAACTCAATAAGCGGAAAGGCAGAATATCATAAAGCCATACGCTAAATTCCAAGGGGCACATTTAATTAAGTCGATGTCATAACCAAACAGGATTCAATTGCCCCGAGCGTTCCTATAAAGCATCGATTATTTAATAGGGTACTCTTAATCGACAGTCTATAAAATGGTCTCTCTGTATTGGCGAATCGCTACAGACAAAAGGGAAAATTAAATATTTACACATTATAGGGTTGTTTCATCTTTCCGTCGAAAACAGATCGTATTTATTTGGATTTTTACGTAAATAATGGAAAATATTACAAGTATTAAAAAGAATGGTATATATTAATTTGACTGGTGACATTTTTCACGTTTCTAATTTTACTCATTACTTATAAAAAGCCTTTATTTAAAATAGCAGAAAAAAAGTTGACTTATCCAAGAGATCCAGTAAAACCCACTGGAAAATTCCGAGAATATTAGAGATATTACATTTAACTCCTACTTACATTTAGCCCTACATTAAGCAAATATAAAGCCAGATAAAAAAAAATTAATAGACCCATTTTAACTTTAAAACATGAAATACAGACATCGTATAACGCAGATCACATAGAACTTCTTTGCTACTAATTCAGGTATAGTAACGTAGATTGTTAAAGGACATTATTGAATAAATTAATGCATAAATGTTTTTCCCTCTATTTTCGGTATATAAAATATCGCTTGTAGTGGAAATGTTTTTATAATTACCATAAAAACTGGAAATTATAATATTACTAAAGGAAAGATATAAAGTACTTTTCAGAATGTATTACTGAATTCTGCAGCACGCTTTCTCCTGGAGGAGATGTAATTATATACACTATGTTTTAGTGTTCATTATATTCCAACGTTAATGAATAAAATTTATAAATAATTTCTTTGCTACTTAAATTTTTCTAGTAGTAGGAACACTTTTGTAATATTTATAAGAAAAACTTGACTCCCATTTGTTTATTTAAATAAAATGTCCAAGGTATATTCTTGTTTGCTAGGATTTTTTCATAATTTAACAACACTTAAATCCCTACAAACGATGTCATTCTCATTTCCTAACTCTTGCAGCCTCTAATACATTTCAGTCTCTAGTAAATTAACTAGTAAAAGTGCATATAATTTTTGTAAGCAAACTTGATGTCTCTTTTCTAGTGTTACATTATTTCGTTCTTAATTAACTAGTTGTTTTCAAAATGTATTCAGTAGCACTTTGTTTAAATACACTGCAAAACAGTTTTTACTGAATGGCTGTTTCACGAAAATGTTAATTATTTAGGATAAGTTAGTTACTCGTATATAGATTATCTTACTTGTCAACATTTTTGAAAACTTTATTACAAACAAAGTAATTATTGCTGTATGACTATGTATATTTATATAAAAATATATTGTGAATAAAGAATTACAAAGCCAACGTACAAGATAGGCGCCATAAATTCTCCGCCTGACAGGCTTATACATGTTCAAAGGTGTTCGAACTCCGTCACGTCATGCATGCACATACACGAGGTGTACACTATAAATATGACGGTTCGAAGCCTAGTAGTTTTTAGTAACCAGCCAACCAATGTGACTAGCGCGCGAAAATGTCTGAAGTAACGAAAATTGAGTACTGCACAGTCATTAAATTTTTAACAAAAGAAGGGCACGCACGTTATCACATTAAAGGACGTTTAGACGGCGTTTACAGTGATTTAGCTCCTCCGCATTCAACTGTAAAAAAGTGGGCAAAATATTTCTGTTTGGGACAAGAATCCCTGAAAGATGCTGATCGGTCGGGTCGACCAATTGAAGTGATAACGCCTCAACAAATTTCAATTATTGAACATTTAGTGCTAGAAGATCGCCGTTTGAAAGTGAAGGAATTAGCAGTGATAACAAACATTTCGGAAACAAGTGTTCGCTGAATTCTTCATGACCATTTGGGTATGAATAAAATTAGTGCTCGATGGATACCGCGACTTCTTTCTCCTCTCCAACGTGGACGTCGAGTAAAATGTGCGCAGTCGTTTTTAAACATGTGTGGAGACGACCCAAAACCGATTTTGGAGTCCATTGTCACAGGGGATGACACAATGGTTTTGTTTTACGATACTCTATCGAAAAGAGAGTCCATGAAATGGCGGCGACCTGATAAACCTCGTCCCAGAAAGGCGAAAGAAATATCAAGAACAATTTATTTTACAGCTAGTTTGATACCCCGAATAATGTGCAATTTTTCTTCAATCAAGCAACAATTACTATCTAATAATAAAATAATTTCTGTTTGACTGTACAACTAGTAAATTTACCCCTTACATACTAGGCCTGAATGCAGCTTTTTACATTAAATGAATTTATAATAATAAACGTTGTTACAATTATTTTGCTGTATTTTATCTCTGAATTGAGAATTTTAGTTTTATCGTTTGAATACTTAAATTATTTCGGATTAAATAAATCATCCTTCTCTTAAATTAATGTTATCGATTCCTTCTGCCATCTAGGAGATAGGAGAGAATTTCATAAAATTCCTATTGCCGTGCGATCTGCCTTATCTCAGGTGTGTAATGTATACCTTTGCTGGCGGGTAGATGGCGCACGATGTTTTATTTAATAGTTTGGGTATTTTAAATTAGTTTCTAATTAGTTTTGGGAGTTTTTTTTGGGTCAGAGTTATGTGACATTTTAATGATAATTATTTTCCACTTTTGTATTGTCATTTGAATCTACATTTATGTCGTATGTTAAAATATCAGGTTAGGTCGCTCTGTCATTAGTTCAAATGTTCGTTGTTACGCTTAAGGTCGGTGATTGACAAGTTAGAACCTTTCTCTTTTGATCGTCGACTGTCTTAGAAGAAGCATTTAAAACATCACAAGAGCAGATGCAATTTTCTTAGTCACTACTTGAGAAATGTTAGATTGTTGAATTATATCGTATGTAATCGCTAGCACAAGGCGGATGTTATGATATTTCTCAAGCGTTAATGTGAATTTGGCGTTATGGTTATAAACTTGCTGAGGATATTGTTTGTCGTGGCTTAAAAATTGTTTAACTGCTGTAAGTATAATTTTCACGTGTCTGGCCGATCTGAATTGTGCTGTTTCTATATTCAATTATAGCCGCTAGTGCATGGCAAAAATTTCATTAGAGCACTTTTCGTTGGGTAAAGTTTTGGAACCACGTGCCTGATATATTTTATAGTTCCAAGGGGATAGATTGTGTATCCTGCGGTGAAGACATATTTTAAGGTGCAGATTGATGTGATGCTGTAGCCTTCCTACACCGTTTTTCCCGAAGATGTCGTTAACCGAGGGTATTTGGAGCAGATTCCTTTGTAACGAGTGTGAATTGTAGAAGGTATCGTGTATTGTAGCTGTGGATGTGGAATTTTAAAGGTACTGTGGCTGTGTTTGATTATCTGTTAATTGCCAATCAGTTTTGGTAATATAAAGTCAATTCCGAGTACTATCGGACTGTTAATTGTAACTTTCTCGGCTTAACTAATCGTTCAAGTCATCGTAATTTCATTATTTAACTGCATATTGGCCTGAGTGCCTTATAATTTGAATTTATTAAATTAACGTAGTTTTATTAACACAACAGTGACTCCAGTTGGGGGTTACTTGTCAATTTTGGAGACGTTTCGTAGCCTTTTTTTTTGGATTTAGAATTTTGGACAAATTTTGGATGTGTATTGGCGTTGCAGCCTCACATCTGTATGGTGTAAATCTATTGCTTGTTATTTAATATAACTAGTCACCTTTTAAATTTATTATTGTGGAATTTTGTAAGGAATTATTGAGTTTAATGTTGATCACGTACTCTTATGTAAAGCACAGTTAACTAGCGCTAATATTTTTAGTATTAGATACCTTATAACTTAGAGTCTGCACTCTTCTGTCGAACAGACTGTAGGTTGCCTCTGTTATACAGAGTGTTTCATTTGGGGTGTTGATGTGTTGCAATTTCCGGTCAAACTGTTCGACTTTGGAGAGACTTTTCGGCAAGCTGCCTTATATTTATATGCTTATGTAAGAATATTGTCAGGTAATTAATTTAACTTTAAGGTTGTCTCATGTGTTTCCTTTTTTTTTAAATTCTTTAATTTTGTAATTATATGTCATTGGTATTTTGAAATTGTGGATCACCTGGGGTGGCCATTTAAGACTTTGATTCATTCCTTCAGAAATTTAAATACTTGCAACTGTGTTGCGCTTATGTAATTCAAATTTCAATGTTTTTTGTTTCCTTTTAAATATTTTATTGAACTCAATTTTTAACGAGCTACGTACAACGTATGACTTATGTTATTAGTTAGCAATAGCTGTTTTGTCCTGATTATTTGGGTCTTGAAACATTTTGGGTATTTAAATTTTAATAAACCTGTTGTTAAGTTTGAATGACTGAGTGTGGGTCTTATTTTTCTTATCACCTGGGGAATCTTATATTGGATCTTGTCCGGGGTCTGAATATCTGTTGGGCTCAGCATATTTTAACGGATAGGCTCCCTGACAACGTAATCTTCGACTTAGTACTGTGTTCGAACTCGCCCTAATTCTGACTGTAGCTGGAGGCGGTGCTGACTCCCATATTGAACATCGACCCTTGGGAAGTACGAAGGTAAGACCTGAGTGTTTTATAAGTTGGTGATTATTTAATAGACAAGCGTCTTCCTGATTCAAATAGAAGGTTAGTTACCGTGGTGGTGTCTTACTTCCTACCTTCTTGGAATTTTGTTACCGAGTCTGTTTAGGGCCTTTTGCCATTTGATATTTTAAACACAAGAAGGTAGCAACGTTCATAAAGTACTTAATAATAATCTATTAAATTGTACCCTTTATATAGGAGTTGAAAACAGCAAAAACAAATTACAAACAACAAATGGCCTCAGATATAACGTATCATGCCTCTACCAAACGAAACAAGTAACTGCTTGTCATTGTTATTTAAAACATTTTCTATAAATATTCTCAAAAGACACATTTTATCAGAAGAAATAGCTCCGACAAATTTTATTCTCTATTATATGTATTGTATACTGGGTGATCCAAGTTAGTGCGCACTATTACCATCTGCCTTATTATTCATCCTACGTATAATAAGATATAAATAGCATCAATGAAATTGCTACTACGGATTTAACCGATATTACAACATCTCTAATCTCTAGGGAGCTCTGCCATGGTAAGCCCATAAACTAAAGCGTCTTGTTAATTTTACTTATTCCTTTCCCTGAAATTGCGTATGTTTAAGTATATGTAATAAAACATTTTTTTAAGTACATGAGGAAGGCTAGGTTTTTAACAGCTATAAGAAAAATTCAAAAACGTTATTTCTATCCCTCTGTCATCCTAAGTAAATATTCTTATAGGCGAAGAAATCCATTACGAAACATTTCTTAACTTGGATGTCGACTTAATAAGGGAATTATTTCCAAAAATAGGGCCTAGAAGTAAATTCTTGAAATACCTGCAAGAACTAAAAGCTGAAAAGAGTGTAAAAGCAATTACTGTAGACGAAAGTGAAAATATATTGGTATTACAGTATCTTTCTATTTGTAGATTTAATTTTTTTATGTTTATTATTATTTTAGCATATACCAACAGTATCAAGAAACGCAACACTTATCAGTGAAGATAATGGGAATGAACCAAACTATACAACGTCGACCACTGAAACTATAAGTTATCAAAGTCAAATAAATTTAGGAAAACAAGAACTAAATGAAATGATTCATTACGACACTGCTGCAGAGTCCACGTCTGCCAATAATGAAATAAGTAGCAGTTATAAACAAAACGACCGTCTTTTTGACACTAAGAATAATGTAGCCGCCGCGGCATTCATACCAACGAGTAACGGTACAAATACATTTTGTGGGGAAGATATGTATCAATATGCATGCCGGAAAACATACAATATGGACCTAAAAGTGCTTTTAAAAGCTATTACTGCTGGAAATGTTGTCTTGGCACCCTTCAAAGACTACCAAGTAAAGCCAGCTTTCTTTATGAGGTGATGTCTATATTTTACACAAAACACTGTCAGTCAACACAGTCAATGTTGACTAAAAGAGTTTTGTGTTGACTGAACATTTTATTTTTCTCGGTGTAGTCTGAAGTCTGAAGAATATCAAATGTACAGTTTTGGAGAAAAACGCGTTTACAGTTTTTCAATTATTCAACCATAAAAAATGTCTGGATCAAAATGTTGAAATAATTAAGTTAGTCAGACCTAGAAAATAACTTTATTCGCCCTGTAGAATTGAAAATTAATGATGTCATTTGCTTGAACAGGACAGGAGTTATCTGCGAGACTCCGGGCCTCGACATCCTAAAGGGTTCAAGAGGTGAATATAAAGTAGGTAAGTAAGCAGTACCTTGTTTACCAAAATGCAAGCTTTACACTTGCAGTTTCTACTAACAATATGTATATTTTGATAAATGAACTATTTATGGTAATACTTCCTTCAAATCGAACCGAAACGAACACAGTGTGAACAATATAAAAACGATATTGCTATGAAATATAAAACATGCCTATACTTGCATAATAAGAGAGTTAGAAACTAAACTTGGAGTCTGTGGCTTGAAACTACATAAAAACACTAAAACACCTTACCACACTAAAGCACAAAAATGGCTAAATACGTATTTCAACAACTAAGTTGTCATCATCAGTAGCACTGATTAAAAATCGCGCTGTCTACACACCGTAGCGTACAGACCAACACTGATTTCCAATTTACCGGGATGGTTTATATATTTTTACCTAAACTATTAACTACGTCATTAACAGTACCTGATCGCTGTATTGTTAAATTAGTCATGCTTAATACTATAATTCTATCATTTAATTCTAATGTACTATGAAAAACTAACGGTATCTAAAAGGTGTTGTTTACACCACAAACTTATATAAACAAGATTGGGGAATTGGCCCGTTATCTGAATTCATTAATTTATTTTTATTTTTCTGAATGTATATACTCTCGTAACTATCTAGTTCTCCATAATTGCGCACTTGTTTTATAAGTTTGAGGCCGCTTGCTGGAATATCATGACCTGTGTCCGAAATATGTCGAGCTACACTAGACTTCTCTGTCCTATTAAACCGAAAATGAGCAATGTGCTCTTTATAGCGAGTTGCAATCGAACGTCTAGTTTGGCCAATATATTTTTTCTCGCATTTATTACAATTAATTTCATAAATTCCAGATTTTTGTTCTACCTCAATTTTATCTTTAGTACTCCTCAAAAGACTTTTCAACGAATTACATGATTTAAACGCGACTTGCAAACCAACATTTTTAAAAATATTATTTAAGTTTCTCGAAATATTATGAAAAGGTAGGACAACAAATTTCTTATATCTTATCTTGAGGTAGCAAAGTTGTGGAATTTAGAATTACATTCTTACGTTTCATTTTTCTTAAGATATTGTCAACTACGTCTGACTGGAAACCATTGTATTCAGCGATACCTCTTATAAGGCGTAATTCTTTCTCGTATCTATCTCTTGTAAGTGGGAAGTTTAACAAGCGATGGATTAGAAAATTGAATGAAGACAATGTTTGTTGCAAACAATGATTAGAATCTGCTGTAATGAATCTGTTTACATTGGTTTCCTTTCTATAAATATCTATTTCTATATTGCAACCTGCTTTAATTACTAATGTATCTAGAAAAGCTAATTGTCCATTGTTTTCCTTCTCAAGAGTGAATTTAATCGTGGGGAATTTTGAGTTTAATTCATTAAGAAACATTTCGGTATCATACATTTTAGTGTCAAAAATCGCGAAAATATCGTCAACGTACCTTAACCATACTTTAGGGAAATATTTGGCGTTCTTTTTGAAATCCATTTCAAAATTACTCGTGAATAAATCGGCAATAAATGGAGACAAGCAATTTCACATGGCAGTCCCATGTCGTTGTTCATAGAATTTACCTTCTATTTGAAAACAGTTATGAGACATACAAAGAGATGTTAACTGCATGTATTCATCTATTATCGCCTTTTCGATATTATTGTTCTGAAGTAGACGATCCAAATATTTCAGGGTTTCTGGAATCGGTACTGAAGGAAACAATGAACTGACATCAAACGAAATCAAAATCTCACCTTCTTGCAACTTATAATGTTTGATTTTTTGAATGAACTCCAGCGAGTTTTTTACTGCAAATCTATCTTGTTGCAATGGTAAATTTGTGAATTCCTTTACTAGCCATTTAGACAGTAAATAAGTCGGTGAGTTTATACCTGACACAATAGGTCTCATCGACTTACCGGGCTTATGTATTTTAGGTAAACAATACATTCTAGGCATGACCGCATTGGATACATTTAACCGAAACTTGAGTGACAAAGTTATCAATTTTGGACAATTATTCAACGCGTTCCTAGTTTCTCTGACTAATTTTGGTAGTGGATTTTTGTTTAAACACACGTACGGACCCGTACTAATAAGTTCTTGAACTCGGCAAAAATAGTCCGATTTATCCAAAATTACTAACGTGTTACCCTTGTCGGCCAAACTAGATGTTCGATTGCAACTCGCTATAAAGAGCACATTGCTCATTTTCGGTTTAATAGGACAGAGAAGTCTAGTGTAGCTCGACATATTTCGGACACAGGTCATGATATTCCAGCAAGCGGCCTCAAACTTATAAAACAAGTGCGCAATTATGGAGAACTAGATAGTTAGGAGAGTATATACATTCAGAAAAATAAAAATAAATTAATGAATTCAGATAACGGGCCAATTCCCCAATCTTGTTTATATAAGTTTGTAGTGTAAACAATACCTTTTAGATAGCGTTAGTTTTTCATAGTACATTAGAATTAAATGATAGAATTATAGTATTAAGCATGACTAATTTAACGATACAGCGATTAGGTACTGTTAATGACGTAGTTAATAGTTTAGGTAAAAATATATAAACCATCCCCGTAAATAGGAAATTATATTGTTGGTTTTCTTAGAATATTAGAATTAAAGGATAGAATTAGAGTAGTAAGTATGACGTATTTAACGGTACAACGATCAGGTATTTTTAATGAAGTAGTTAATAGCCTAGGTAAAAGAATAAACCATCCCCGTAAATTGGAAATCAGTGTTGTTCTGTACGCTACGGTGTGTAGACAGCGTGATTTTTAATCAGTGCTACTGATGATGACAACTTAGTTGTTGAAATACGTATTTAGCCATTTTTGTGCTTTAGTGTGGTAAGGTGTTTTAGTGTTTTTGTGAAGAGAGTTAGAGATTATGCACATCCCGTATGGAATAGTCTGTATGTGAATTTCTAACAAACATCCTGCACACTATTTTCTGTAACATTGCTCACTGCACATATAGGTATAAATAACATCCAAGATATTCTGTCATGACGAGTTATGTACATAAGTAAAAGATACGAACACCTTCCCTTTATATACATATATATGTATGTACATATATTCAAAATGCATGATATCAAATGCATTGGGAATATGTATTATTTTATATTCAGTTGTCCCGTTAAGGTTAATACAGGTATCGTGAATCTAAAATATCGGTCTGGCAAATTCGATTTCAGTGTCACCTCTATGATTTGTACGATGTTAAATCTTGCTTTAGTATGTAGGTACGGTTTCCGAACAGGTATGCGGGTTGTATATACTCGTACGCCCATACGATGATTTATCTATTTTTCAAGAATGATAAATTTATTTTCGTCCACGTTTGTACTGAATTGAAAATGGACAATATGAAAGCTGATTTTAAAATTTGTTCTAATCATTTATGATTTGTTTAATGCATTTCATACGGAATTTATTTATGTATAATCTTCAAGCTTTAAACCGCGACAGGAGCAGGAGGTACGAGAAAAGGAAACTACCAAATATTGTTTATTAGTAATCTTTTAGCATAAAATTAATATGCTACGTAACCTATTGTGACTTACATTTATTTATATAAAAAATTAGAGCAGGATTTTAAAATATTTTATTTATTGTAAGAGTCGTACTTTTCGGTAGAGTGAATATTTTCAACACTTCGTAATTTTTTTTTCTTGAAAGTCGTAGTATTTATCAAAAGTTTAATTTACAACAGAGTAACGCTCGTACGGTAGACTCCAGCATGTGGCTTCGGTCATCCGATCAAATGTGATTCATCATCGAGAAAACGCACTCCAAAGGTACGATCGTTTCTGACAAATATAAAATATATTGGATTATCTTTACCAGGTGCATGGATGTGTTTCGCGTAAAAATATTTGAATAATTTTTCCCATTTGTCGGCTTAATCAACTTAGTTCGTCGTTGAGGTCTACGCTTCGTTCTTTGAGGCAAAATAACCTTTTGCGAATAAAAACTTGTCAAAAAATTATCATTATATTTTTTTTGATGATCTAAATTGTGTAGGTATTTCATTAATAACCTCAGAAATCTTTTTCCATTTCCATATATTTTACAATGCGACCCATGTCAATATTTCGGCACCACCGACACTATTTTCCCACAATTCGATGTAAGTTACTATCCATCCCTTCCTGATGATTAGATTTCAATAGTTTTAGCTCCAAAATAATATCTCTTACGCTTGCTTCACTTTTTTCCATGAGCAGAACAGTCTTGTTAAAATTGGTCAGTTGCCCATGCACAATCCAAAGAAATAATTCACGCAATGCGCGTCGCCTGTTCTCCTGCGTAAGAAAACCACAATCATCAGATTCGAAATCAAACAGTTTTACTTGTACGCCTTCCAATTGTAAAAAATATCTTCAACAATGGGCGCTAGTTCTACGTGTTTTCTATTTGAAATGTTGTTGGTAGCTCTTACAAAGAGCGTCTTCTTAAGTTAGCATGTAATTCTTCCACAGACAGAAGGTGTCAGACCATTTAAAATTATTCCTTAGTATTTGGTTCTTGCGCCACCGAATTTTGGTTCAAAGAATGTTGAGAACCATTTGGACGTACAGGCAGAAGTTTTGAAGCTCATGCAGTGCTGTGTGAAAAGCAAAAGTGGCCACTTTTGCAGTAACATCTAAATCATCTTGAACTGGATCATCGTTCTTAAAAAATGTTTTTATACTTGACAGACTTCAAATGATTCTTAATATCCGCTCGCCCACAGTGTGCAATAGAAACTGGGGGAAATATGCTGCATGACATGGAAAGTGCAACACCAAGAATGGGTGCGAATTTTTTGACCAAACTTGGTAGAAACGTATAACTAGTCAAAAGCAATAATTGAGTAAAATTTTATTGCGATAGATCATTCATTCAGTTTCGCTGACATTAATGTGTGGTGTATTAATTGTTTGTTTGAAATTAATTTCAACGGTTTTGTCTTATTATACCTTTGTTTAACGTGTTTAAAGAGTTTTATTATGCCTAGAGTGCGGCAACGTGGAAATTATCGCCAATTAAGCGAATTCGACAGAGGTCGAATTGTTGGTTTGGGAGAAGGTGGTTTTTCATACAGGGAAATTGCAAATCGCCTTAACCGGAAGCAATCCACCATTATGCGCTGTTATCAATCATGGACTAGGGAAGGTCAGGAAAGACGCCAAAGAGGAACCGGAGGCCGAAGAAGAACTAATGAGATACAGGACCGCCGCCGTCGCTTAATGGCACTAAGAGACAGGTTTTCCAGTACCAGATCAATTGCTGACGTGTGGTTAGGTAATATTGGTCGTCCTGTAACCCTTCGAACCGTTTATCGTCGAATTAGGGGTTTCGGCTTACAATCTTATCGTCCACATCTTGTGTTACCACTTACGGCTCAACACCGACAGCAACGTTTGGAGTGGTGTAGATTGCGACTGCACTGGAACGTGGAGTGGCACAGGGTGGTATTCAGTGATGAATCTCGATTTTGTCTAGGGATGCATGATGGCCGTATGAGGGTCAGACGAAGACGTGGGGAACGTCGTGATATTCAGTTTTCCGTTGAAAGGCATGTGCATCGAGCAGTGGGTGTTATGGTATGGGGTGCTATAGCATATGGGAGTAGGTCTCAATTGGTGTTCATCCAAACCACCATGAACGCCCAGCGTTACATTGATGAGGTGGTAGAACCCCATATTCTACCATATCTTCAAACGCTCGAAGACCCACTTTTCCAGCAGGATAATGCCCCTCCCCACGTAGCGAGAATTTCTATAAATCGCTTGGAAGAGGCTCATGTCAATATCTTGCCATGGCCACCCAAATCCCCCGACCTCTCGCCAATAGAACATGTGTGGGACATTATGGGACGAAAACTTATGAATTTAGCCAATCCCCCGCAGACACTAGTAGCTCTCCGGCATGAATTACAGGTTGCTTGGGACACCATACCCCAAGAGGATATCGACCACCTAGTCGAATCAATGCCACGAAGAGTGAGGGAGTGTGACACTAATAGGGGCGGTTCAACACATTATTAATAAAACTTATGTTAAAATGTGTTAGTCTTTTGTTTTTTTTTCTTTGAAATTTTAATCAATTATTGCCTTTGACTAGTTATACGTTTCTACCAAGTTTGGTCAAAAAATCCGCACCCCTTCTTGGTGTTGCAGTTTCCATGTCATGCAGTATATTGCTGCCACTTTACTCGGCTATGTTCACTACAAAACTTTTTAATGAATGGGTAGCCATTTTGCAGTTCATTCATAAATTTGCATTTTTTTTCTTTGGGATATTAAGCTTCAACACATTTAGGTTAAAATTTAAATTTAATAACGTCGACAACGTACGCGTAGCTCCTTCTCTCACTCAATACGTAATTGAAAAAGCACAGGGACGAGGGCGGTGTGCGCCTAATCTCTGGACGTCTCATCACTTTAAACAACAACAGGAATAAAATACCAAACCGGCCGAGATTCCAGGATTGGTGTCTAAAACCAGGAGGTATGGTAATATATAATAATAGTAATAGTAATAAGTGATGGTGTAGACTTACGCGGTCATTATGTAATTATAGATATCCGTGTCCGGGTTAGAGTCGCATCAAATTTGACGTAAATGCCGACGTTCCGTCCACTATTGTAAGGAACATCTTCAGGGCTGCAGGCGGATGTTCGTCGCTTTATAGTAGCTTGATAATGATAGAACAGAGACAGCACTAAACTTATATAGGGATCGGGTCAGATGGTGATTGACCCGTCGTGTCAATCGCATGGGTCATATGGGCGTGAGATTTCATGCTGTAATTTTCGGTTCTTAATAAGTCTGTATAGAATGCAAAATTTGCGAGATATTTCCAAAAAAATGCTTTTTTTTAAAATTCCCTTTAGACAAAGATTGTTCCACATTTAGCTCTAAATACTTTCGCACATATAATAAATTTGTACACAATAATTTGCAAGATATTCGCAAAAGCTGCTATTTTATAAAAGTAAAAGTGTAACCTTCGGTTCGAATTTTTTTTGTATAAAAAAATTTTTCCATCTCAAGCTCTAAATACTTTTTTTACGAATAACAAGAAGCAGAAGCAGACAGTTAGTGCAGACCTGAAGATGGCATTCGTGATTTTGCCTAAACATCGTCAGGAAACCAGCACCGGTCTTTTGGAAGACCAAGCAGTGGACAAGCACGCGGAAGAAAACACGGAGCCCAGTGACAACACATACTACTACCTGCGAAAACCTGAAAGAGAACGAGCCTGTGTATTTTTTACTTTCTTATAGGTAGTATGAGGAAGTATTGTAATGATGAAAATTTCGACCTCGAGATTTTTGCAGATGTCCACGTTTTGAAGTCCCGTGATACCGAAAAAGTGGCTTTTAAAAAATGTCTGTTTGTGTGTGCCTGTCTGTGTGTTCGCAAGTCATGCTTTTCGGACAGGTACGTTACGGGTGTAAAAGTATTTAAAACATAATTTTCAATATCTTTTGTATAAAATAAATTTCAAAATTCAGACCGGAAGTACCACTTTTACTCTTATCGAATAGCGATTTTTGCAAATATGTCGTAAATTATGCATTCTATATATATTTATCAAGAGTACAAAAGTATTTAGTGCTAGATTTGCAATATTTTTTGTATAAATGAAATTTCAAAATTCGGACCGGAAGTAACAGTTTTACTCTTAGGGAGTAGCACTTTTTTTTCGAATATCTTGCAAAGTATGTATTCTATAGCGATTTATTAAGAGAATAGAAGTACTTAGAAAAGGATTTTGAATAATTTTTGTGTAAAAAATTCTTAAAACTGTATAGTTTGAAACGCTCATACGTATAAGAAAGTCATGTGGTGGCCACACCTCATTTTTATTTATACAATAATTCTTATTGTATTTAATTAATCGATTATCAATGTAAATGTATATTGACAATGTCAATACACACTTGTTGGGTCTTATGACAATAAAGATACTTGAATTTGAATAAATTGCAGTCTTTCTATTAGCGGATCACTAATGAGATCTCAAGAGGAGGATTACACTCGTAAAGAGTGGTATTGGTACCTGCAGCCGTTTGGCCACTATCGTGGTCACACGCAGAGAGAGAGAGAGAGAGGGTGAGAAATATAGACAGACATACACTTATACAGAGAGAGAATGTTTGCAAAAACCACTTTTTCGGTATTAGGGGACTTCAAAACGTGAACAATCGCAAAAATCTCGACTTCGAAACTTTTCATCATCACAAAAAAAAATGCATTATACTTTAATTAAATCAGTCAAGGGAAAATCAAATGGTAAAAATATTCTTAATATTCATTTATTCCCCCCACTTTAAATCTAACAACAACAACACATTTATCTCATGTATGTATCATGAGCGTTTTCACATTGCATTCATAATGCAGACACTACTCGAGAGTAATATATCCATGACATATTTTATAATATTATACATACATTAAGCTCGTACAGATGTATTCGTATGTACATAACACGGTTTTATTACGCTAGAAAGAGAAAGCTTTAATAAATATTGAACGCGCATCTCCCTCTGGGATGAAAGATTTATGTTTGATGTCATTAATCAGGCACACATTTAAATGAATAATGTTTCCTTTCGTCGCATCAAATTTATTGTTCATATTAAAATTCAATTTCGTATTTCCTATATATATACTTCGTCTTTCTCGTGCCGCACGTATTTGTCTGGGTGTCCGTTTTTATCTTTTTATGTTGGGCAATTCCTTCTCTCGAAAGAAATTGATTTAATTAATCTCTCGAATCTCTACCGAATCGTGTTGAGAATTTGTTTCGGGTCAGATAAATAGGGGATATTCTTTCCTGAGCGAGTGGAAATACAATTAATAAAGGAGTGATATATCTTCTCTAGTTAGAAGTTTTTTAATTTCGGAATAATTAAGTTAGAAATATAGAGAAACGAGGAAACAGATTATTTTCGCATTCAGATATTGCTAATTCGGTCACTTCACTGGTGCTGGTGATTCCTTAATATAAAGAGAAAACCAACAATTCGGAAATTCAACGCAAGGTTGACTGCACCATTCTGAGGGATAAGGGGTTAATGTTGTAAAAGCCCGAAAATACTTGAGGATCCTTTATTGTTAGGAAACCAAATTTTCGCTCATATAATTTGGGCTCATTCAGGGTTATAGGAATTAGTTTAAAAGTTTCTTATGGACCTTTTGAAAGAATGCTATTTATAAGAATGTTTTAAATTAAATACATCGGAGGGTCAATTAGAAAAGTTGAGAAATAGATTCCCAAATACAGAGTGAGTCATTAGTAGCCGCATCTTCGATTGCTCATTTTTGTTTTAAATAAAAGAAAAAACAGTTAGTGGAAAATGCATGGTTGCTTGTGACGCATATCCTAAAAGTACTTTAAGCTATGACACACTTCCGGTTTTACCGGAAATTCACAAAACTTATTTTTACTTTCTTATGCGTAGTATAAGGAAGTATTGTGATGATGAAAATTTTCGACCTCGAGATTTTGGCAGATGTCCACGTTTTGAAGTGTCCTGATACCGAAAAAGTGGTTTTTAAAAAATGTCTGTGTGTGTGTCTCTCTCTGTGTGTGTGTGTGTCTCTCTCTGTGTGTGTGACCACGATAGCGGTCAAACCGCTGTAAATATCAATTCCAAATTTTGTATTTACATGTATAATCTCCCTCTTGAGATCTGATTAGTTTTTCAGTAAAATCGGTAGACCGGAAGTAGCAGTTTACTTCAGCGCAAAAATCGAATTTTACCAATATTTCGTCAACTACTAAGTTTATACAAATTTATAAAGAATTCATAAATACTTAAAATTAAAATTGAGAATAATTTTATTTTTTTTATAGTTTTTCGAAATTCCTACCGGAAGTAGGTCTTTTATTCTTATTGAAAATCAGTATTTTGCGAATATTTTGCAAGTCATACTTTTTAGAGAAGTACGTTCCGGGCATAAAAGTATTCAAAACATAATTTTCAATATCTTTTGTATAAAAAAAATTTTTAAATTCAGACCGGAAGTACCACTTTTAATCTTATCGAATAGCGATTTTTTGCAAATATGTCGTAAGTTGTGCATTCTATATATATTTATCAGAAGTACAAAAGTATTTAGAACTGGATTTGCAATGTTTTTTGTATATATGAAATTTCAAAATTCGGACCGGAAGTAGCACTTTTACTCTTAGCGAGTAGTACTTTTTTGATATTATCTTGCAAAATATGCATTCTATAGAGATTTATTAAGAGAATAAAAGTACTTAGAATAGGATTTTGAATAATGTTTGTATAAAAAAATTCTTAAAATTGTATAGTTTGAAACGCTCATACGTATAAGAAACTCGTGTGGTGGCCACACCTCATTTTTTTTAAATGACATCCTATATATTTTTGGAGTTTCTAGTACTGCTCTAAATTGCCTATTTTTCCTTTTTCAAAATTGAGACTATAGTTTTTTGAGTTATTAATTTTTTTTGAAAATATTTGACCAAAATAAATGTTCAGAAAAAAGTCATTTTTACATTGTTTTTAAAAGTAAAAGCATTAACTTTGGTGGTGCTTGTTGCCAAAAAATTCTGCATATTTTGGTATAAGTTGCGCTCGACAATACCTCAAAAAACTTTGTTTTTTCAAAGCCTACTTCCCGAAATTTTCACATACCAAAAACTTATTTTTTTTAATGGAACACCCGGTATTATTGTGGCATTTTGTTTCTCCTTTTATTCTCTTTCATTTTTGTTAACAATGTCTTTTACCTATCTTTTGTAATTTCTGAGATAATCACTATAGGAGCAATTAGCGGTCAAATAAAGTACTACGAGCGCTGTTGTTCTATGCACCCAAATATTCGTTCTAGCAGTGGAAGACTGGAATGGGGCCTGACTTCCTTAGTCAACTGTCAAACAAAGTAAAGGTTAAATCCAACTATCCCAGACGTAATAACTTTACAGAATGAAGGGCATCGCATTTCAGTTTTTTAATTTCGGCAATGTTCAGGTGCAGTATTCATTTTTTACACGAACGAAACAACGAAATAAAATAAAGGTTATGTGTACTGACATATTTGAAGATGCCGCCCCACTAACGGTGCATGAAACAATGCTGCTATCTTCACTTAATTTGCCTAATTGCTCGTATTCTTTCATTGTTGAAGCTCTTCATAAGAGATGGTTGTAGTTTCCCAAAATTATAAATTGATGTCCTAAAGCTTTAAATAACCTAAAACTATTGAGTAACATAACAACAATCAAAAGTAAGAAAAACAAATTTAATTAAAGAATATGTTCAACATAACCACAACTTTATGCAATGCACGTAAGGTATTCTGTATTCCAAAGAAGTACTAACGTTGCGTATAACGTTGCGACATATTCCTGTAAACGTTTTTCTGATTTTAATGTTTATGTCTTCCAAAATTTTTGAAAGTCCGTCTGTAGAAAACGAAGATACTCTTCTTCATTAACATTTTCATCAAACAAATAAGGTCGAATTATGTAACTACCCACTATTCCTTCCAGTACATTTACTGACCAACTATTTTGAAAGTTTGCAGTGAGGGTATTTATGTGTTATAATCACGAAAATTGTGACGATTAACGCATCCATTTTAATAGTAGGTGGCTTCGTTGACTTACATCTAACTGACGACTAATTTTCGTAGTACTAGTATGAGGATGTTCGACTACACTCACTCGCAAGTACCATAAACCTATTGTCCTCACTAGTTATTGATTTTGTCCGCTCTTTTTTCATATTCAATACTTTTTGTTCACTTGAACAGTTCCTTCATACTTTCGAAGGTTTCTGGTTGCGGTTGACTTCTACCAGGGATCGCTGTGCATAAGGTCTGGATGCTAGCAAAGAGTTTCTTATAGATTCACCTAAAACTTCAATCATATCTATTAATTCTTCATTAGAATAATTCATTTTGATGATAACTAATAGCGATGATTTTCGCATTCCAGTCTTTATTGGACGAATGTTTGGGTGCATAGAACAGCGCTGGTAGTTCTTTATTTGACCGCTGATTGCTCCTATAGTGACTATTTTGTAAAAATAAGCACTGGTCCTACAAAATATCAACGTCTCAAGAACTTCTTACCCCCGATTATTACAGACATGGAATTTTGCGAAGTAATGATTAATAAATAACACAATGACGAGTTATTTTTTAATAATATCCTGGTCACAGAGGAAAAATCATTTCATGTGCATAGCCATCATAATCGCGCAATTTATCGGTATTGGTCGCGTGAAAATCTACGTTGGAATATACCTACGCAAAGGCAATATCCAATAGAAAATAAATGTATGGGACAGTATCCTTGAGAATGAAATAATCGAATTTTTTCATATCAACGGTAATTTCAACGGAAATAGGTACTTAGAGTTGCTGCAAAATAGTATTGTTCCAGCTGTACGGGAACGACTGAATATTAATGAAATATGGTTTCAGCTGAACGGTTGCCCCACGCACAGTACTCGTAATAATGTCTTTGGAGATATATATGGATAGGCAATTCAGGTCCTATTTAACGATCACCAGAATCTTCTGATCTAGCCTCGAATGACTTTTTTTCTATGGTCCTTTTTAAATAATTCAATATACGGTTACGGTGCTTCTAATTTAGAAAAATTACGTGCCAAAACTATTGAATTTTCGAAAATGTCACCCCAGAAATGTTAACAAATGTCCGTCACAATTTTAATAATCGGTTGAGTTACTGCTCAGCTCAAGACGGGCGCTTATTTGAACATTTAATAAATATTTAAGCACTTCCAGAAATTAATTTTTCTCCAATAAATCTATTCTTATCCTCCAATTAAATTCATTGACTTTGAGTTTATACTTATTCAAACATTTTATTTAGTTTCATACAAATTTATTGTTATCTTTCAAAATTTTAGTTTGTTTCCGTTTCTATTCTAGAATACTAAGAAATTATTTACTTTTTATCTTAATAAGAGTTTTTTTATTGTTACGTTTTCGAATTTTATATCAGTTATGTTTCATATCTTTGATATTTAAAAAAATATTGTTTTCAAGTTTTTAGAATTGCTGATAATTTTTTTTTATTTACTCATACAATTTGGGAAGTTGTGAAGAAATCTGTCCTTAACATTATTTAGTGCGATTATATGATGCTTCAACAAGTCTACTTATTTATTATCTATGTAGTGCTTTTTATTGTTTAATATTATTTCCATATTTTTGTAACCGTACGGCATAATTTACTATTTATGTAATTTTTAAATTCGAATATGAATTATATTTTAAAGTTATGTATTAGAAACTAAACGATATATTTCTTAGAACTGTTTATCCTAAATGTATATCTGTGTGTAAGTTAAATGCTATTTAGATAGTTTATAAGACTCACGACACCAAATGTTTCTATCGATTATATTATAAGACTTGAAACGCCGAGTGTTTATGTTATCGCCGGTTAAACGTGACATTAGCCTTGTAAAACTATAACTAGCATACATGGACAGAAGAGAAACGGGAGCATGTGAGTCTCAGGCAGAGTGAATTTCAATAAAAGAAAGTAAGTCGAAGACCTTCGAAGAGATCGGTCACCGATGTATTAGCCCGGGTTAAGTAGACCGTTAAAAAAAGTAATAAGGTCCTCTAATTAATAAGTAAGTCGACCCACACATAGCAGTCGATAATATATTAAATTGTCGTTGTTTGAACCTTAAAAGCAATAAAATAGGTTCTTTGTTTACATAAAGATCGACCGCTAACTAAGTGTAAATGTGTAAAGTTTAACATATCTTCCTATAAAAGTCATTATCGTGCGAGTAGCAGTTAAAGAAGCTACCGGTGTCTCTGCCGTCGAAGGAGGACTCCCACTAAGCACACCGACAACAGAAAGATTCTCTTCATCTGAAGAAAGAAGAAAATTTATAAAAGGTATTTACAAGTTTTACGTGTGAGTATTAAATAAACTAGAACGTTAAAATTTGTCTTAATATAAAGACGTAAATAAATCAATATTATAATCTGAGATTGAAAGCATATTTAATAGTTGTCTTAGATATGATAATATCTCAGTATTTGTAAATTGTTTGCCAATGTTGTTCTAAAATAATTATTATATGCATTGTAGGTATATATCAATCTCGGCATAGTTTGTGTTTCTCTTAAGACCTACGTTGTTAGTATTGATATAAATACTAAGAGGCGGTGGAAAACAAACGATGTATGTTGTATTTCAGAGAAACGATAATCTACAAAAAAATCATAACTAATATTTTAGTATTACATGCGCTCTGAAATTTTTTTAATATTGTATTTTTTCTAATTAAAATAGGTATTATTTTGTGTATGTTTTCTTTTGCGTTTGTATTAATATATGCAAGAATCTTAATATACAAATATTATTTAAATTAAAATAATTTTGTTTTATTTAATTGTGCCAATTAATGCACGAAGATTGTTTTTTGTTGATATCTCTTAACCTGGATCGTCCTAGGAATACGAGCCAGGTAAAACGATTCAATTATTTTATTTTATTTTATTTAAAAAATATTAAAATATAAAGGGCGTTATTGAGCGTTTCTTTACAATATGGTTTTACCAACTTCGAGCCTTTATTAATAATTTAAAAAGATGTATTTCATCCTCTAAAGGTTAAAGAATTTGTTATTAATACACTTAATTTACGGTAACAGTTGCATTTTTTTGTGTCGAGTTTAACGTAGCTCTAATGTTAGTATCAGAGTCTGTCCCCTTATTCACCTACTTATTGTCGACCAGCTATGTCTAGTATATTCATCCGCAAGTAGACCGCGTGCACACTGTTTAAGGAAAACAAAACAATTCATAAAGAAAATATTATTCTAGCAGGAAAAATAAATTTGCCAAAAAAGAAATATATATTTATGATAAATTTCCTATCAATACCATGGATATGCAAAAATTTCATTTTGGTATACGTTCCATAAACAAAATTTATTTCAGTCGTATACATCAAAATGTACGCATACACGATATGTATGTAATTCAAATGTGGATATGAAAGTATTTGAATGGATATATTACGTCAATGTAAACATCAACACGTATTTATAGCTCGAGGCATAACTCCCGATAAACGTAAAATATGCACCAGATGTACTTCCAGAAATCCCTGAAAGAAATTCGTATCTAAAATATGGAAGGTGCACGCGATGCTCTAACGTCCTTTGCGGGTGATACATATGCAAAAACAGGATATATAAAAGATACGTAGCGCGTTTTGGTTCACGTTATTTCCTATATTAACTCTATTAGCGTGATTAAAGTTGTTCCTAATTTAATTGACCTATTTGTGTAATAAGAGAAGGCAACCTAATCAATTATAGGGCACATAAGTCTCTCTATTTTTTCATTACACCCTCGAGATCGAGGTCTGAAGTTAAGTTTAGTTAAGGGTGATATGAGGGTTTTCTTTAGATTGGAACTCCGTTCTTACGTATAATTTTCGAACTAAATTTATTTCATTGTCTTAGTATACGACCATAAAAAAATTGTTTTTCTTATGAAAATAAAAATATATAATAATAATTATACCTTTCCTATCCAATGGAATACCAATTAAAAGAGAGTTTAATGATAATACAAAGAATATGCTCTTAATTCTAAAGAAATACACATATGATGGAAAAACTAAGGAATTAAGATAATTGACTAATAGAATTGAAGGTCTTTAGCAAAAACGACATACGAGGTGTAGCAATTTAACTCCCGGATTGGTTCAAAATATTGAAACACAAATGGAGAAATACAAAAAGTGTTTGATATTTACTCTATCCATTGATATTAATACACTTATTGCAATCTTCAGCAAATGCATTCGAAGAAATGGAGTTTAATTCGGTGGTTACATTTTCCTGAATACCTATCCTCTAGGTATTGAAACCTTTTCCCGTTAAGAGAAGTGTTCACTTTAAAAAGAGGAAAAAATCCGATGAATGGGGTTGGTGATTATCTCAACAACTCCTTATTTCGCGGGAAATGCTCACACAATTAGTGGAGATTGTGACGGTGCATTGTCATGTAAAAAGAACCAACTAACGTTTTCTCGAAATTGTGGTCGCACTTGCGAAATTCATTTCAGTAATCCCTTCACCACTTCAAGGTAGTATATGTACTAGTAACAGATTATTTTTAAACATTCCACATGGGTTACACCCTGTCCATTCAAAAACGTAGTCGGCATGGTTTTGTCTCTGTGTTGCTCATCCTTAAGATTCTGTGTCGCAACCTTTGCATAAATCTTACTTTTTTCCAAGTCTTCATGCAAAATTTGTCGGATTGTCTCCTTGTTTAATCCTTCTGCCACCATTTGAGGGGTCATTCGTCGATCTTATACCACAAGTTCACGCACTTTCACAATCTTGAACTGTTCCAGCGTCATTTTGTACACTCTCACGTCCATCTCTAAATCGCTTAAAGCATTCAAACTCAGTAAGTACGACTTCAGGTGTTGTTACCTTACACAGATTTCAGCATCCCGTAAGTTTCTGTTGCAGTTTTACCTAATTTTTCATCAAACTTTATTATTTACTCTTTGCTCATTATGATTGACAGAAACACAATGTATGCGCTAGCGTTCCCACGCAGAAACTAACAGATGTCCTATCTTCGCTTGACCGGAATCATGGGGAGACTATAAACCAGCATCAATCCAAAAATTAAATTGCCACACTTCGTATATTCAAAAATATTTTATTTCCATGAAACTAAAGAAAAAACTGATTTTCTTACTTTAATTTGAAGTACTAAGCTTGTAACTTTTCACGAGTATTAAAACACATTGAGTATCATAACATATATTAAATAATAATGTAAAACAACTTATGAAAAAAATAAAAACTAATGGACTTTTGTTGTTTCTGACTAAAAAAAAACAATCAATAGGTTTTAAAAACTTGTGAATTTGGAGGACTAATAAAAAAGAAACCAGAAAACTTTAGTTCTCACACCAACAGCTGTCGTCGTCATTGTCTAAATCCACTTCATCAGTTTCTACAGAATTCAACTGTTGTTCAAAAATATCTTGGTATAGCAGCTTTTTTGTTTCAATCACGTAGTATGTATTTCAAGCAAAGATTTTAAATTTTTAGGTTTGGTCGTTGATATAGTATTGGAGGCATCAAATAAGGGCTGCAAGAATAATGTTAGGCAGTCGATTTTTTTTATTGACAATTTTTCATAAATACGTATTCAAATCCTTTATCCATCTTGATCGTTTCTACTTTTTTAATTTGGATTTGCTGGTCTAAGATTTCAAAAACTAACTTTCAGTTACTTCATTAACATTAAGCATATATCCAATATGTCTACTTTTGTATGTTTAAATGGCAAAGGTTTGTGGTATGCATTTTTTATACTTTCATTCCATTTTTCTGGTAAATGCACAACTCCAAATTTTCTTCTTCTTTTCGTAAGTGCACAATCTTGGTTACTTGGTAAATATAAACAGCCACATGCAGGAAAAATATGTATAATAGATTTAGACAAGAGGAGATAGTGAACAAGGACGTACAAAAAATACCACATGACATAGTACCTGTTTTTCCGTGGAAACCCTTCAATAAACATAGGATTAAATCTTTGATTGAGTTGGTCTCTACTTGATGTAAACCCATTTCAATGTGAAATAAAACAAACAAATGTTTATAATTTCCACTGTATTTAATAACAACGACAGCTGTTTCACTACACTGTAGCTTCTTCAGGTTGACATATACAATAATAACTATCTACATACACTTAACTCTTATATATAGTGTGGGGTTATTAGGAATTCTTAGAATTAATATATAAAGAACAATTTCTTGCATAAAACTATCGAGTATATACAAAAAGTACATGTAACTAAATATATTGCTAACAGATATGTGTGAAATTATGGAAACTGTATTACTGACTGAACAGATTTAACAATGGTGATGAGTTTAGGTCCACTTGATCGTTTAATAAGTTGTCTGAATGTTTATAATTAATAATTTTTAATGTTTCTAGTAAATCTAGTTTAATACTTTTATTTTCAACGTGAAGAATATCAAAATCTTTATTAAAACTGTGACTATTATCTATCAAATGATTCGCGCGAATCATTTTTTCGGTTTATGTAAGCGGAGTAATGATCAGCGATCCGTGTTTTAAAAGCTCTTCCTGTTTGACCTATATATCCGTTAGTACATGTACCACAAGTTAACCTATAGACTCCCGATTTATTGTTGTGATTAGTTTTTCCTTTATTATTTTTGATGTATTTCGCAAGGTTATTGTTAGTTTTATGTTAACTTTCTCTTTTTTAAGTAATTTTGTTAGTTTTATTTGGTCCTCCACTAAGTAAGTGAAAGATTTGAACTTTTTAATTGTATTGTCTTCAGTAACTGGATAAATTTCTTGTAACGTTTTGTTGAATAATCTCTTAGAAATTAATTTATCTATTAAATTTGGGTCGTATCCATTGTTAAAGGCAATTTGTTTAATAATATTATTCTTTCCTATAGTCTGAAGTGGACATAGGTATACTAATTAATCTATGGATCATACTGTGGAAAGCTGCTAGTTTGTGTTAGTATGGATTGTTGGATTTGTAATGAATGGTTATGTCAATATGTGATTCTTTGTGGTAAATTGAAAATTGCACTTGGTTATTGACTCTTTTTACCGTAAGATCTAAGAAATTGATACTATTATTCACTTCTTTTTCTAGTGTAAATGTAATATGAGAATTAATTGAATTAATAAACTCAAAGAAATTATTCAATTGTCTGTTTGTACCTGTGTATCCTACCAAAATGTCGTCAACATATCTGTACCAAAATAATACGTTCTTAGTTAATATATTATTCTCAAAAATCTTACTTTCTAAATTGTCCATAAAAATTTCTACTAAAAGAGGTGATAAAGGATTTCCCATAATTAATCCACTATTGCACGTATAAAATTTATTCTCAAATGAAAAGTAATTCTGTTCTACGCAAACAGATAATAATTGTAAAATCTCATCTTTTATAAGAATGTTAGTTTTGTTACATTCTAACATCCTTTTAATTAATTCAACTGTTTCAGTAGGTGGTAGACTCGGGAAAAGGTTTTTTACATCGAATGAAATTAATTTAGTGTTATCAGGTAACTTAAGATCTTTCATATTATTGATTATTTGAAAACTATTTTCGATACTATATTTAGGTTTGAATTTTGTATGCTTAATTATAATATCTATCAAACATTTTGCAACTTTAACTTGCTGGTGCTGTAACATATGAAACAACTGGTCTGATCGGATAATTTTCTTTATGCAATTTAATTAAAGAATATAGTTTCGGTGGTTGTGGATTCATTACTTTTAATTTCTGTCTTTCATAATAATTACTTATATTAAACAGGCGAGGCGAATTATTAATTTTAAAATTTTCATTTAGATAGCAGTGTCGAAAATAAGAAAAGAGCATCGAAACTGTAGATTTTAAATCAATACAGAAGATGAAGGCGATACTTTTGACCATTTATTTATTTTTATATTTTACACACCTTGAATATTATATGCACGTAGTAATAAACTTCCATTCTTCCATTTGAATTTTTAATTTGTTAAGTGATTACTTTTAATATCTGTGCTGCATTGATACTTGAAAATAGTACCCTATACCATGCTTAAAGATACCAATTCTTTATTAAAGTAAATTTGAATACTTGTAATGATGGAATTGTTGTTTCACCTAAAGTTATTGATGAAAATTTAGCGTTTTAACAATTTTTGATATAGTATTGCGGCGATATTTTCAAACTATGCATAATTTATAAATGGCCAAGCTTGTCACTTAATAAAAATAACTATTTTTGATTAATTTTATTTCTACTATGTCTAATGCAAGCCATGGCAACTGATATTCGATAACTTTAACAATTTCGAGGACAGACAGGTATTTTTAAATAGCATATTTTTAGTACTTTTCACTGCCACGTAAATATACAGAGTGTTATATTTATTTTTTTATTGAAATTTAAGTTTAGCGAATGATGTGTAATTCTAAATATGGTGCGCTGAAATATTTAAACTAACATTAAATTCAGATAGACAAATAAGATCTTCACTAATTGATTCCATATTCTAACCTAATCCTTTGATTGTTAATAGCTTTTTCATAAAAAAATTTCAAAAGTTTTTGGCAAAAAGTCGTTAATACCAGCAAAGAAAGGTCTATTATAAAATGCAATATAATGCGTATAATTACATTTAAAAATATACGTTTCCGTTGATTCGTCGTTCTGAAACACTGTGTGTAAATAAACATATCGTTAGCTTGTGAAACTCATTTATCTACATTATTATATACTATAATCGAATTTATCGCTTTACTAGAACACCCGGTAAGTATCTATAATACTGAATTCATAACCCCAGCGATCCGATATAACCACGGATGACGGTATCTTTTGTGCCGTTGTGTCTGTAGATGAACGGTCGCTATGCCCAAGTGCGATATTTGTTTCTTGAGTGTCTCACGTTATGAGGATTCTATAATGTGTGCGGCACCTCTATGTGCTAAAACTTTACATATAAAATGTACAAACATTACGACTGAAGAACTATGTGATTTAAAAACATCTGGAAATATAAAAAGCTGGCGGTGCAGTGTGTGTGAAGAGAAACAGGCTCCCTTCCCGCAAGAAAAACCTACAGCGAATTTGCAAGTACCTCTAGTTAACGACTCCAATGTCATGAGCGGTATTAATATCGAGAATATTATGGCTACTAAGATAAAACAAGCAATCAATAGCGTTACAGAGGAAGTTATAAACTTACTAAAAGTTGAAATAAATAAACTACACATGTATAATGGAAACTTTTCGGATGAATTAGATAAATTGCGTGCGGAAATAACTACATTAAAAAGAGAGAATTCCAATTTAAAAAGAGAACTTATTAATTTTAAAACGTATTCCGCATTTTCCGCAAAAGATTATAATCCTACACCTGCAATTGATTCTAACGTGCTACAAAAACAGAATTCAAAAAACACGAATCTTACAAAAAAAGTTGATATGCACTCACTAGAAAATCGGAATACGGAAATAAATGTAAATAATGATGACAGAATACCAAATAAAAAGTCGTATACAGAGATTCTCAAAACTTATGAACTGCAGAAATGCGACGCAGAGGTTACCGACACTGAACAGGCTGGTTCTCAGGTTGTTATGAATCGCAGAAGAATGCCCTCCGAAGAGAAAGAATGGATTAAGGTGCAAACAAAGAAAACGCAGAAAAGGAATAAATTATCTGTTACTGGTAGTTCCACCACAACTAAGATAAGGGCAATTCCAAAACAATCATACATGTTCGTATCAAGAATACAACCCACCACAGAAGCATCTGATATCAAGACACATTTGGCTGACTTTTTTCCAGAAGCGGTAGTGGAAGATCTCACATCATCTCATCCAGAAGTATACAAATCTTTTAAAGTAACCATTAGCCAGTCTAACTTCGAAAAGGCTCTGGATCCGACCATGTGGCCATCAGGGGCATATGTTTCGAGGTTTTTTCACCCACGTCGCGGGAATACAAACCGAACGTAGGAGTTCATTGTAA
This sequence comes from Amphimallon solstitiale, assembly GCA_963170755.1. Classification (NCBI taxonomy): domain Eukaryota; kingdom Metazoa; phylum Arthropoda; class Insecta; order Coleoptera; family Scarabaeidae; genus Amphimallon; species Amphimallon solstitiale. The sequence continues at coordinate 39,941,887 of OY720676.1, read as the reverse complement.
TTTAAATAATGACATTGACTATAATTTCTTACTACTTAATTGTCGATCACTTACTCACGATAAGGCTGATGCAATTACTACAGATTATTTAAATTATTATAATATTAATTTTTTATGTTTCACAGAGACCTGGTTAACTTCAAACTCTGTGAGTTACATGCATATCCAGGATTTTGCTTTGAGGGCCAGCTATTCTCGTACTAATCGAAAGGGTGGGGGAGTTGCTATTTTGGCTAGGAAAGGAGTAGAGGTGACAGAGGTTAATACAAATGATTTTTCGGTGGAGGGTGTAACTGAGTTTTGCGGTGTGTATTGGAAGGTGAGGCTTTCCTCTATATTAGTTGTTCTATGTTATAGACCACCGAATAATTCTGTTGAGGATTTCTCTGTATTTTTTGAAAGTATTACAAATTTATTAGACAACTTATTTATGGTTGATGTCCCAATTATTGTTCTCGGTGACTTTAATATAGATCCTGTCAGAGATCATACTCAATATCAGATATTGAGAAACATTTTGCAGACCTATAACCTTTACAATATTGTAAGTACACCAACTCGTGGGAATTACATCCTTGATCATTTTTTCGTCAATCATAATAGGGATCATGCAAAAATATTAGTTGTAGACAATCATATATCAGATCACAGAACAGTGCTAGTAAACGTTCCTCAACTATTTAGTGCTCCTAATGGGTGTCCCATAGTTTACAAAAGAAAATTTAACAAGGAAAATGTGGATCGCTTTGCATCTGACTTGATGTGTGAAGACTGGAGCGGAGTGTATGATCATTCCAATTTTCAAGAATGTTTTGATAGATTCATTAGAATTTTTCTGTATTATTTTAATCTGCACTTCCCAATACAAAGATCGCGGGCCGTACACGCAAATAAACGCTGGGTCAATAGTGAAGTGATTACATCATCAAGCGAACTAAAGTCTTTATATTACCTTCGGTTAAAATATCCGGTTCTAGATGATTACTATAAAAAAGCTAAGATTGATCACCAATATTTAGTAGATCATACAAAGCGGACATATTATCAGAACAAAATATTTAGCTCAGAAAACCCACACAAAACAGCCTGGTCTGTTATTAAAGAATTATCAAATGCTGTACCAGATGGATCCAACTATGAAATAAAAATAAACAACAAATTACTTTTCAACCCCAACATAATAGCTCAGCATTTCAATGAATTCTTCTTATGTGCCCCATTAAATAATATCTTATTCCAGTCAACGAGCAACACTACTAACAATAATTCTACTCCCCAAAGAGTAAACAAAACCATTTTCTTAGAGCCAATATCATTCTACGAACTTTCCTATATCATATTAAATAAATTAAAAAATTCACATTCATCTGGTCCGGACGAAATTCCATCATTTGTAATCAGGGCGATTTATACCTCTATTATACCTGTTCTATCATACCTCATTAATATGTCTCTCCAGCAAGGGAAATTCCCACATATTCTGAAAACTACTAAAGTAGTTCCTATACATAAGGGTGGAGACAAATCATCTATGGGAAACTACAGGCCGATTGCACTTACATCCTGTTTTTCAAAAATATTTGAATATTGCTTCTTAGATAGATTGAATAACTTTTTGGTAAAAAATAATATACTGAGCAATTACCAACATGGTTTCAGGAAAGGCCGGTCAACTACTACTGCCCTTAATGCTTTCTATAATTTTATTGTCACTGCCATTGATGATGGTACTTACCCTGTTGCAATGTTTCTTGATTTAAGTAAGGCTTTCGACTGTGTGGACCACAGTCTTTTGATAAACAAGTTAGAGATCTTGGGGATCAGAGGTGTTGCTCTTGATTGGATAAAATCTTTCCTCATGGGTAGGAGGCAATATGTTAATATTACCTATCGCAGTTCAAACAGAATTAGTAGCCATAACTCTGAGATGATGACGAGTGGCAGAGGTGTGCCCCAGGGTTCAGTGCTGGGACCAGTGCTATTTCTGCTCTTTATTAATGACCTACCGCAAATTGTTTCAGACACCTTCATCACAATTTATGCTGACGATATTGCGCTGGTTACTGCTGCTTCAGATGACCAAATTCTTACTAAAAAATGCAACAGGATATTGAACACTGTTTCTGAATGGTTTATGGAAAACAAGCTCATTCTTAACAATTCCAAAACCACCTATATAAGATTCCATCCTTATCAATTTCAGGCGGATAAGGAGTTTTATTTGAACCTCAATCTTAACGGTAATAGGATGGTGAGAAGTGAAAATTACAAGTTTTTGGGGGTGTGGATGGATGAATTGTTAAGTTGGAAACATCACTGTGAGACACTATTAGTAAAACTGAACTCATTTTGTTTCTTGTTCAGATCCTTACGGGCGGTTTTGACTGAGCAGCAGCTGATGAGCTTGTATCATGCATACATTGCAAGCAGATTGAGGTATGGTATTGGGTTTTGGGGTACTTCGGCATTGGCTGCTGATATTTTTATATGTCAAAAGAAGATTGTGCGAATTATAGCCGGTGTCGGGCCCTCTCGCTCTGGCAAACCCTCTTTTATTGACCTGAACATCTTGACTCTGCCATGTATATTAATAGAAGACCTGGCAAACCACGTACATAATAATAAACATGATTATACATTAAATCGTGATTTGCATGGTCTCAGTACGAGATCTGGGGATAATTTCGTAATACCTAAATCAAGACTAAAATTACATCAGTACTCTCCCCAGGTACTCGCATTAAGAGTATATAATAAGTTACCATCAGTTATTAGGCATCTACGACCCAAACAGTTTAAGAACCGATTGCATCAGGTTTTGTCGGTGAAAGCTTATTACTCCCTACAGGAGTTTTTGGATTGTAATTTTAGAGTATAATCTTAAATACATGTACCTAGTTTTAAGTTCTACACTAGCAGCAATAATAAGACTAAATCCTTTGTATTGAGTGATCTGTGTATTTGTATTTTTTTACTTTTTAGTTTCTTTTTGTTACATGACTTGTCCAACGTACCAATGTATAACTTGGATTAATAAACTATACTATACTATACTACTACTATTATATGCAACGAAACTCATTATCATTAATATAAATATTTTACAATAACAAACGTGAATTCTCTAATTCTAATTTTAACCTAGATATACAAATACAAATACAACCTCTGCAATCATACAGTCAAAGGTCTTATATACACATTTCTTAACACTTTATGGTCACAAATTATTCGAATTCTATGACAATTGCCTGAAAGTTACATAGTGTTAAACTTTCTCCCTAGAAACTAGTTGCTGGGAGTGATTAAAAGCGGTCAAACGCTCCCCATGTATATCGGACTAACTTCAACAGATTGTACAAACTTAATGAAAGGATTAAGATGCGCTGGGATCAAAGGATATTATACCTTACTTATGCTTGTTAGTTATAGTAAGTAAAACTTTGTTGATTTTGAACACTTTATATGCTAGGAAACATAGACGCTCATTAAAAATTTAAAACGAGAATCTTAATTCGGATATTTCAAAATATACTTACTAAATTTTGAAAGGAGAATTGAAATTCACCATAGAAAAAGTGCATACAAAACAAATCACCATGAAGAAATTAAGAGACCTGCACAAATTATAGAAATAAAATTCAGGAATTAAAAGACGAACGTAAAAGCATTGATTTGTGGGGGCCACTTTGATATTTACTTACACTATACAGGTTTGATTCAGATTAAGTATGACATAACTAGTAACAGTGACATTTAGAAGTGCCGATAAGTGTTTTACACAAATTTCTCTTTAAAAACACAAATTTAGATTAGTTTTGGCAAGAAACAGCCCTTTATAAAGTAACACTGAAGACGACAGACGAAATGTCGGCCGAAACGTCGGTTGCTAAGAATCCAAACGATGGAAATACCACAAATAACATATCAAACGATTCATATAAAGCACTTTCGGAGCATGGATCAAAAACGTCACATTTCAAATGTAAATTTGATAGGGTAATTTTCTGTTTTGGTTGCAATTATTCAATTTTTTTAAGTGATGGCATTAGCCTATGCTCTATTGTTGATTGCACATTTATAACAAATTCGAAAAGAAATTTCAAAAAAAAAATTATTTTATAATTAGTATAATGGCCACATCTTACGGTACCTACCTATTTTAGGACAAAGAAAGACCAAGGCCTATCCGAAAAAGCATCATTCTCATTAAAATCAAATCAGATCTTCTGAAACTTTGAATGGATATATAAGATAGTGTATACAGTAAAAATACACTAGTGTAAGAAAGCAGAATATGTAAGGGGGAGTGCTCACTACCTCAATCAGTTTCTTCCAAATCCTGAATTTATTTTTTGAAATATTTAGACAATTATTTTTTTGAATCACTAAAAAAATAAAAGAAATATCATAGCATAGTCATTTTCCGAAAATATTTGTAGAAAAAAATAAAAACTGAAATTAGAAAAATATCCGAAAATTAACGATACCACAATAATTTAAAAAGTATTCTGACCACGTCCTTGGAAGAGTTGAAAAAATATTTTCTTAAATAAACTTGTAATTTGGAAAATAGAATACATTATGCAAGACTAATTGTTGGAGAAATGTTAAAGTGAAACATGGTACGGTTTCGGTTAGCAGGCAGAGTTTCGCCAGACGAGATTTATCGGTTATGAGTACTCTAACAGAGGCATAAAGATAAGGGTTTTACGATCCCCATTCATTGGTTGTTTAGACCAGATTTAAAATTTCGAATTGTTTCGAGCTTTCCTTGATGTAAATCCATGATATCCAATTAAATTATAATAAACAACAATATGAAGTTTTGAGATTTACACACTACACTAATTTATTAAAAGACACTATAACTGTTTCGCTACACAATAGCTTTTTCAAGGGATAACTATAAACTAATATTACATACAAACGTCTACCTTTATATCAAGTGTTACCCCTATATTAATAATATAAACCCGATTTAGGTAGGTATGTACATACATACATACATATTATGCATATTTTTAACATTTGCACCTTCAGAAGACAATAGTTTAATGATAAGATAATAATAATAATAATTAGCATACTAAGCACGAGAAATACTTGTGTTTTGTATTGAATCTTAGCTTTCTTACATGTTTGTTAAATTACCTGAATAAATATATATTACAGACGTAATTTGTGAATTTATATACATTTTCTTTTATTATTTACTTTCTTATACGTAGTATAAGGAAGCATTGTGATGACGAAAATTTTCGACCTCCAGATTTTTGCAGATGTCCATGTTTTGAAGTCCCCTAATTGCAAAAAAGTGGTTTTTATAAAATGTCTGTTTGTCTCTCTCTCTGTGTGTGTGTGACGATAACGGTCAAGCCGCTGTAGGTGTCAATTCCAAATTTTGTATTTACGTGTATAATCTCCATCTTGACATCCAATTAGTTTTTCAGTAAAATCGGTAGACCGGAAGTAGTAGTTTACTTCAGTGAAAAAATCGAAATTTGCAAATATTTCGTCAATTACTAAGTTTAAACAAATTTATAAAGAATTCAAAAGTACTCAGAATTAAATTTGAGAAGACTTATTAAAAAAGTTTTTCGTAATTCCTACCGGAGGTAGGTCTTTTAATCATATCGAAAACCAGTTTTTTGTGAATATCTCGCAATACTTTTCAATACCTTTTGTATAAAAATTTCAAAATTTGGACTTGAAGTAACACATTCACACGTTTATTTTTCTGAGATAAAAGTTTTAAAACGTTTTAAAACAACCTGTGTATAATTTGAAACGCTCATACGTATAATAAAATCGTGTGATGGCCACACTTTATTTTTTCTTGTGGATAATTTTCGGAAAATCTCTTCGTTTCTAAGAACCAGCAAAATGTAGATATTCTTATAATTATTAATACATCCTAACTAAAACTACCCTAAATATATTGCACTGAGCCTGACGAATACAGAAAATTTCGAGATATATGCGTTTTTATTATTAACAAGATTCCGATGAGAAAACCTGATATTATTTGATTATTGTAGATATCAAATACGTCACTAGTTTGATTGTAGACTTCATACATTATTCATTACGTTTTCATTGAGATATGTCGCCAGCATATGCTAGTGTTGTTTGTTATGAATTTTTTGATTTTGTACTATTACATCATTTGAAGCATCAGCGTACACCACTATCAGAATAAAAAGGAATGATTGAAATATCACGCCAAAATGGCACAATAAAGATAATAATAATAATAATAATAATAATAATAATAATAATAATAATAATATTGATTTATTTGCCCAACAGATATAATCCAAGACAGGACAATAATAATAATTAAAGAGTAATACACGCTCTACATATAATCAACAAAAAGATAACAAATGAAACTAAACTAGATATAAAGATATACATAAATACTACAAATTAAAAACATCCACAAAAAAAATATTAGCATTCACAGATGCATGCATCAGCGGTGCTCTACCAAGTACATTAGTCCTTGCAGTTGGTACGGTAAATGTCCGGGAAGATCTCGCCTCAATCCTTGGAACCATGAAGTTCACTTTGGACAGTAAGTATGGAGAGTCAATTTTGTTACTTAAAATGTTTACCAGGAACCTTGCACTGCATCTGTTTCTTCGTTCGTGTAAAGTTTCGAAGTTATGCCTGCGAAGTAAGGTGTCATAATCCGTACCTAAATCTGGGTAGTGGCCATCTAGCTTGTAAGACAGATATCTCAAGTATCTACGCTGAATACGCTCAATTGCATTCCGCTGAGCTCCATAAATAGGGTACCACACAGTCGAAGCATACTCCAACTTGCTAATCACGTATGCATAAAACAAAGAATCAATAGCGGGTATATTGCTAAACCTTTTACAAGATCTAAAAATGAATCCCAGAGATCTCGACGCAGAATGGGTAATACGAGTTATATGTTCATTAAAACTTAACTTGCTATCAAACAAGACACCAAGGTCAGTGACAGTGCTTTTACTTTCAAGAGTGTGACTGTCAATTTGGTAAGTCGAGTGTATCTTATTAATTCTTCTTGTATAAGATACATGAACACATTTATTAATATTTAAAGCGAGCTTGTTATTTAAGCACCAACTATAGACAGTGTTGAGATCAGCCTGTAGGCAACCAACGTCATAAGAAGTGCATATCCGACGGTAAATCTTTAAATCATCAGCATAGGCTAAGACGGAGGAGCCAATGGAAGTTATTAAGTCATTAATAAAAAGGACAAATAAAAGGGGACCTAAATTCGAGCCTTGTGGGACACCTGAAGTAGAAATATAGACTCTTGATGAGTAGCCATTATAAAAGACAAAATTAATCCTATTAAGCAGGTAAGAATTAAAAAATTTAATTACAGAAGGTCCAAATCCAAAATAAGAAAGTTTATTGAGCAAGATCGAGTGGTCTATGGAATCAAAGGCACGACTGAAATCTGTATAAATGACATCCAATTGACATCCCTCGTCCAACGCCTCAGCTATATCCTGAGTAATAGTATTTAAATTAGAAACAGTTGATCGATTCGAGATGAATCCATGCTGATGCGGTGAAAGAAAAGGCCTACAGTGATAAGAGATGAAAAAATAAATAACTGATTCAAATATTTTAGCAAAGTTAGAGATAATAGCAATAGGCCTATAGTTGCTCGTATCAGATTTATCACCTTTCTTGAAAACTGGACAAATTCTAGCAATTTTCCAGACGTCAGGAAATGTTGAAGTACGCAAGGACAAATTAAATATTTTAGTAAGAGGGACCGCAAAAATATTAGCGCAGTCTTTAATTAAATACGAAGGTATATTGTCATTACCACATATAGCTTTAGAGCTCATTTGTGAAACAGCCTTCAGCACATCCTGAGCAGTTATAACGGGCATCAGGAAGGGCGGAACATCGGAAATAGAATCAGGTAATGTAAGAATATTTGGCCTAGGCAAGTAAACATCAGCAAAGCCGTCAGCGAAAGCATCCACAATACCTTGAGGCTCAGAAAAAGTGGAGTTATTATTATGAAGTTGGCCAGGAATCCTGGAGGTATTAGATTTGGATCGGACAAACTTCCAGAAAGAACGAGGGTCGGAGGTAATTCTGTGCTGCACACATTCAATATAATAAGTATATGCTGATGAAATCTCAGCTTTAGCAAGTCTACGTATTCGTTGAAATTCAGATTTTAGAGCAGAGTAGCCTGTAGATTTCCATTTCCTGTGATAGTATTTTTTCAATTTCAAGAGATTTATAATACTAGAGGTAAACCAAGGAGGAAAAGTAAGTTTAGATACAGTAGTCATTGTAGGAACAGATAGGTCCATGATGGCATAAATCCTAGAATAGAACCGATCAACACAGTCGTTAACCCCAGAACATCGGTCAAGAAAAGACCAATCTACTTCGAGTAAGTCGGAATATAATTTACTGAAATCAGCTCTTCTGAAGTTATACCTTTTGTTACCATTGTTAGAACGGAAAGCCGGTACGCGATGATTCTGTGTAAATTCCAAGTCAAAATACAAAGCAGGATGATAGTTATCCTCAGGAACTAAAGGATCAATATCGCGAGCCACCTCAATGTCGCAATCAATGTTCGATAAGATTAAGTCAAGCAATTTATTGTCAGCATTAGTGACAGTATTATATTGTTTTAGATTAAATGATGCCATGAAGGAGAAAAGAAGATCCAACCTTTGAATCAGAAGTAGTACTAGAATTATTAAAATGCGGCAGGTTAAAATCACCCACAATAAGGACAGGATAGTCAGAGATGGTCAGTTCCAGCATACCTAAAAATAGTTCATACTCCATGTAACTCATGTCAGGAGGAATATAAAGCAAGACAATGTAATATGTAAAGCTCCCAACACAAATCCTGCAGACCAGCAAATCAACCAAAGGAATAGTTGACCTAAAGGATCTGGTATCAACTACACTGCATTTAATACTATTATGTAAACCAATAAGATAAGATATTTCGTTAGTTCTCTCGTAGGCAAATTCAATATGGAAAAATAAGCTATAACCTGTGAACTGTAATTTCAATTTTTTGCTTTGATATTTTTGGCTTTGGTTTGTTATATTTAATGGTGTTTTCAAGTACAATCTAGAATTGTAGGTTCAACAAGAACATTAGTTTTACTATTCAGGCAGCGTCAACGATTGGTACTGTTAAAATATGACGAAGTTATAAATGTGTACAAAATGTTAACGCTACAAACTCCAAAAAGGGGAACAGTAATTGTCATGAACATCTCCAAAATACTAAGTAAGATAAAGGGATTGTTTCAATGACAATATGTTATAACGAATTTATTATAGGACCGGCAAAATCAACGGCACAATTAAAGAATATAAAAAAACTTGTGAACTACGACCCCCTAAAAGACGAATTAAAAAAATACCTGCTAATGATTACATTAGCAGGTGAATTAAGTACAATTTAAAATCAAGAAGATATAATGGTGAAATACAGCATGCATCATTTTCACGAAATATATTTTTTAACAAATTAATATCGGTTGTTAAAATTCAATAGCTATGGGAGAAACTCATTTTGCAAAATCGACATTTTGTCTTTGTGAGGACGCGAGGCAACGTCTTGAGAACTTTAATAATATGCAAACTGGAGTATTCGTCTCACGTAGATCAATATTATCTACATTTGAAAGGAAAGTTTGCATTTTTTAGCAGCAACTCTAAGAGCCGTGAACTTTAGAATAAAGTAGGCGTACATACATAATGCGCCCACATGTAGGTGTGTTTAGATCATTTTGAATGTCTGTATTCGAAACTTTGAGTCTCTTAAAACTTTTGCGCTTACGAAAATTTGATGTACCCATATTCCCAAGTTTATTTCCTTAACAAAGACAGATCACGTATTTGCTTTTTATAACGCGAAAATGGATTTTGCAAAACATGACCTGAACTCTTCTTTAAATGTATGTCAAATAAAGCATTTATGTCCTTTGAAAACGATAAATGTTTTGTGGGCGAAAGATAATAAATTTGTTTTACCATTTAAGAATTACATTTTAAGCGTTAAATTATTAGAATAAACGAATAAAACCGTTTTAGGAGCGTGCATAGCATTAAAAAATCCCTTATGCATAGTGGTAATGTTTTTGCACCAAATAAATTGGACATGTTTATTGGAAAAGTAAAAAGGGTTTTGAATTGTATCAATTTGTCAATTACACTATTTAATTGAAAAACATTAAAATACATACTAATCCTCTTCCTTAAATAATACTGCAACTAAAGTCACTGCTTCTGTAGGTTTCGCATTCCGTATGTTGATTTTCTTTCCTCGCTCGTTGGTTAGCACTGCTATAATAGCATCACGTGTGGTAGGTTCGGTTTTGTGGAGCAGGGAGAAGTTCCTTCTACAGATAGTACCGTTCTGTGTTCTCACAATTACCGATCTAGGAGTAATAGTTGCCTCAATGACCTTACCGCTAACCCAGTGTCTAGGAGATGCCTGGATCCTAACTTGATATACCTTGCATAGTTCCTCGGGTTTCTTGCTTCCACGGTCTGCATACCTTTTCTGCTGTTCTCGCACTCTCGACAACTCCGATTACACCCCTTGCCTTACTAGTGCAGCCTGTGATGTTGGGAGTGTTGTTTTAGTCGCCCTGCTCATCAGTCTTTATGCGGGGATCTTAGTACATCATTTCTAGGTGCGTTTCGGTAGCTAAGGAGAATCATTTGTATGTCTGACCCTTCTTGCAAACATTTCTTTATTATGCTTTTGGTAATCTGTACGCCCTTTTCAGTAAGGCCGTTACTTCTAGGGTGATAAGGACATGATGTCTGGTGCTTAAACGACAAATCTTTAGTGGAGTTTATGAATTCTGCGGAATTATAGCACGGACCATACGGGATGCCGAACTAGACGAACCACATTTTTAGATGGTAAATTATTCCACTGGTACTTTGTGATTTAAGTTGCCTGAAGTCGACAAACCCCGAATAGCTATCTATGATAGAAATATATATTGAGAAGATGTAAATAATCTCTATATGAGGCCAAAATTGACACAAATTGAGTAACATTCCAGCATATAGACCTTCGTTAAATGATTTTACATTTACTTAAACATAACCACTTTAGTAACAATAATCGAGTTTCTCTTGTTACAAAGTCAGTTATGCCAAATATTGTTTTCATCTTTTTAATAATATAGTATAATTGTAGTCTTCAAATATTCACTAATTTTTTCAGCATTAAATAATACTGTCACTATATTAATTTAACCGAACGAAATATTTCTAGCAATTAAAAAAATATGTTTTTATAAAAGTGTTGCAAATAATATCAGTACTATATTCATACTGAAAATAGGTAATAAAAAATGTCTCTCGAATTCCTTTCTTCTTATTTTCTAATCATTTTGTTATTAGTTTGACCATATATGTGTGTTATACACATACACACATTTTTTGATCGAAAATAAATTTGCTAGACACATTTGTTTGAATGCAGTAAATAATAAATAATTATCAACCAACAATATATTTTTTTCCATTGCTTAAAACATCTTTAAGTTACAACAAAGTTGCTGGCGTAATAATAATTTATGACCACCAAAGGCTATTTGTAACTGACGTAAAGCTGTTGGGAATGTTAAGATACGATTTATGTTTTGCAGTATTAAGTTTTATGCACAGTTTATTCATTCATTACAGCCATTTTCTTTTGCTTTTCCGCTTTTGTCAATTGCGTTTCACTATTTGTCAAATGACTTTCCATGTTTTTAAATGTCAGCTGAGTTTGTCAAATGGATTTCCCTTTTTATCAAATTACTTTCCCTTTACATCAATAGCTTTTCTTGTTTATAAATGTATATCGCTACTATTTTATAAAAAAATATAGCAATTTACACATTAAAGTGAGAAATTTATTTTGTATTTAGATACAAACACAGTGTATCATCTACGTAATATAAACATAACTTAATTAAAAATTTATCTTTAAACAGTTGTGTCAATTTTGTGGACTTATACGTTCAGATGCATTGTGTACTGCCTTATATAATTCATTTTCACTGGTTGACTGTGTTCTTTTTATTATTTGCTTTCACTGGTTAAATAACACTTCTATTAGATTTAGAAAAGGCTGTATGTAAGTAGGAAGAAACGTTGGAAAATAACCATAACTCCCTCGCTTCTATGGAATCTTACATTGTCCATAACAATATGAGCCCCTTCTACACTGTCATTATGTAAATGTTAAATTAACGTTGTGAGAAATTCAGAAAAGAAGAATAGTTGTTTGCGAACCAAGTGCGGGAAGACTATTTTCCCGCATGAGCGCACATTGTAAGCACGAGCGACCGCAGGAAGCGAGTGCTTTAAATTGGGCGAATGCGTGGAAGATGTCTTCACGCAAGTGCTTTGTACAATATTTTTTGTACGAACATTAAATTAAAAAAACATTATTGATTAATGTCATTGGTATCATACCTAACCTAAGATAGATTACCTAATTAATTTAAGCATTTCATGTAGGTATGTAACTATTACCCACCGTTCCCTAAAATTAAGTTATTATATTCTTACACATGGCAAACATGAGGTATCTATTCTTATATTTATAAATTTATAGTATATTTATTGCGTTTTTTGGTTTAAATACAAACAATTCCGAACTGCCAATATGAATGTCGATGTGGTTCCAATAGGTGGCGCTTGAATCTTGCTTAAGATGTCGCTTAAAATATTGTCAAATAGATGGCGCCACAATTTTTTTGGAAGAATTTTTAATTATTACTCCTATTTCCCCAACTTTTAGTGAAGAATAGTGGAGGGGAGTAGTATTTTATAGACTAAATTTTATTACTACCAAGTTAGATTTTTTTCTAAATGTCCCAAAGTGCCAGTGTTATTTTCAATTTTTACAGTCGCCTCAACCGGGAAAACGTATTTCCCAGTCGAGCTACACATGCGCCAAATGTCACTTTACAGGCGGTGAGTACAAAAAAAATTTTCTCCTTCCAAGATCATTCTGTTATACTGCACTGCGTAAGCAAAGCGAGCTTAATGCTCGGTGTATTTCTTCTTTCAAGAACAAATGACACTTTTTTAACACAATAATAAAAGTTGCTCTATTAATCGTAGATAGTGATATTTGTTGAAGAAGTGGCCATTGGTTTAAGCACTTTTCTTGTAACTGGCTGAGGGTTAAAGAACAACCCAGGTCAACCCAGTCACAAATCTGTTCTTGTTGAGCACTTAATAATTTTTGTTGCCGATGTACTGCACTTACATTTGCAGTATTATTAGTTCTCCTATATGTTGCATAAATTTTTTTAACTGTATCCGGCATAACGAAATGAAATTTTGAATTAAGTTATGTTTATATTACATAGAGGTTTCCACCGTGTTTGTATCTAAATACAAAATAAATTTGTCACTTTAATGCGTAAATTGCTACATTTTTTTTATAAAATGTAAGGGGTAGACATATCTACATATAAACAAGAAAAGCAATTGATATAAAGGGAAAGTAATTTGACAAAAAGGGAATTTCATTTGACAAATTCAGCTGACGTTTAAAAACATGCAAAGTCATTTAATAAATAGTGAAACGCAATTGACAAAACCGGAAAAGCAAAAGAAAATGACTGTATTCAAATAAAAAACATAAAGTTGCCAAAATTATATCAAAAAAAGGCAATAGCTCAGTAATGGTCAGTTTTAAAACAATAACGTCTTACATATTTTTATGCCTAAAAATTGTAAGTTTAACTTTTTGACTAAGAATTATACACTGAATACAAAAGTGCAATAATAAGTGTTTCATTTAAAAAACAATAACTATGGTCAGCCACCAAGTTATGAAACAGCCTGTATAATACAAAATAATTTGAAAAGGTGCTCCCAATAAGTGGCTACCACAGGGAAGAAAGCGCTTCGAAATATATTTTCTCATAATGTCATAATCTGCCTTCCCCGCGCAGATGAGTTTTGGTTTTGAAAATTACTTACTTATTACAGCTTATTATAGCTCATCCACCCACAAATATTATTGAAAATAACCTTCACTTTACTGAAAAATTCTTTTAAATTTTTTTATTGATAGGCTAATATCACCAGCTTAAAGTACTATTTACTCTACGTTTTAAAGGGTATTTGTAGGCCGTTGATGTATATTAAAAAGAGCGTTGGGCCTAAGATTGACCCTCGAGGTACGCCACTGTCAACGTTATGTAGCATGGCTGCTATTTCTTATTTTGACGCTTTGTTTATTATTTGTAAGGTATGATTCAAGACATTTTTTAGTAATGCTTCAAATTGCTCTGGCATGTAAAGCAAAACATTGTTGTTCAATATGTCGAAACGCCTTGGGCAAGTCAATAGAGATACCAAGACACTGTTGCGTGACTTCTAAAATTTCATAAATTGCATTTAAAAATAAAAGGAAACCGCCGCTCTATCGCCAAAAGCCCATGTTGATTCAAAAAGTAAACCAAAACCATACAAATAATTTGTTTGCACATAATGCTTCCATAAATCTTAAGGAACACTGAAAGCAAACTTATAAGTCGATAATTTCAATAGAATTTCTATAATCACTTTTATATATTGGCCGAAAGTAGGGTACTTACGCCGATTCTAGACCACTCCTCCCCCTCTCACCCTACTACCCCTCACCCCCCTCGCCCTAGTGGCGCCCTCTACCAACCCAACTGATATGGCGCCCCCTCGCAGTCGCCAACCCAACTAAAAATTGCAGATTTCATCATTACCAACCCAACTAAAATTGCAGATTTCATCATTACCAACCCAACTAAAATTGCAGATTTCATCATTACCAACCCAACTAAAAATTGCAGATTTCGTCATTACCAACCCAACTAAAAATTGCAGATTTCATCATTACCAACCCAATGTGGCGCCCTCTGACGGCCACTAACCAAACTAAGAAATGGCAGATTTCATCATTACCAACCCAATGTGACGCCCTCTCACAGCCACTAACCAAGAAATGGCATCTCTCATGATTGCCATAATGCAGCATCCTCTCACGGTCACTAGCCAAACTAAGGTGACGTCAGACAAAATGGCGGACCATCAAGATGGTCTTTGTTTCTAGAGAATTCCTGAATAAATTACCAGGCTTGCTATCGCGCTTCTCAATGTACTTCAAACAGGTCTAAACATGTTTCCAGCGGAAACCGCAACGGCTGTCTGCTTCTGTGATAGCCGCATGCTTGAAATGTATATCTCACTTATAAAATAAAATAAAACAAACAATATATTTTTTAAGAAAAACAATGTATTTATTATTATTAATTAACAATATGACCAAGTTTCATACCCTCAAGATGGTCGATAAAAATATAAACTTTATATCTAAGATCGGCATACCATTTCAAAATTATAAAATAAATATACAGTATGCTACTGGACGAGATAGCAACCAAATATGAATATACAGGACGTTTCAAAGGTAGGGATTTTTAGAAAAGCAAGATGGCGAATCCAAGATGGCCGCCAAAAATCTAATAAACTAATGTCACGTCAAGCATCCAATCTATCAAAACCATGCACTCGAACTCCTATGAAACATCATCTCAAAACCATCGCTAGAATCAGCTCACGTCATGAAGCGGTTCTGAAACCCCTATATTAAAACCACACATTCAAACCACTATCAAATCCCTCTTTTCTCAAAAAGCCATCCAACCATCCATCAATCCATCCATCCATCCATCCATCCATACATCCATACATCCATCCATCCAACCATCAATCCATCCATCAATCCATCCATCAATCCATCCATCCATCCATCCATACATCCATCCAACCATCCATCCAACCATCCATCCATCCAACCATCCATTAATCCATCCATCCATCTGGACGAGATAGCAACCAAGTATGAATATACAGGACGTTTCAAAGGTAGGGATTTTTAGAAAAGCAAGATGGCGAATCCAAGATGGCCGCCAAAAATCTAATAAACTAAGGTGACGTCAGGCATCCAATCTATCAAAACCATGCACTCGAACTCCTATGAAACATCATCTCAAAACCATCGCTAGAATCAGCTCACGTCATGAAGCGGTTCTGAAACCCCTATATTAAAACCACACATTCAAACCACTATCAAATCCCTCTTTTCTCAAAAAGCCATCCAACCATCCATCAATCCATCCATCCATCCATCCATACATCCATACATCCATCCATCCAACCATCAATCCATCCATCAATCCATCCATCAATCCATCCATCCATCCATCCATCCATACATCCATCCAACCATCCATCCAACCATCCATCCATCCAACCATCCATTAATCCATCCATCCATCTGGACGAGATAGCAACCAAGTATGAATATACAGGACGTTTCAAAGGTAGGGATTTTTAGAAAAGCAAGATGGCGAATCCAAGATGGCCGCCAAAAATCTAATAAACTAAGGTGACGTCAGGCATCCAATCTATCAAAACCATGCACTCAAACTCCTATGAAACATCATTTCAAAACCATCGCTAGAATCAGCTCACAACCGGATCATGAAGCGGTTCTGAAACCCCTATATTAAAACCACACATTCAAACCACTATCAAAATCCCTCTTTTCTCAAAAAGCCATCCAACCATCCATCAATCCATCCATACATCCATACATTCATCCATCCATCCATCCAACAATCAATCCATCCATCCATCCATCCATACATCCATCCATCCATCCATCCATCTATCCATCCAACCATCCATCAATCCATCCATCCATCTGGATAACATAGCAACCAAATATTAATATACAGAACATTTCAAAGGTAGGGATTTTTAGAAAAGTAAGATAGCGAATCCAAGATGGCCGCCAAAAATCTAATAAACTAAGGTGACGTCAGGCGAAATGGCCGACTATCAATATGATCGATCAAAATATAAACTCAACTTCTAGAAAATACCCAACTCCATATCACGCATCACAACAACAACCACCACCACAACCACCCAACATAGTTTCAAACGCCACAACACCAGACCAACTTAGGAAGATACATCTAGGTCAAACCCCAACACAACATACTTTCAAACGCCACCACCGCGGATTTACATCTAAGATCGGCATACTTTGTCAAAATCATAAAATAAATATATAGTATGGTACTGGATAACATAGCAACCAAACATGAATATACAAGACATTTCAAAAGTAAGACTTTTAGAAAAGTAAAATAATGAGCCCATATTTTTAAGAAAACAATTTATTAAAAATAAAACAACTACACACATCAAACAAACCTCAACCATACTTTCAATTTCACAAATATCAAAATTTAAACAAAACAATCAAATGCAAAGGCAAGGAATGTTCTCGAGATGACCCATATAGTGCAATATAACAATGCAGTAAAACGATAGAGGTGAGATACATGGTCTATCAAAAATTTTTATTACCCACTTTTTTCAGCAATCAAAACTTTTTTTGACAAAACACTATACATATGAAAATAGACATAACATTAAATATTTCCATTTTAGAGATACCCCAGTTTAATCTCAATTTTAAATAACAAATTCTTAAATTGATTTAGTTAACTTTCTTATAATATTTAAAAAAAGGTTGAAAAAGAAAACATACTAAGTCCCACAACAGATAAAATATGTACTATCTTTTCACACTTCATGTTTAGTACCATCATTAGAAGAAATATGCTTGAGGTACAGCTTTTAATATGAAATTTAGAGGTTTTTATGCAAAATACATAGTTTATCACTAATAAAACTAATTTTGAAACACATTGTCCACATAGCAAATACCACTTCCTGTACATTTTAAAAAATAACAATTTTTATATATCATAAAAGAACCAAACAAAAAACTAATATAAAGACAGCATTAACGTTCTAGCCAAAACATTTGCAAAAATATTAAATATATACTTGTTCTAAAAATGCTTCTATCTCTCTTTTTACAGTTTATGTTTTGTACAGCAGCGAATGTATTACATTCCCTTTGAAATTACATAAAAATCCATGCAATACACTTAAAACATTTGAAAAATCATGTTTGGTAAGCCCACTATATATCAATATTTAAGACAAAAAATTATTATTAATTTTCCATCTACAGATACCCCTGCTTAATATCAATTTGAATTAACATAAATTCATAAAATGAGTCTATCTTTTACAGTTCGTGGGTTGTACCATCATTAGAAGAAATATGCTTGAGGTACAGCTTTTAATATGAAATTTAGAGGTTTTTATGCAAAATACATAGTTTATCACTAATAAAACTAATTTTGAAACACATTGTCCACATAGCAAATACCACTTCCTGTACATTTTAAAAAATAACAATTTTTATATATCATAAAAGAACCAAACAAAAAACTAATATAAAGACAGCATTAACGTTCTAGCCAAAAGATTTACAAAAATATTAAATATATACTTGTTCTAAAAATGCTTCTATCTCTCTTTTACAGTTTATGTTTGTACAGCAGCGAATGTATTACATTCCCTTTGAAATTACATAAAAATCCATGCAATACACTTAAAACATTTGAAAAATTATGTTTGGTAAGCCCACTATATATCAATATTTAAGACAAAAAATTATTATTAATTTTCCATCTACAGATACCCCTGCTTAATATCAATTTGAATTAACATAAATTCATAAAATGAGTCTATCTTTTACAGTTCGTGGGTTGTACTATCATTAGAAGAAATATGATTGACGAGCGGCTTTTAATATGAAATTTAGAGGTTTTTACACAAAAACATAGTTTATGCCTAATAAAAACTAATTTTGAAACACATTGTACACATAGCAAATACCACTTCCTATACATTTAAAAAATAACAATGTTTATACATCATAAAAGAACGAAACAAAAAACTAATATAAAGACAGCATTAACGTTCTAACCGAATTCGAGCCATACTTTCCCATGTTTCGTGAGCTGTTGCATTGTCCTGTTGGAAATACCCATGTAAAAGTTCGTCATCATGAAGATTTTGTAAAAACGGTTCAAGTAAATTATTTCGATATCTCTCAGCATTTATCGATCCTTCAAAAAACACAGGTCCAAATATACGCCTTCTAGAAACCGCTAGCCAAACACCAATTTTTCGCGGATGGAGAGGCGATTGAATAAACTCATGAGGATTCTCCGAAGACCAAATACGCATATTTTGTTTGTTTATATAGCCGGATAGGTGAAACCATTCTTTTTGTATATATTTGTAGAGTAAAAGCAGCATTCGATCGACTAAGAAATAGTAGCACTTAAAACATTTGAAAAATCATGTTTGGTAACCCTACTATTTAAGACAAAAATTATTATTTATTTCCATTTACAACAGATAGCCCACTCTTTATCAATATTTAAGGGCAAAAAATTATTATTAATTTCCCCATTTACAACAGATTTCCGTGTTTAATCTCAATTTTTAAATAACATAAATTCTTAAATTGATTTAGTTAACTTTCTTATAATATTTAAAAAAGGGCGAGAAAGAAAACATACTAAGTCTCACAACGGATAAAATATATGCTATCTTTTTACAGTTCATGTTTTTGTACTATCATTACAAGAAATAAGCCTCGCGATTAGCTTTTAATCTGAAATTTAGATGCTTCATAAAACCACCTCAGAGACACTAAAAAATTATGATTTTCAGCTCAACCAACCATTCAAAAAGTTGATACATCAAATTCATGAATATTAATATCACTCTACACTCTTAATAAAAAATTTAGCAGAAGTCTCACATTAAATGAATACAAAATTTATATATGCACTACATTAAATGAAGATTGAATTTTATACACTGCTTATATCACCAGAAATTTTGTTACAAGATTATATGATTAGATAGACTCATGACTAAGCCTAAACGGACACCAGGCTTTCAATATGTAGTAAAGTTTTTTTCTTCATACATTTAATATAAACTAATGATCTATCTTTAGAAAGCATCCACAGATCCATTAGAACTTGTGGGTGGTGCAACATCTACTTTAACCCTCTTCTTAGACGGTCCGGCAACATGCTCACATGTATCCACACCCTCCCTACAAATACCGCAAACAAAATTGCGGTGGAGGGTATTCACATGTCGCTTCATGTTATCACGCCGGGTGAAGGATTTTCCGCAAATGATGTAATTCATTCTATGAAAAACAAATTAAAAATAATTAATATAATAAATTTAAGAGAATAAAAAGCTATTGAAACCTAATTTTTAATATATCGAAATTGCTAATTTATTTGACTGATCAGCGTATATTTAACTAAAAATACCTGTATTATTCAGAATTTATTTAAATTATTTAAAAAAATCTCTTTAAAGAACCATATAAAATAATTAACTTAATTATATAAATTCACATACTTATACATTAAAAACAATTTAAAGAAAGCACTAAATGCAAAAAATACTTGTATTATACAAAATTTATTTAAATTATTGAAAAAATCTTTTTAAAGAACCGTATAAAATAATCAACTTAATTATATAAATTTACACGCTTAAACGTTAAAAACAATATAAAGAAGCTACTAAATGCATATAAAATACTTTGAGGCACCCTGGATTAATTGTATATAAAAATAATATTCAATAAAATATTCAATAAAATTTGCATCATTAAATTATTAAGAATAGCCTTATAATTGAAAAACAATTTTTAAAAAGTCCTATAAAATTTTAGAGCGGTAGAAAAACTAATGGAAACTATGATCCGCGTATATTTAACTAAAAATACCTGTATTATTGAGAATTTATTGATAAAACCTTATAAAATAATCAATTTAATAATATAAATTTACGCACTTAAGCATTAAAAACAATTTAAAGAAAACACTAAATGCATATAAAATACTTGAAACATATCCTGGATTAATTGTATATAAAAATAATATTCAATAAAATATTAATAAAATTTACGCCATTAAATTATTAAAAATAGTCTAATTGAAA
Organism: Amphimallon solstitiale; assembly: GCA_963170755.1. Classification (NCBI taxonomy): domain Eukaryota; kingdom Metazoa; phylum Arthropoda; class Insecta; order Coleoptera; family Scarabaeidae; genus Amphimallon; species Amphimallon solstitiale. Next base: position 39,920,896 of record OY720676.1, on the reverse strand, counting down.
AAAACAATTTTTAAAAAGTCCTATGAAATTTTAGAGTGGTAGAAAAACTAATGAAAAATATTGCAAGTTAATATTATATAAATTAGGGTTTCTAAATACCTTATAGTAAACACAAACAAGCACTAAAAACGATGTTGACTGTTTAAAGACACTGGTTATAATAAAATTAAAGATGCCGATCTACGTATATATAGATACACATCTGCGTCAGATTCCCACGCAAATGGAGTGATGCATAAAGAGAAAGACCTTTTTTTTTCCCGCGCATACATATATATACATATATACGTATGCGGCCAGATGCAATTAGCGGCGGGCACATTCCGATCTCACGCTCGAGCCGTGTTCTAAGGAATGCACTTAAATTTTTCGGTCTCATACCTGCATCCAATGAGGGTTTCGAGTCCGGGAATTTCGTCTTTCTACCTGTACAGATAGATCTGTCTTTATATAAAATTCGTATATATTAACTATGATTTTAGTTTTAAAATAAAAAATAATAAGAAGGTTAAAATAATTCGTTATTTTGTAGATAGTTGCATAGAGCTAAAACATTATTTTGCATGCATATACATTCTCCATTAGTTTTATTATTATGATAAAAACAATGATTGACATTTTTAATAAGCTTTGGTACATCATTAAAATATTCCAGTAAATTAAATGCTAATGATGTAAAAATACCTAAAAATATTTCGTAAAACAAGAGTATTTTAGTTAAATATACGGAGATCCATATGAAAAACTACGAAAGTTATATTAATGTTAAATATTAAATAATTTAATTAAATGAAAACACATCGTTTCACAAAAATTATGTTTTATTAAACACTAGATATACATTTCATTTACCATAACAGTACATTATAAACCTTTCTTAATATTGATGATACAGGATCAGTTAAATTAGTATGGTTGTTAAGAAATTGGAGGAGTATTTGATAGTATTTTCTTCATAAAAGTAGTATGTATTGTAATATAAGATAGTGTTATAAACTATACAATAAATATTATTCAGTATTGGAATACACAATGAATAACACAAATTTGAGTAGAGAAAGATAAATATTTCTAATTGCACATGTGTGAATTTGAATCTATCGGGAATATACAGAGTAATTATTTACATCTGATGGTGAAACATGGTCGCGTATTTTATATCATTCAGTAATTTAATTTGCTCTATAGCCAGACAATGAGGTGGATGCTAAGCATTAATGTGTACACACGTAATGTTATGATCGTCAGTGTAACATATATATTCAAGTCTAACACAAACTTTTTGATTTATTGAAACCCCAATAGAAATTATCACTATTTCGAGAAGAATAGTCATGTACCTGTACATATTCAAAGCCGCTGAAGTATGAGTACATTAACAGCTGTATACGCATGTCTTTATCATCCACTTTAATGTGTTACTGTAATTCCAGTTACTTTTTTTTTATTTATACGTACATATATTGTGAATTATTACACTAATTATAAAACAAAATTAATTATAGATAGACAAACATTATGCAGGTATATTGCAAACATGTAATGCTAAGATAATCAGAGTGATATATACATACATGTAAAGAAATTTATAGTTTATTCAATCTCTTATTAAAAGAGTTATTAATATTTTTCAAATGAATACCTGGCAGTGGTGGAAAACTGTTGAAATTTGGATAGATTAATAGTTACATATGCGAGCTTCAGAATAGCTTCTGAACATGTTGGGGAGAGGTTTAAACTGCTTTCTATTCAACATGAACTCCGGTGAACTTGTTAAAAAAAAAAACCGATTCTGTATCGGTTCAGCTTGACAGGAGCGGCTTTTAGAATTCTAAGTCATGAATGGCGCACCAAAGATAGGTATTTTTTTATTAAACTGTATTATCATACCCTCTTCCGAAGCCGATGCTTCACCAATTATCTTAAGGATATAATCACGGCTGGTGCTGGTTCTGCAATTCTTGCTGATCCAGCTATAGCCCTGAGGATATCCCTAAGATAAATGGTGAAGCATCGGCATCGGAAGAGGGTGTGATAATACAGTTTAATAAAAAAATACCTATCTGTGGTGCGCCATTCATGACTTAGAATTCTAAAAGCCGCTCCTGTCAAGCTGAACCGATACAGAACCGGTTTTTTTTTTTAACAAGTTCACCGGAGTTCATGTTGAATAGAAAGCAGTTTAAACCTCTCCCCAACATGTTCAGAAGCTATTCTGAAGCTCGCATATGTAACTATTAATCTATCCAAATTTCAACAGTTTTCCACCACTGCCAGGTATTCATTTGAAAAATATTAATAACTCTTTTAATAAGAGATTGAATAAACTATAAATTTCTTTACATGTATGTATATATCACTCTGATTATCTTAGCATTACATGTTTGCAATATACCTGCATAATGTTTGTCTATCTATAATTAATTTTGTTTTATAATTAGTGTAATAATTCACAATATATGTACGTATAAATAAAAAAAAAGTAACTGGAATTACAGTAACACATTAAAGTGGATGATAAAGACATGCGTATACAGCTGTTAATGTACTCATACTTCAGCGGCTTTGAATATGTACAGGTACATGACTATTCTTCTCGAAATAGTGATAATTTCTATTGGGGTTTCAATAAATCAAAAAGTTTGTGTTAGACTTGAATATATATGTTACACTGACGATCATAACATTACGTGTGTACACATTAATGCTTAGCATCCACCTCATTGTCTGGCTATAGAGCAAATTAAATTACTGAATGATATAAAATACGCGACCATGTTTCACCATCAGATGTAAATAATTACTCTGTATATTCCCGATAGATTCAAATTCACACATGTGCAATTAGAAATATTTATCTTTCTCTACTCAAATTTGTGTTATTCATTGTGTATTCCAATACTGAATAATATTTATTGTATAGTTTATAACACTATCTTATATTACAATACATACTACTTTTATGAAGAAAATACTATCAAATACTCCTCCAATTTCTTAACAACCATACTAATTTAACTGATCCTGTATCATCAATATTAAGAAAGGTTTATAATGTACTGTTATGGTAAATGAAATGTATATCTAGTGTTTAATAAAACATAATTTTTGTGAAACGATGTGTTTTCATTTAATTAAATTATTTAATATTTAACATTAATATAACTTTCGTAGTTTTTCATATGGATCTCCGTATATTTAACTAAAATACTCTTGTTTTACGAAATATTTTTAGGTATTTTTACATCATTAGCATTTAATTTACTGGAATATTTTAATGATGTACCAAAGCTTATTAAAAATGTCAATCATTGTTTTTATCATAATAATAAAACTAATGGAGAATGTATATGCATGCAAAATAATGTTTTAGCTCTATGCAACTATCTACAAAATAACGAATTATTTTAACCTTCTTATTATTTTTTATTTTAAAACTAAAATCATAGTTAATATATACGAATTTTATATAAAGACAGATCTATCTGTACAGGTAGAAAGACGAAATTCCCGGACTCGAAACCCTCATTGGATGCAGGTATGAGACCGAAAAATTTAAGTGCATTCCTTAGAACACGGCTCGAGCGTGAGATCGGAATGTGCCCGCCGCTAATTGCATCTGGCCGCATACGTATATATGTATATATATGTATGCGCGGGAAAAAAAAAGGTCTTTCTCTTTATGCATCACTCCATTTGCGTGGGAATCTGACGCAGATGTGTATCTATATATACGTAGATCGGCATCTTTAATTTTATTATAACCAGTGTCTTTAAACAGTCAACATCGTTTTTAGTGCTTGTTTGTGTTTACTATAAGGTATTTAGAAACCCTAATTTATATAATATTAACTTGCAATATTTTTCATTAGTTTTTCTACCACTCTAAAATTTCATAGGACTTTTTAAAAATTGTTTTTTTCAATTAGACTATTTTTAATAATTTAATGGCGTAAATTTTATTAATATTTTATTGAATATTATTTTTATATACAATTAATCCAGGATATGTTTCAAGTATTTTATATGCATTTAGTGTTTTCTTTAAATTGTTTTTAATGCTTAAGTGCGTAAATTTATATTATTAAATTGATTATTTTATAAGGTTTTATCAATAAATTCTCAATAATACAGGTATTTTTAGTTAAATATACGCGGATCATAGTTTCCATTAGTTTTTCTACCGCTCTAAAATTTTATAGGACTTTTTAAAAATTGTTTTTCAATTATAAGGCTATTCTTAATAATTTAATGATGCAAATTTTATTGAATATTTTATTGAATATTATTTTTATATACAATTAATCCAGGGTGCCTCAAAGTATTTTATATGCATTTAGTAGCTTCTTTATATTGTTTTTAACGTTTAAGCGTGTAAATTTATATAATTAAGTTGATTATTTTATACGGTTCTTTAAAAAGATTTTTTCAATAATTTAAATAAATTTTGTATAATACAAGTATTTTTTGCATTTAGTGCTTTCTTTAAATTGTTTTTAATGTATAAGTATGTGAATTTATATAATTAAGTTAATTATTTTATATGGTTCTTTAAAGAGATTTTTTTTAATAATTTAAATAAATTCTGAATAATACAGGTATTTTTAGTTAAATATACGCTGATCAGTCAAATAAATTAGCAATTTCGATATATTAAAAATTAGGTTTCAATAGCTTTTTATTCTCTTAAATTTATTATATTAATTATTTTTAATTTGTTTTTCATAGAATGAATTACATCATTTGCGGAAAATCCTTCACCCGGCGTGATAACATGAAGCGACATGTGAATACCCTCCACCGCAATTTTGTTTGCGGTATTTGTAGGGAGGGTGTGGATACATGTGAGCATGTTGCCGGACCGTCTAAGAAGAGGGTTAAAGTAGATGTTGCACCACCCACAAGTTCTAATGGATCTGTGGATGCTTTCTAAAGATAGATCATTAGTTTATATTAAATGTATGAAGAAAAAAACTTTACTACATATTGAAAGCCTGGTGTCCGTTTAGGCTTAGTCATGAGTCTATCTAATCATATAATCTTGTAACAAAATTTCTGGTGATATAAGCAGTGTATAAAATTCAATCTTCATTTAATGTAGTGCATATATAAATTTTGTATTCATTTAATGTGAGACTTCTGCTAAATTTTTTATTAAGAGTGTAGAGTGATATTAATATTCATGAATTTGATGTATCAACTTTTTGAATGGTTGGTTGAGCTGAAAATCATAATTTTTTAGTGTCTCTGAGGTGGTTTTATGAAGCATCTAAATTTCAGATTAAAAGCTAATCGCGAGGCTTATTTCTTGTAATGATAGTACAAAAACATGAACTGTAAAAAGATAGCATATATTTTATCCGTTGTGAGACTTAGTATGTTTTCTTTCTCGCCCTTTTTTAAATATTATAAGAAAGTTAACTAAATCAATTTAAGAATTTATGTTATTTAAAAATTGAGATTAAACACGGAAATCTGTTGTAAATGGGGAAATTAATAATAATTTTTTGCCCTTAAATATTGATAAATAGTGGGCTATCTGTTGTAAATGGAAATAAATAATAATTTTTGTCTTAAATAGTAGGGTTACCAAACATGATTTTTCAAATGTTTTAAGTGCTACTATTTCTTAGTCGATCGAATGCTGCTTTTACTCTACAAATATATACAAAAAGAATGGTTTCACCTATCCGGCTATATAAACAAACAAAATATGCGTATTTGGTCTTCGGAGAATCCTCATGAGTTTATTCAATCGCCTCTCCATCCGCGAAAAATTGGTGTTTGGCTAGCGGTTTCTAGAAGGCGTATATTTGGACCTGTGTTTTTTGAAGGATCGATAAATGCTGAGAGATATCGAAATAATTTACTTGAACCGTTTTTACAAAATCTTCATGATGACGAACTTTTACATGGGTATTTCCAACAGGACAATGCAACAGCTCACGAAACATGGGAAAGTATGGCTCGAATTCGGTTAGAACGTTAATGCTGTCTTTATATTAGTTTTTTGTTTCGTTCTTTTATGATGTATAAACATTGTTATTTTTTAAATGTATAGGAAGTGGTATTTGCTATGTGTACAATGTGTTTCAAAATTAGTTTTTATTAGGCATAAACTATGTTTTTGTGTAAAAACCTCTAAATTTCATATTAAAAGCCGCTCGTCAATCATATTTCTTCTAATGATAGTACAACCCACGAACTGTAAAAGATAGACTCATTTTATGAATTTATGTTAATTCAAATTGATATTAAGCAGGGGTATCTGTAGATGGAAAATTAATAATAATTTTTTGTCTTAAATATTGATATATAGTGGGCTTACCAAACATGATTTTTCAAATGTTTTAAGTGTATTGCATGGATTTTTATGTAATTTCAAAGGGAATGTAATACATTCGCTGCTGTACAAACATAAACTGTAAAAGAGAGATAGAAGCATTTTTAGAACAAGTATATATTTAATATTTTTGTAAATCTTTTGGCTAGAACGTTAATGCTGTCTTTATATTAGTTTTTTGTTTGGTTCTTTTATGATATATAAAAATTGTTATTTTTTAAAATGTACAGGAAGTGGTATTTGCTATGTGGACAATGTGTTTCAAAATTAGTTTTATTAGTGATAAACTATGTATTTTGCATAAAAACCTCTAAATTTCATATTAAAAGCTGTACCTCAAGCATATTTCTTCTAATGATGGTACAACCCACGAACTGTAAAAGATAGACTCATTTTATGAATTTATGTTAATTCAAATTGATATTAAGCAGGGGTATCTGTAGATGGAAAATTAATAATAATTTTTTGTCTTAAATATTGATATATAGTGGGCTTACCAAACATGATTTTTCAAATGTTTTAAGTGTATTGCATGGATTTTTATGTAATTTCAAAGGGAATGTAATACATTCGCTGCTGTACAAAACATAAACTGTAAAAAGAGAGATAGAAGCATTTTTAGAACAAGTATATATTTAATATTTTTGCAAATGTTTTGGCTAGAACGTTAATGCTGTCTTTATATTAGTTTTTTGTTTGGTTCTTTTATGATATATAAAAATTGTTATTTTTTAAAATGTACAGGAAGTGGTATTTGCTATGTGGACAATGTGTTTCAAAATTAGTTTTATTAGTGATAAACTATGTATTTTGCATAAAAACCTCTAAATTTCATATTAAAAGCTGTATCTCAAGCATATTTCTTCTAATGATGGTACTAAACATGAAGTGTGAAAAGATAGTACATATTTTATCTGTTGTGGGACTTAGTATGTTTTCTTTTTCAACCTTTTTTTAAATATTATAAGAAAGTTAACTAAATCAATTTAAGAATTTATGTTATTTAAAATTGAGATTAAACTGGGGTATCTCTAAAATGGAAATATTTAATGTTATGTCTATTTTCATATGTATAGTGTTTTGTCAAAAAAGTTTTGATTGCTGAAAAAAGTGGGTAATAAAAATTTTTGATAGACCATGTATCTCACCTCTATCGTTTTACTGCATTGTTATATTGCACTATATGGGTCATCTCGAGAACATTCCTTGCCTTTGCATTTGATTGTTTTGTTTAAATTTTGATATTTGTGAAATTGAAAGTATGGTTGAGGTTTGTTTGATGTGTGTAGTTGTTTTATTTTTAATAAATTGTTTTCTTAAAAATATGGGCTCATTATTTTACTTTTCTAAAAGTCTTACTTTTGAAATGTCTTGTATATTCATGTTTGGTTGCTATGTTATCCAGTACCATACTATATATTTATTTTATGATTTTGACAAAGTATGCCGATCTTAGATGTAAATCCGCGGTGGTGGCGTTTGAAAGTATGTTGTGTTGGGGTTTGACCTAGATGTATCTTCCTAAGTTGGTCTGGTGTTGTGGCGTTTGAAACTATGTTGGGTGGTTGTGGTGGTGGTTGTTGTTGTGATGCGTGATATGGAGTTGGGTATTTTCTAGAAGTTGAGTTTATATTTTGATCGATCATATTGATAGTCGGCCATTTCGCCTGACGTCACCTTAGTTTATTAGATTTTTGGCGGCCATCTTGGATTCGCTATCTTACTTTTCTAAAAATCCCTACCTTTGAAATGTTCTGTATATTAATATTTGGTTGCTATGTTATCCAGATGGATGGATGGATTGATGGATGGTTGGATGGATGGATGGATGGATGGATGTATGGATGGATGGATGGATGGATTGATTGTTGGATGGATGGATGGATGAATGTATGGATGTATGGATGGATTGATGGATGGTTGGATGGCTTTTTGAGAAAAGAGGGATTTTGATAGTGGTTTGAATGTGTGGTTTTAATATAGGGGTTTCAGAACCGCTTCATGATCCGGTTGTGAGCTGATTCTAGCGATGGTTTTGAAATGATGTTTCATAGGAGTTTGAGTGCATGGTTTTGATAGATTGGATGCCTGACGTCACCTTAGTTTATTAGATTTTTGGCGGCCATCTTGGATTCGCCATCTTGCTTTTCTAAAAATCCCTACCTTTGAAACGTCCTGTATATTCATACTTGGTTGCTATCTCGTCCAGATGGATGGATGGATTAATGGATGGTTGGATGGATGGATGGTTGGATGGATGGTTGGATGGATGTATGGATGGATGGATGGATGGATGGATTGATGGATGGATTGATGGATGGATTGATGGTTGGATGGATGGATGTATGGATGTATGGATGGATGGATGGATGGATTGATGGATGGTTGGATGGCTTTTTGAGAAAAGAGGGATTTGATAGTGGTTTGAATGTGTGGTTTTAATATAGGGGTTTCAGAACCGCTTCATGACGTGAGCTGATTCTAGCGATGGTTTTGAGATGATGTTTCATAGGAGTTCGAGTGCATGGTTTTGATAGATTGGATGCCTGACGTCACCTTAGTTTATTAGATTTTTGGCGGCCATCTTGGATTCGCCATCTTGCTTTTCTAAAAATCCCTACCTTTGAAACGTCCTGTATATTCATACTTGGTTGCTATCTCGTCCAGATGGATGGATGGATTAATGGATGGTTGGATGGATGGATGGTTGGATGGATGGTTGGATGGATGTATGGATGGATGGATGGATGGATTGATGGATGGCTTGATGGATGGATTGATGGTTGGATGGATGGATGTATGGATGTATGGATGGATGGATGGATGGATGGATTGATGGATGGTTGGATGGCTTTTTGAGAAAAGAGGGATTTGATAGTGGTTTGAATGTGTGGTTTTAATATAGGGGTTTCAGAACCGCTTCATGACGTGAGCTGATTCTAGCGATGGTTTTGAGATGATGTTTCATAGGAGTTCGAGTGCATGGTTTTGATAGATTGGATGCTTGACGTGACATTAGTTTATTAGATTTTTGGCGGCCATCTTGGATTCGCCATCTTGCTTTTCTAAAAATCCCTACCTTTGAAACGTCCTGTATATTCATATTTGGTTGCTATCTCGTCCAGTAGCATACTGTATATTTATTTTATAATTTTGAAATGGTATGCCGATCTTAGATATAAAGTTTATATTTTTATCGACCATCTTGAGGGTATGAAACTTGGTCATATTGTTAATTAATAATAATAAATACATTGTTTTTCTTAAAAAATATATTGTTTGTTTTATTTTATTTTATAAGTGAGATATACATTTCCAGCATGCGGCTATCACAGAAGCAGACAGCCGTTGCGGTTTCCGCTGGAAACATGTTTAGACCTGTTTGAAGTACATTGAGAAGCGCGATAGCAAGCCTGGTAATTTATTCAGGAATTCTCTAGAAACAAAGACCATCTTGATGGTCCGCCATTTTGTCTGACGTCACCTTAGTTTGGCTAGTGACCGTGAGAGGATGCTGCATTATGGCAATCATGAGAGATGCCATTTCTTGGTTAGTGGCTGTGAGAGGGCGTCACATTGGGTTGGTAATGATGAAATCTGCCATTTCTTAGTTTGGTTAGTGGCCGTCAGAGGGCGCCACATTGGGTTGGTAATGATGAAATCTGCAATTTTTAGTTGGGTTGGTAATGACGAAATCTGCAATTTTTAGTTGGGTTGGTAATGATGAAATCTGCAATTTTAGTTGGGTTGGTAATGATGAAATCTGCAATTTTAGTTGGGTTGGTAATGATGAAATCTGCAATTTTTAGTTGGGTTGGCGACTGCGAGGGGGCGCCATATCAGTTGGGTTGGTAGAGGGCGCCACTAGGGCGAGGGGGGTGAGGGGTAGTAGGGTGAGAGGGGGAGGAGTGGTCTAGAATCGGCGTAAGTACCCTACTGCCGAACTGTGCATAGCTTTCAACAAGAAGTATGTGGTACTGCTTTTTAGTCAGTATTCTTGTGCATAAGTTACGTAGATTTGTAATTAATTTTCTCCTCCATATCTAATTAGCTTATTACTAATACCATCAACTCCTGGCGAGAAATACTCGGTGACGAAAAATGTACATGGAGAGAAAATAAGACACGAGAACATTGGAAGTTCACTGCGTCAAGTATTTTGCCCTTAATAGAAACTATGATACAATATGGAATTTGTTATTACCGAAATAAAATGTTTAGCTTCAACCTATTTGGGTCTCATCAGTATGTCATATGATAAATACGATAAATATATGAAATTAGCATGAATAATTTCATATATTTATCGTAAAACTAGATAGCCACGTGTGTATGTGTATAATTGAGATTTTTAAAATTACAAAATATCTCATACGCATGTATCTGTAGTAGTAAAATCACCCTTTTAATAAATAGACTATTCATTACTAAAATCATATTCTTAACGTTTATTTCACAAGAATACTCACTTCAAATAAAAATTAAATAAGAGAGATAGTGTCGAACTCCTAATTACATGTTTCTACGAAATTTATATGATATAATAAATTTCGTAGAAACACATAATTATTTCTGCAATGAATACTGAACACCTTCCAATGCATATGGATTAGATGTGCACTACCTAATTCCTTCCAGTACAACGGAGATTATACTAGGATTTAACTGCTTCAGCGCAATTTGCAAAATTGGCTGTATCCTTAGCATAGAAATGTCTGGTAATTACGTTACACGAAAAATAAAGGAATTATCAAAAAGGTCACGAAGTCAATTTGGATAATAATATAATCAGGGATTTATTTGAATATATGTATAATCTACTTGATATCCTGATATTTCAACAGGAGACAGTATTTATAGGACTTCTTTTTTTGAATTATAATTAAACACCTGACAACTAATTCTTAATAAAAAAAAATATCAATAAAGATTACGGTCTAATGTCTATTTTTAAATCGCTTGAAAATGTCAGCACCTATATTAGCATAAAGAATAAATACTAAATCAGTCTTTCAACCACCACGATGCACAAATTACATTTCTGACTCCCAATTGAAATATACCTATATATCTGTAGATGCTTACTCCACAGTAATCAAACTAGCTAAAACATTTTCTGCAACAAGTGCGGCTTATACAGCAACTACTACAGTAAATAAATAAAACTTTAATGTCTTCGCATGTGTGCACATGCCAGTCAGTACAGTTCAGTGTAGCTTACCAAATATTTAATCACACAGGTCTGGTGTAAATGGAGACCACAGACATAGCTTTCCGCGTAAAGAAAAGTAAATAAACGCGAATTTCAAACTATGTGCATGTTGTTCTATATACTAGTCAGGATTCAAATATGTATACATACATGTACATATTTGAACATTCGACTTGCTTTTGGCTTTGCCGTAGAGTCGTACGATTCGGGCAAAAAACGACCGCCGTGATATCTTTTAAAATACACAGTAAAATACAGGTACTTTTGGGAAAAATAAGACCGGTTAAAGAATTGTAATTTTCGTGGTAGCTATTGTTTTTGTAATACCGTATATTTATTGTGCTGGTTTAAATGCTTTTAATGAAAATAACACAATTCCACGTAATAATATTAACAATTAGTTAGGGTTTCTATTGTTGAATGATACTCCTCCATAAGGATATACACTTAAGTAAAATTAAACACATGGTTGATCAGAAAATACTCATATTATGCCTAAAATCAATATACAGCCTGTTTCAAATTAACTCGGCACTATTGCTAACTTTGTTATTATTGGAGCTATGACTTTAGTTAAATTAGCAAAGTAGCAGTGTTTCCATTGCAGTTTACGATGGTGAACTTTAAAAAATAATTGAACATCGATTTTTCGTGATATTTGAAAAAGCAATATTTTTTTAAATGGAACACCCGATATATTTTTACTTCAAATGAAAGAAAAACTACTTCTAGACAAAAGTCATTATACACTCTTACACCAAAATACTTGAAATAACACAGATATTAACCATTTTGTGATTTAATCAGTGGCCGTAATTCACAAACTGACTTCAATGATTTTTTGTACTCGCTTATCAAAACATGTCATTTTGCGCTTGTATTTGAGTGCGGGAAATAAAAATTGCATTAAAGAAACAAATCATTATTACAGTAAAAATAAGTATAATTGTGAGCATGTCCATTTCAACAAAATTTAGTGTATTACAACATGTAAGTTTCACAAAATTAATTAAAAGCTAAAAAAAGAAGTTGATGGCGCCATCTATTGCATACCTATATTATAATTGCAGATTACTCCCCCAAGAAAATAGTACCTATGTAAATCTGTCAATCTCTATTAATTCTTAATAGTATATTATGCAATGAGCATTTAATGATAGCTATTAAGACACGAGTAAGAAAATTACAATACGAGGCGAAGCCGAGTATTGTAATGAATACGAGTGTCTTAATAGCCATTAAATGCGAGTTACATACACTATTTTTTCTACGACCCCATAATAAAACATTATTTTTTGAACATTCCATTCCATAAATTGAGGTTAAAATTTTCCATTCACCTTTAGGAATTTAGCTGGTAATAAATTGTTTGTGGTTACTAAGGCTTGTTCCATAATTTCTGGTGGACTCAAATTTTATATTTCACTGTCATTATCCCTCATTTTTACCGTTTATATTTTCAAAAAAGCACAAATTTTAAGTACTTACTTGTAAATTGCAGAGAACTGTCACATTTATTTAATTTGTATATCTGTCAGATATGCAGTCGCCATATTGAATATTGTTTGAATATTGGAATGTCGCATTCCTATTCATGGCACATTATTTTGATTGTGTTTAATAAACGTCAGTTTATGACATGTTAAAAGCCTATTAAAAATAACTTGCAACTTAGAAATGTTATTTCAAGTTTATTTGGCGGTCCCTTAATTTTGTCCACAAGTGTAGTATAGAATGATCTTCAGTTGCATATAGAAAATACTTATCTATTTCTGAGAAGCAGCAGTCTTTCTAAGAAAATTTATTCAAAAGGCAGGCGTGCAATTTTTAACAGAACTGGAACCCATGGTGGAGAAAACTGTCACTTCTATTCAGCAAAAGGATGTCTTCAACGAATACAAAAAAAAAACTTTTTTATTCTCATCTACAAGAAACAGAGAGACAAAATAAAAGTATGCATATAAAACTTCATAATTCAAATAGTAGTATTCATAAAGCATCCTCAATCACTCTCTATCATAACTGACGATAGGAAAGATATATTTGGGTGATTCTGTTTTTGTGTTGTTTGTTATGCTTCTGGGATGCAAATAACTCAATTAATGTATTCAATTAAAAAAAAATCTGAAAAACATGAAGAAAAATCTAGAACAACTTATTCCAGTCTAAATTAAAATATAATTACAATTAAAATATAATTACAATCAGCTTCATTCACAATTTGACAATCAGCTGTCAAACGACATTTGTGCACTTAGCGAAAATAAATTGGAATAGAATAAAATAAGTAAATTTTCTATTTCCATTTCACTAAACCAACATATACTTATTTTGTCGAAACTAATGTACGTAGCTCTGTTAGGATCCGATAGGTGGCGCTGTAATCAAATTATTAACACATTCTATATTTATGGACTAAAATGACTCATATTCACAATATATGTTGGTTTTGTGCTAAAAAAAGGGAATCACAATATCTGGACGCGATAGGTAACGCTGTATCGACTGAAAGTGCCACCTACTGGACAGGGCAGAACAAGCCGGCTAGTATACATATAATACGAGAGAGCAGCCCTTCATGTTAAAAGCAAGGAATAAAGTAGCTTAACGTATCTCCTCCGAGACGGACTTTTTTCTGTTGAATAGGCGCAATTTTTAAATAATGGCCTCTTGTAACGGTAGGCCCTGTATATAATGAATAAAATATAAATATAATATAACATCTAAAATATTATGATATTATGGTAGATAATAAATCAACACAGATCAGGAAACATGTATTATTCATTTATTTGTATTAAATTATTATATCCCTGTTTAAAATGTTTCTATATAAATTCTGTATATGTAAGAAAGAAATAGTGCGTAGGTGTATCGGTGTGAAAGAATGAAAAACACAAGTGGCGTCAATATTATCGCAGCCAGCCAGGAAGTTATGCGACATAAATAAGAAACAGTGTGTGTGCAACCGACACGTGGAACCTTGAATGTGATGCAGAAAAGTAAAGCACATAGGTGGCTCGGGGAATTCCCGAGTAAGAATACGGCGTGGCGTGCCTTAAGCAAGGAGTAGGCAGACAGACGTTCCCTAGCCAGCGCATGAATAGGTTCGCAGGTCGTGTTAAGTAGAATAACACTAGACCGCACCCAAAAAAAAGGGAACGACATCTCACAGGCTAACAGTGCGAATACAAGTAATTCTACGCACTAGAAAAAAGTAAAAGAAAAAGCCTAGTAAGAAAACTGTTATAAGTTTTAATAAAACAAATAGTGGGTCAAAGGAATTAAAAGTTCTATTAATAATTAAGTGTGTGCCGTATCTTCAGACAAAGGAGAGGACGATTTCAGTCTACCCTAGGAAAAGCCGCCCGTTGAAGACACCGTTCATGGTCATCGCATCGTATAAAGGTACCTAGCGTTGTTTGAATTAAAGGCCTATATCATGCATGTTTTTTTTTATAAAACAATTCAATTAGCGTCTACTTAAATCCATGGTATACTGTATAGGTAAAGCGTCATTGCATTGTTGTTTAGTATATTTGCCCATGTTGTAATTGATGCGTAATTTGTATTGTGGTGTACCAATTGAATTGTGTTTTGTTTCTATAACCTTTGTTTGTAACCTGATCTGTGTTGATGGTGTTTTTAATCAATATATTAGATATGTTTAAATATTCTTTTGCGTATTATTTGTCTACCTTACTATAGGAAATTTGGAATATAAAATAGAAGTAATAGTACGTGCAGGACAATAATCTTAGTGTCTAAATACCTGAACCGTCTTGAAATTAAGAGTCTTATGCTCAACCGAACCATTTAACTGAGCTAAATTACGCGGAGCATTCAATAAGTCATTTTATTTATTTGAGTCATTTTAATTATATTATTTAAATTTGTATTATTACATCTGAACACCCCACTTTGGGGCATTTTATTCATTTTTATTATATTTTGAAGGACCGTACTATTACATATGGTGCCCAACATTGGGACATTTCATTAATTTTATGAAATTTAAATACGTACTATTACACTCTGCATTACTGTTATGAAACATTCAAAAAACGCATTGAATTTTACTAAACAGTTAAGTAAGGAAATATCTATTTTACTATATTAATAGCGTTTTCGTGATATTTGAAAAAACATTATTTTTTTAAATGGAACACCCTGTATATTTTTTCTTCAAATGAAAGAAAAACTAATTCTAGACAAACGTCATTATAAACTCTTATATTAAAATACTTGAAATAACGTAGATATTAAGAATTTTGACATTTAATTAAAATACCTAGCCCTGACTTTCAATAAATCATTTATTTAACTTTGTAAAATTACAATAAATGTTCAAAACTATCATCATTTTGTTGAATGCAGGTTAAAGCTCTTTTATGAACGACTTTTGTAGTTTTCGAAATGCTTCTACCATTTATTGAATTAATGCATAAACGAATACTATTTTCTAATTCCACTACATTGGCGTAAATCTTATTCATTACATTGCCCCAAAAGAAAAAATCTAATGGTGATAAGTCTGGAGAACGGGACGGCCACTTTATCGGACCATTTCTCCCTATCCAGCGGTGTTCAAGAAGCCCTTGCATAATTGCACAAACCTCGCGGAAATTATGCGCAGGGTCTCCATCTTGTTGGAAGTGAATGATTTGATAATCAACTAAATTAATATTATCTAGGAATTCTTCCAATACTTCCACCATGAAATTAATATATTTTGCTCCCGTAAGCGATCCATAATAAAACAAAGAACCTACTACTTGACTACCAATCAAACCACATTCACACTAAATTTTATTTGTGGGTGTGCTGGGTAAGTTAATAGTGGATTTTCTCGGGACCAGTAGTGCATATTTTTACGGTTAAACATACCGGAATTCGAAAAATTCGATTCGTCGCTCCAAATTATATTTCTTAATTGGTGTGGATTTTCTCTACAAGAGGCAACTAACCAACGACAAAACATAAGGCGTCTATGAGCATCTCTAGGTACTAAAGTTTGTGTAGGATGATACTTATATGGAATAAAAAAATTTTAATATTCTTTGAGTAATTGTCATTGATATGTTACTATCCTTTACCATGTCTCTAATGGAATTTGGAAACACTTCAAAATAAGCCAGTAAGTACATGAGTTTCGACGTTTTCACTAATTTATAAACTTCTTTTTACGTTTTTTCTTCGTAAACAAATTTGCATTTTCTCTGAATTTTCTATACAATATTAAAAAATATCTTCTATCTGGTGGAGTCTGATTGGGAAAATTCACGCGATAGCACTCTAATGCTGTAGTACTATTTTTGTACATATTATAAAGGTTTCTAACATATCACACTTTTCTGTGTGACTAGAACCCATTTTGAAACTATATTTTTCTACTCCCATACTTTAATTGTATTATTAGATATGCCGACCCTGTACTTTAATGATGTCTATTACGATACAGATTTTCATTATGATACAAGTTTATATCCAATAGGAATGCGACATTCCAATATTCAAACAATATTCAATATGGCGACTGCATATCTGACAGATATACAAATTAAATAAATGTGACAGTTCTCTGCAATTTACAAGTAAGTACTTAAAATTTGTGCTTTTTTGAAAATATAAACGGTAAAAATGAGGGATAATGACAGTGAAATATAAAATACAATACAATACAATACGTATTCATTACAATACGAGGCTTCGCCTCGTATTGTAATGAATACGAGTGTCTTAATAGCCATTAAATGCGAGTTACATACACTATTTTTTCTACGACCCCATAATAAAACATTATTTTTTGAACATTCCATTCCATAAATTGAGGTTAAAATTTTCCATTCACCTTTACGAATTTAGCTGGTAATAAATTGTTTGTGGTTACTAAGGCTTGTTCCATAATTTCTGGTGGACTCAAATTTTACATTTCACTGTCATTATCCCTCATTTTTACCGTTTATATTTTCAAAAAAGCACAAATTTTAAGTACTTACTTGTAAATTGCAGAGAACTGTCACATTTATTTAATTTGTATATCTGTCAGATATGCAGTCGCCATATTGAATATTGTTTGAATATTGGAATGTCGCATTCCTATTGGATATAAACTTGTATCATAATGAAAATCTGTATCGTAATAGACATCATTAAAGTACAGGGTCGGCATATCTAATAATACAATTAAAGTATGGGAGTAGAAAAATATAGTTTCAAAATGGGTTCTAGTCACACAGAAAAGTGTGATATGTTAGAAACCTTTATAATATGTACAAAAATAGTACTACAGCATTAGAGTGCTATCGCGTGAATTTTCCCAATCAGACTCCACCAGATAGAAGATATTTTTTAATATTGTATAGAAAATTCAGAGAAAATGCAAATTTGTTTACGAAGAAAAGACGTAAAAAGAAGTTTATAATTAGTGAAAACGTCGAAACTCATGTACTTACTAGCTTATTTTGAAGCGTTTCCAAATTCCATTAGAGACATGGTAAAGGATAGTAACATATCAATGACAATTACTCAAAGAATATTTAAAAAAATTTATTCCATATAAGTATCATCCTACACAAACTTTAGTACCTAGAGATGCTCATAGACGCCTTATGTTTTGTCGTTGGTTAGTTGCCTCTTGTAGAAATAATCCACACCTATTAATAAATATAATTTGGAGCGACGAATCGAATTTTTCGAATTCCGGTATGTTTAACCGTAAAAACATGCACTACTGGTCCTGAAAAAATCCACTATTAACTTACCCAGCACACCCACAAATAAAATTTAGTGTAAATGTGGTTTTATTGGTAGTCAAGTAGCAGGTCCTTTGTTTTATTGTGGATCGCTTACTGGAGCAAGATATGTCAATTTTATGGTGGAAGTATTGGAAGAATTCTTAGATAAAATTAATTTAGTTGATTATCAAATCAATCACTTCCAACAAGATGGAGCCCCTACGCATAATTTCCGCGAGGTTTGTGCAATTATACAAGGGCTCTTGATCACCGCTGGATAGAGACAAAAGGTCCGATAAAGTGGCCGGCCCGTTCTCCAGACTTATCACCATTAGATTTTTCTTTTGGGGCAATGTAAAGAATAAGGTTTACGCCAATGTAGTGGAATTATAAAATAGTATTCGTTTATGCATTAATTCAATAAATGGTAGAAGCATTTCGAAAGCTACAAAAGTCGTTCATAAAAGAGCTTTAACCTGCATTCAACAAAATGATGATAGTTTTGAACATTTATTGTAATTTTACAAAGTTAAATAAATGATTTATTGAAAGTCAGGACTAGGTATTTTGATTAAATGTCAAAATTCTTAATATCTACGTTATTTCAAGTATTTTAATATAAGAGTTTATAATGACGTTTGTCTAGAATTAGTTTTTCTTTCATTTGAAGAAAAGATATACAGGGTGTTCCATTTAAAAAAATAATGTTTTTTCAAATATCACGAAAACGCTATTAATATAGTAAGATAGATATTTCCTTACTTAACTGTTTAGTAAAATTCAATACGTTTTTTGAATGTTTCATAACAGTAATGCAGAGGCCATTATTTAAAAATTGCGCCTATTGAACAGAAAAAAGTCCGTCTCGGAGGAGATACGTTAAGCTACTTTATCCCTTGCTTTTAACATGAAGGGCTGCTCTCTCGTATTATATGTATACTAGCCGGCTTGTTCTGCCCTTTCCAGTAGGTGGCACTTTCAGTCGATACAGCGTCACCTATCGCGTCCAGATATTGTGATTCCCTTTTTTTAGCACAAAACCAACATATATTGTGAATTTGAGTCATTTTAGTCCATAAATATAGAATGTGTTAATAATTTGATTACAGCGCCACCTATCGGATCCTAACAGAGCTACGTACATTAGTTTCGACAAAACAAGTATATGTTGGTTTAGTGAAATGGAAATAGAAAATTTACTTATTTTATTCTATTCCAATTTATTTCGCTAAGTGCACAAATGTCGTTTGACAGCTGATTGTCAAATTGTGAATGAAGCTGATTGTAATTATATTTTAATTGTAATTATATTTTAATTTAGACTGGAATAAGTTGTTCTAGATTTTTCTCCATGTCTTCCAGATTTTTTTTTTAATTGAATACATTAATTGAGTTATTTGCATCCCGGAAACGTAACAAACAACACAAAAACAGAATCACCCAAATATATCTTTCCTATCGTCAGTTATGATAGAGAGTGACTGAGGATGCTTTATGAATACTACTATTTGAATTATGAAGTTTTATATGCATAATTTTATTTTGTCTCTCTGTTTCTTGTAGATGAGAATAAAAAAGTTTTTTTTTTGAATTCGTTGAAGAGATCCTTTTGCTGAATAGAAGTCACAGTTTTCTCCACCATGGGTTCCAGTTCTGGTTAAAATTGAACGGCTGCCTTTTGAATAAATTTTCTTAGAAAGACTGCTGCTTCTCAGAAATAGATAAGTATTTTCTATATACATTTGAAGATCATTCTATACTATACTTGTGGACAAAATTAAGGGACCGCCAAATAAACTTGAAATAACATTTCTAAGTTGCAAGTTATTTTTAATAGGCTTTTAACATGTCATAAACTGACGTTTATTAAACACAATCAAAATAATGTGCCATTAAACAATTAACAATAGCAAGACATTCTCTGATATGACACGAAATGTCAACAAAAAGGTGTAATTGTTGACAGCTTTTTAAGTCACTTAATTAATAAAGCGTGCTTTTTGTTTCGATAATTAGTGAAGTTGTTTGCATTAAGTTAATTAAATATGCCTAGACGCCATTGCGGACAAGAAGAAGTATCCCAAATGATTATTCTTCTTCGTCAAGGATATTCACAAAGAGAAGTTGTTAAAAGAAAGGTGCTAAAAGAAAAACAACACGCAGAGAAGATCGCTTTGTCGAATTTCAAAGTTTAACAAAACGGTTTGTGACATCTCGTGAGTTAAAAAGTGATCTTCGATTAGCCACTGGTAAAGAAATTTCTACCAAAACAGTAAGAAGACTGAAAGAAGTCAATTAGTCTGCTAGCAACAGGTCCAATTTTCGCAGCTACGCACAAAATAAATAGCTTAAACTTTTGTCGAAATCATCAAGGTTGGGACGAGGGTCAGTAGAACTGCGTTTTGTTTTCGGACGAGTCCAGATTCCTCCTAAACGGGAATGATCGCCGTGTTCGTGTCATACGAAGACCAGGTGAGCGATTTGCACCATGTAACATTCGAGAATTTGATAAATTTGATGGGGGGTCTGTAATGGTTTGGGCTGGCATACAATACATTGGTCGTACAGAATTGGTTTTGATACGAAATGGGTCGCTAACAGCAAGGAGATATGCAGACGAAATTTTTGTACCCCATGTTCAACCATTTACCGAAAATTTCGGCAATGGATTCATTTTTATGCAAGGCAATGCCAAACCTCATACAGCTAACATTGTCACAGTTCTGTTGAGATATGCAAATATCCAATGTTTGGAGTGGCCTGCCAAAAGCCCTGATCTCAATTCTATTGAGCATATCTGGGATCACTTGGGCAACAAGATTAAAAACGCTCCGAGACCGCCATTAACACATGATGAGCTCTCTAACATGCTTGTACAAGAATGGGAACAAATACCTCAAGAAAGGATCCGAAACTTAATCTCAAGCATGCGAAGAAGATTAGCAGCGTGTATTGCTGCAAGAGGAAGGCATACACGCTATTAATAATGATATTTTTATCTTACTACAAATTAGGATTTAAGTTCATGGTAAGACCCAATGACATTTTACTTTAATTTTTGGCTTTTTTTCTTTTTTGCCATAAAAGTAAATGTTGTTAATTTAAATAGCCCTTAAATCAACTAAACTCTAAGAAAACACGAATTTATATATTTATTCGTTTCAATAAATTTCGTTATTGTTTCATTTTTATTTTGAATTTTACTGGTGGTCCCTTAATTTTGTCCAGAAGTGTATATCGGATTAACTCCGGAAAGCGAGTAACCGCAACTCTTTACTATACCTGACAATCATAGTTTAATTGGCCACATAACGTTGCCTTTTATTTTCATATATATGTAATATTAAATGTTCAGTTTGCAGGTCGCTTCCGGGAAAGTAGGTATTAATGTGTTTATCTTATTCCTGCATTTTCTTTTCGCAAAACTAAGATTGTAAATTTATTCATTGGTTAATTGATCGTTTATGTATGTGGGATTGCGGGAGATAAAAGGGAAAGAAGTAAGCTGGGATGAGACTCGACACGCAATACACGTTTGCACTGTCAATAGCACGTGCAAATATATTGATTAACACTTATAATTTATCCAATATATAGTTTAAACATCTTACTATAAATCTTTTATTTAATATCCCACATGGTATAATTTTGTTGGTCAGTTTTGTAATTACATAAAGTTAAATATCAATATCTAATGTTTATCTTGTCATTCTTAATTAAGACTACTTATTACACTTGTTAGATTTATTATTTCAGTCAGTCGATAACATATTATTTATGAATTTATTGCCATTTTGTCGATTTCATTTCAAATTTCATAACTGACAATACCAGAAAGTAATAATTAAAAAAATAATGCAACGTCTTTGTTCTTATTTTTGCATATAAATTGCAATTATTATAGGTAACTTTGTAAGCAAGTTAACGATAATGAAACGGATCAATCTCAGATGATTGCCTCACATAAGATTTAAGCTAAATATAAATCAAAGATTTTTGTAGTATTTAACTAAACACCAAGCAAGTAATAAAAACGCACATATTGGCTATGGACCAAAGTGTTATATGCGCCCGCGTCCGACGAAACAGAACATCTGGAACCAGTGGAACTTAATATTACGTTTACGATTACAAAAGGATTTAGTGGATTTTAAATGCTGTATCTGAGGATTATAAAATATACAATACAAGAATTTAATCAAATAGTGCGTTTTAAATGACATTAAAAAAATATTTTTTTTTGGAAAATTTTAATTCCACAACATTTTTCCAACTTAGTAATCTAATAAATGTTTCATGACTTAGGTAAATGAATTATTCTATACAATAAAGCTAGTTTAAGTCATTTCAGCAAATTAAATTAATAGGAAATCAAACTAATTTATTCAAGAAATATTTTTTTCGTGTGCCACATACAAAAGCAATACATGTCACATACTGTGAATGTGCCACCTTTTACTTTCTTATATTTAGTATAAGAAAATATTGTGATGATGAAAATTTTCGACTTCGAGATTTTTGCAGATGTCGACGTTTTGAAGTCCACTGATACCGAAAAAGTGGTTTTTTAAAAATGTCTCTCTCTGTGTGTATGGTGTGTGTGTGTGTGTGTGTGTGTGTGTGTGTGTGTGTGTGTGTGTGTGTGTGTGTGTGTGTGTGTGTGTGTGTGTGTGTGTGTGTGTGTGTGTGTGTGTGACCACGATAGCGGTCAAACCGCTATAGCTATCTATTCTAAATTTTGTATTTACGAGTACAATCTATCTCTTAAGATCTGTTTAGATATTCAATAAAATCGGCAGATCGGAAGTAGTAGTTCACATCAATGAAAAAATCAAATTTTGCCAATATTTTGTCAACTACTAACTTCAAACAAATTTATAAAGAATTCAAATGCACTCAAAATTAAATTTGAGAAGAATTTTATTATGAAAGTTTTTCGATATTCCTACCGGAAATAGGTCTTTTACTCTTATCGAAAATCAGTTTTTTGTGAATATATCGCAAGTCATGCTTTTTAGACAGGTACGTTACGATTATAAAAGTATTTAGAACTAGAATAAAAGGTATTGAAGTATCGTATAAAAAAATACGAACCGGAAGTAACACTTTTACACTTATCGAATAGTGATTTCTTATGTATGTCGTAAATTATGCATTCTATATATATTTATCGAGATTACAAAGATATTTAGAGCCGGATTTGTAATATTTTTAGTATAAATAAAATTTGAAAATTCGGACCGGAAGTAACAATTTTACTCTTAGCAAGTAGCACTTTTTTTCGAATATCCCGCAAGTATGCATATAGTTTAGTAGTATGCTCTACAGAGATTTATTAAGAGAATAGAAGTACTAATAATAGAATTTTGAATAATTTTTATATAAAAAATTCTTAAAATTTGACTTACTTTTCTAAGAAGATAAAACAATTTAGAACAATTTTGTATAATCTGAAACGCTGTAAATAAATGTATAAAAAAGGTCGTGTGGTGGCCACACTTGGTTATTTCAAATATTTTTTTGAAATGTTGTGAAGTAAGATACCGTTTCTTGGTGCCAGCTTTCCCTTCGTAAACTCAGAGTATAGTAAAACTCAAAAGAAACTGTCTTATAAGCATTTAAAATATAAGTAATATTAGTAATAGTAGTAGTTTTTATTTGCCTTAAAATACCAGACACGTCAAGAATACTTATTGATTATATAAAAGATGCTTAAGTATATAATGAATTATACGTAATTAAAAAAATGAGGTGTGATCACCACACGACTTTCTTATACGTATGAAAGTGTTACTTCCGGTCCGAATTTTGAAATTTCATTTATACAAAAAATATTCCAAGTGCAACTCTAAATACTTTTGTACTCTTCATAAATATATATAGAATGCATAATTTACGACATATTTGTAAATAATCGCTATTCGATAAGAGTAAAAGTGGTACTTCCGGTCTGAATTTTGAAATTTTTTTTATACAAAAGATATTTAAAAGTATGTTCTAAATACTTTTATACTCGTAATGTACCTGCCTAGAAAGCATGACTTACGAGATATTCGCAAAAAACTGATTTTCGATAAGAGTAAAAGACCTACTTCCGGTAGGAATTTCGAAAAACTTTTATTAAAACAATTTTTCTCAAATTTAATTTTGAGTACATTTGAATTCTTTACAAATTTGTTTAAACTTAGTAATTGACGAAATATTTGCAAAATTCGATTTTTTCACTGTAGTAAACTACTACTTCCGGTCTGCCGATTTTGCTCAAAATCTAGTCAGTTCTCAAGAGGGAGATTATATTCGTAAATACAAAATTTGGAATTGATATCTACAGCGGTTTGATCGCTATCGTGGTCACACACAGACAGACAGACACACACAGAGAGAGAGACACAGAGACACACAGACATCTTTTAAAAACCACTTTTTGGTATCAGGGGACCTCAAAACGTGGACATCTGCAAAAATCTCGAGGTCGAAAATTTTCATCATCACAATACTTCCTTATACTACGTATAAGAAAGTAAAAATATATAAATACATATACAAAACGACGAAAAATAGTGGTATATAACGTCATAAAAGTTAATCACGCACACCATAATAAAAATGAGGTGTGGCCACCACACGACTTTCTTATACGTATGAAAGTGTTACTTCCGGTCCGAATTTTGAAATTTCATTTATACAAAAAATATTCCAAATCCAACTCTAAATACTTTTGTACTCTTCATAAATATACATAGAATGCATAACTTACGACATATTTGCAAAAAATCGCTATTCGATAAGAGTAACGGTGGTTCTTCCGGTCTGAATTTTGAAATTTTTTTTATATAAAAGATATTGAAAATTATGTTTTAAATACTTTTATACCCGTAACGTACTTGTCTTAAAAGCATGACTTGCGAGATATTCGCAAAAAACTGATTTTCGATAAGAGTAAAAGATCTACTTCGGGTTGGAATTTCAAAAAACTTTTTTAAGACAATTTGTTTCAAACTTAATTCTAAGTACATATGAATTCTTTATAAATTTGTTTAAACTTAGTAATTGACGAAATATTTGCAAATTTCGATTTTTTCACTGAAGTAAACTACTACTTCCGGTCTGCTGATTTTGCTCAAAATCTAATCAGTTCTCAAGAGGCAGATTATACACGTAAATACAAAATTTGGAATTGATATCTACAGCGGTTTGACCGCTATCGTGGTCACACACAGAGAGACAGACACACACACACACACAGACACACAGACATTTTTTAAAAACCACTTTTTTGGTATCAGGGGACCTCGAAACGTGGACATCTGCAAAAATCTCGAGGTCGAAAATTTTCATCATCACAATACTTCCTTATACTACGTATAAGAAAGTAAAATTTGGAATAGAAATTTATTTACCCGCCAAAAACAAACGTTAAAAAATGAGAATTCTTGAACTCATATAAGATATATTCATTGATGCTCTAAAAGGGGTTGCCAAATAAATGTTTTTTGTTGCCCTACCAAAGACTTCACACCAAGGTTCTTTAGATGTTCAGGGAGTTTGTTTTATAGTTTCGGTCCGCAGAAATTCACCGACTGCTGTGTGAGAGTTAATCTATGCAACGTGGTTATTAATACACTCTTATTTCTGGTGTCATGTTGATTAACCTATGAGTTTGTTTTGCAGGGTGCTTTGTCAGCAATAATACCTTATCCGTCTTAGGAGACACTTCCCACACCATAATACCGTATGATGAATAATATGTTAGCTTAGCAGAATTTTATGTTGCGACATTTTTTATCTTCCTTGTGGTGTAGATTGCTGAATATAGGTTTCCCCTTATTTATTGTTATGTGGTCCTTCTATTTAAGACTGGTGTTTAGTTTAAACCCCAAAAATTTTGAAGTGAAATCATTTTCACTCGGTCTTATTTTCATTCAAGCTTAGTCCATAATCATAGCACAACTTTTGTAGTACTCTTTGTACGTTCAGCATTAAATTTCTCAACCAAGGAGGCATCATCTGCGTACAAAAACACCTAAAGGTGCGCACAGATGGTTTTACACAAGTCAACAAAACGATCAGAATTTAGCAAACCTAAGTAAGGTGCAACATGAAGTTCTGTAAACAGTACATATTATCAAACTCAGTATTATTTTGTCAGTAATTTGAGATTAAGGTTCGAAGTTAAAACGGGAGGTACGCTAAGGATGTATGTACTAAGACGTCCGGGAGACGTAAACGGAGGAAACATTAAAAATCCAAAAAACAGACTAGCTGATGTAAATAATCCACAAATTATAAAATGCCCTCACACTGTTTTGCAAACAGTAAGAAAAAAGAAATATTTAGGTGCGTGATTAAACATTAGTGTCGTAAAAGGTAAGCATTTGACATGTTGTAAGTTATAAGTAATTCACTAGACTATACTGATTATTTTTCTCAATTTTTCACCATCACTGTTTACCACAAGCCTCCAAAGTTAGCCAAGATTGTTTTCTATTAAAAGATATGAAAATTTATATTCCAACGTCACCAGAAAAAAGGCATGCGATAATCACAAGCCAAATTCGTAGTTGTAAATTATGAAATACGAAAAGGTTGTGGTGACATGATCCCAGTTTGTGCAAAGCTTTTTACGAGTATTACATACATTCAAAGGATTCCTGGGTATCATTTTTTTTATATTGCTAGTGAGTACATTCATAACTCTGTTGCTCTTATCCGAAATGTATACACATCTATATAATTGTTTAAATTTTGTATTTATAAGTATATGTTTTATATGCCTACTTTGACGACGTCGATGATTTTTGTAACTGGTGACAAAATAAAATGACTGTGGCTATGACATATAATACATCGTTGATACGGGCAAACGTACATTTTAAATGCAACATCTAATCGCTTAAATTCTCGATCATTATACATACTAGAGAGATGATTCGAGAAGCATAGCGACAAGGGTCTATTACAAGACAAGAGAAATTCAGATGTCATTAAAACTCACATAAAATCATATAAGTGTAGCGAAATTCATTATTCTACAGCAAAAACAAGTAGATCATATTTACTACCTGAGCTATAAATCAAGATAATGTGGAAGCAGTTTTGTAGCAAAGATCGAAAATCAAGAATATGCTCACTTGCAAAATTTTAAAAAATATTTATTACAGGCTTTAAGTTTGGATTTGGAAATCTTTATACCGACACTTGCTCTTTTTTCAAGCTTCCATTAATAACGGAAATGACGTCAACAAAAAAGGAGACATTTGAGCACAGTTAATACTTATGGGCCAAAAAATGGCTATATAATCTCACCAGTATGGTTCACAAACTAAAACAGTACATTCCTCATTACGTGTGGGCTTGAAACAGAGACCGGTAGAGGAGCCAGTGAAGTCGCAAGCTGTGTACAATATGTTTTAGAACACAAAATGTTGTAAATATGCTCGGTTTAAAGCCAAAAAAACCGAATTGATACTGTTTTCACATTAATGTGCCAGCTGAAACAGAAATACAATCTTAAAGTGTACCCCTGATGAACATCATCGAAAGCTCTGGTATTTTTTTAGCCATTAGGCATGTTTCATTCGTTAGAGCTCACAGCTATATGCCGCCAGATCTTATATTTATTTACCCAAAATAGAATAGTAATACAGAAAACGTGACAAAACGGTATCACCTAAAGTCTATTGCGCTATGGACAGAATTGGACAGTAAAAGTATTAAAAGCTCGAGCGAAAAAAATATGGCAGAGTAATCTACCTATATCACCGACACGCGAAAAAGGTGGAAATTTCTGTATCGACAACGTACTCTGTGCTGTTCTAAAATAGTATATTATGCAAAGAGCATTTAATGATAGCTATTAAGACACGAGTAAGAAAATTACAGTACGAGCCGAAGACGAGTATTGTAATAAATACGAGTGTCTTAATAGCCATTAAATGCGAGTTGCATACACTATTTTTTCTACGTCCACTATATAAAATATTATTTTTTGAACATTCCATTTCATAAATTGAGCGTAAAAATTTTCCGTACATCTTTGCGAATTTAGCTGGTAATAAATTGTTCGTGGCTACTAAGGCTTGTTCCATAATTTCTGGTGGAGTCAAATTTTACATTTCACTGTAATTATCCCTCATTTTTACCGTTTATATTTTCAAAAAAGCACAAATTTTAACTACTTACTTGTAAATTGCAGAGAACTGTCACGTTTAATTAATTTTTATATCTGTCAGATATACAGTCGCCATATTGAATATCGTTTGAATATTGAAATGTCGCATTCCTATTGGATATAAACTTGTATCGTAATGAAAAATCTGTATTCCTATTGGATATAGACTTGTATCATAATGAAAACATGTATCGTAATGGACATCATTAAAGTACAGGTTCGGCATATCTAATAATACAATTAAAGTATGGGGGTAGAAAAAATAATATTAAGCATGCACGTTTAATTTTGAACAGTACACAGTTTGCTAAAAATAAATATAGCAAACGTTAAAAAATAATAATAATGTGGGTTTTAGAGTGTTCTGAGAGACCTGAGCCTGAGCAGAAATTTTGTCAAGAGGTAATGCAGCAGAAAATTCAGGAAATGGTGATAATGATAGCAAAAATATTGACTTATTTTCCATTGTTTGCTCATGAAGATCTTGAGTTTTGCAAAAATTCGATTATTTTGATAATTTTTTCTAAGGAAAAGCATGTTGATTTTGTAGTTTCTTGTGTTACATGGAGACAAAAATTATTAAACTATAACAACATTTTTTAAAAGTCATTTACTTGGTTGACAAATAATATAAAAGCGTTACTTCCAAGAAACTTTTTTCTGTTTTGTTGAGTTTTGGAAAAACGCTTCTCAATTATTTTACAATGGGTAAAATATTTAGCAAAATTAAAATTTTGCATTACGTGAAGGTAGTAAAGGACTATTTTTGTGAAAAAATAACACACTAGTTACATGGTTGTTGATTTACGCCCACTATATGTACATTTTCCTTAAAAATCAAAAAAATATTAGTAAAAAATCTATGAATGCTCTATTTTACTTAGAACAAAGAACACACTTCAGAATCATATTAAAAATAATAAATAAAACATAATAACTTACAGTCTGGTGTTTATAAATTAAAATAACAAATATTGAAAGGTTATATTAGACCAGTGGTTCTTAGTCGGGGGCGCGGAAAAAGCCCCTAACAATATAAATTATTAAATATCATTTATTAAATTTTCGATAATAAGATATTTAAAAATTACAGTAATCCCCCCAATAACGCAAAAGTCGGGACCGCGTTATTTGAATATCGTATTATTGGAGTATTGATGCTCATACAATCAGGGTTACGGGTTTTTCGCAAAAAACTACAAATAAGCCAAAACTATGAATAAATACTTGAATGAAATCTACGGGCCAGCAAATCAAAAGCACTTGTTAGAAGCGTCCTATCAAGTGGCATATCTGTGTGCAAAGGAAAAAAAAACCTCACACTTGAGGAATTGATAAAAAATCCAGCAGATTCCGTTGTCGAACGATATAATTCAATCACGAATTCAAGATCTTAGAAAAGATATTTTACTGCAAATAATAGAATACATAAAAGTCAGTCCACTAAATATAAGCATACAAATGGACGAGTCAGCTGATGTTGATAATTGCAGCCAGCTCTTGGTATTTGTGCGATTTGTAAAAAAAAAGAAGTGATAGAAGAATTTCTATTTTACAAGCCACTGGAGTTGACTTCGAGAGGAATTGATGTTTTCAATCACATTAAAGTTTTTTTTTAAAACATCAATTACCAAAGAATGTGATTGGCTTAATATGCACTGATGGGGCCCCAGCAATGTTAGGCAAAAATTCCGGATTTTTTTCACACATGAAAAGAGAATTACCGCAAGTTAGAATAACGCATTGCATGTTACATCGTCATGCATTTGCGTCGAAAACTTTGGCAGAAAGTTTAAAACAACACCTAATTACTGCAATAAATGTAGTAAAATATATCGCATTTTTTGTGCCTTTTGTGAAGAAATTGGTGCTGCTCATACCGTACCTCTATATCATACCGAAATCCGATGGCTTACTTAGGGCCGCATGCTTAAGAGGGCTTTTGAATTGCATGAAGAAATTATTCAGTTACTGACTGGTCAAAGCTGTGATTTAGTAAAAGATTTTGGGAGTAAGGATGCAATTCTGAGACTAGCCTACTTACCAGATATATTTAGCCACTTGAATGAATTCAAGGATTTGGTAAAAATATAATAATAGCTAGTGAAAAATTATCTTCATTTATTGGAAAATTAGAAATTTGGATACCTCGAGTTAAAAATGAAAATTTTGCAAACTTTCCCTTGCTTGATTCAATTGTTCTGGAAAATGAAAAAAATACAATTATACCCGACATTGCAATACATTTAAAACGATTGAGCGAATCATTCAATGGATATCTTTCTACTGGAAATATTACCAAAACTCAGAGATGGAAACTGGATCCATATCTATATAACCTAAATTCGATGGATGATAGTGATTTATAAAAAGACGATCTTATTGAAATGCCAGACAGCATGAACATATTCAAATGGAATTCAAACAATTAGAACTACAACAATTCTGGTGTATACAGTTAGAACGTTATCCACAGTTAGCGAAAGAAGCATTACAGTCACTTCTACCATTTGCCACCACCTACCTGTGTGATATATAAAATGTCCATTTTTTTTTAAATAAACAATAAATTTCGCAAAAAAAATATTTTTCTAAACTAAAAAATCGAAACACATTTTTCAATAGTGTGCGGAGACCTATTTTCAGATTCAAAGAGCTGCGGCTCACTTAAAAGGTTTAGAAACACTGTATTAGACAAACTGGGGCTGTCCTTTCTACATTCATAAAAAACACGAAAGATGCTATAAATTACAAATATAACCGACTACTCATACGCAAACCACTGTCACCACATAAACTTAAGTTTGACATATTACACCTACAGGACGAGAGCACGAAATTGAATCTGTCGAAGAGTTTAAAAATTCACCATTATTATATCTAAAATTTATAAATTGTTTAATTTCTCCGTATGAAAATTAACTTCACTTTATTTTAAAGTTGTCAATCTTCCCTTTACACTTAACTGTAAGATATATAAATATCAGTACTTCTACAAGTTTTGTATTATAATTTTTATCACCTGATGAAGCAATAGTTGAGCGAAACTATCGTAGTTTTCAATGTGTGTCTTTAAACTGCCTGTGAATATTCTATTTCATTTGTAAGGTAACTTTTAATTTGAAATATATTAATTGCCTTCGGAATGTCTTCAAATTACATATTTAAAAACAAAACTACAGGTTTATTTCACATAAATTTTCATAATTATAATATTCGAAATGGAGAAAATTTGTATTTGTATTTCGTCCCATATGCAAGTATGTAACATGATGTTTTTCTTCTGTCTTATATATTTTTCTATTTCGTTCACGCATAAGTTTATATATATATAACCGACATTTTATTTATGCTTTATATATTTCTTGATTACTTATATATTGCACCTAATTATATACTCGATATCGTCAAAAAGATATGAATATAAATTAGATTACCTCCAAAGCTGGGATTTTTATATTATAGTATATTCATATAATTGTTATATTTTAGTGCCGGATCAGTGTTACCAATAGTGTTCGCAGCAATTGGTATTCAGTTAATAAATTAATTATAAATTAGAAAAAATGCAGTTAATATATCTGTTGGTAATAAAGTTGTTGACATTTAAAAGTAGTGTAAACTTTCATTGTAGCATAACTTATAACGATAGGTAATACTGGCTCTGTTCTTATAAAGTTTACATTAAATAATCTTTCAACCCAATCGTTATTAAACATTATCTGCAACTGTGTAATACCGTCTTGTATAACATTATAATTCGTGTCCAAAAAAAAGAAATTCAGCCAGTCTTCATTTTATGGAAAAAATATCATA
The DNA here is from genome assembly GCA_963170755.1 of Amphimallon solstitiale. Classification (NCBI taxonomy): domain Eukaryota; kingdom Metazoa; phylum Arthropoda; class Insecta; order Coleoptera; family Scarabaeidae; genus Amphimallon; species Amphimallon solstitiale. The sequence goes on along the minus strand of OY720676.1, from coordinate 39,888,617 downwards.
ATAAATCAAATTTGTAATTGGATTTATGATGCTTCTTTATTATATTTTAAATATAACAGATACTTTATGGATATGTTTAAATTAAATTTAAAAATATGAAGTTTTGTTTTTAAATAAATTTCGTAAATATTCATAATTATAATAGAAATTAAGGAGATATTGTTACAAATAAACCTAGTTATTCGTTATATAAAGAGAATAGTAATAAATGACTTTTACAGTATTTATAACTGTCTTTTTGTTGTAATTAAAAATTAAAATACTATCTTCTAACTTCAATAAAAAGAATATTTTCATAAATTGAATATGTTATTTGACCGATGCCATTCCATAGATTATATTATAATGTATTATTCCGATTTTGTTTTTAATTATTACTATCGTGTTTGTCTTTTTAAACTCCTGTATTTTCTGTAATTATTGTTTGGTTTATATTTGTGCGAAGTGTATTTTTCTCCGTTCAATTGCTAATAAAAAATTCTTCTTATATTCACAATTTCCTAGAATATTTATATCTAAGAAATAATTAAAATGAAAACATTCAATATCCCACGATGCGTCAAAGAAAAAAGCTAACAACCACCAACCTTGCAATATTTCCGAAGTGACATGCCGCTAAGAACACGTGTCAAAAGTGAAACCACTCAAAAGCTTCCTCTAGAAGAGTAAACCATCAAGAATAGAGCAAAACACCAATACAAATTTCTCTGCAAAGTTCAACACTAAAACCGGTCAGTGTGTCATTGAGTTATTTGTTTACTGTATTAGTGTGTTAGTAAGTGAAGCACGCCGCGACGCGTCGGGACGCTGTTCGCGAATGAGGTGCTTGTGAACGTCGTCGTACTAGGACTGCCTGGGATTTTCGAGCACAGCGGCGGAGTTTTGCAGAGCGCATTTAAAACGAGCGCATGCCCATGTTCTAGAGTGCTTTGCTTTTAACCATAGACTATGCTACTAGATTGTTTTTTTTTCTTTCGTTGTTTTCCCGTCTTCTTCCTACTCCACTGCGAATTTGATCTACGTGAAACCGGTAAAAAATTAACCCGCCACAAGGGTGGCCGTAACTCTGCCGTACGTACGATACCCTTCTGCACACGGTACTTGATGGAGGACTATAAATTAGTGGAGCAATTTGTTTTGAACAATTTGGGAAATAATTCTCCTAGCGAACTTTGACGGGATTAAATACTAGATTAATATGCTAGTTTCAGCTTTTAACGGCAAATTCGAAGCAAGAAATAAAAGGCAAGCGAAACCTTTAAGAATTGCTTATGCACTGAAAAGGCGTAAAATTTGTTAAGTTGTTTGATGAATTCTGTCAAATTTTCTATTACAAGCTTTTACTAATAATAATTATGCAAGATACAGTATTTGATCAAATAAAGACAGGTATTTTTAACACTTAGATATCCAAGCATCGCAAATCATCGTAAAGGCCCAAGCGGAGTCGCCCGGGTCTCCTTTTAATCTTTCGGAAATTCGAAACCCGAGATGTTGCAAAATTGTTTAAAATATTCAATAATTTTACACTAACAACAATTTGACCAATATTAAAGATGTCTATTGAAAACTTAATATTTTAAAACAATTCACATAAATACAAAATAAAAAAAATTAAACTTCAACTCTGAACAAAAAGAATAATAACGGAAATATATGATTAGATTGATTATTCCTTTACCATTCAGTCAAAGCAAAGTACTTTTACTACGATAGACTTCGCAAACATTTTTTTGCAGGGATCACAAGACACTTTGCGTTTCTTCCTTTTATAATATCTAGTAGGGGGAGGTAACTCAATTCCACAATCAGCTAGAGCCCTTTTGACATGTCAATGAATATTATTATTAGCACAAAGCTCCATATTTATTTCTGCCAAATAGTCAGCAAGCTTCAAGAGGAATAGACCTCGACTACAATAGCTCTTTCTTTTCCATTCTGGATGATTTTCAATGCAGATGAAAGAATAGTTCATGGAACATATATCTACATGTTCATAAAAAAAACCTGTAGGGCCAGCTTGCGGTTTTTCTAGTGCATATGTATTCTCTCACCAAGTGATCGACATTCTCAAGGCCACTCTTTGAAACATTGCAGTTCAATATCATCATGGATTTCTTATGTTTTTCTCTTGAAATGCTTTTATCATAAAGTTGTGATGATAACAAATAAATGATTTTACATTTCTTCGGTAGAGCTATTCTGTTTATTTTTCCGAAAAGTTCCAAGCTTTCCAAGGTTTTTAGTCAGTAAAAGTTGACTAACACACAAAAGTGAATGCGTTATCGCTTGTAACTCTTCATCCTGAATTATAATAGGGCTCAACAATATCCGTTACTACACGATATGCTTGATTTTGTTGTGATAAATTACAAAGGAAAGACGTTCTAACATTAGCAGTCACCAAAATTTTGATGCCGTATCTGGCAGATTTTGGTTTTATGTGCTACCTGAAGGGGCACATTCTCCTGAAGGCAACCAACCGTTAACGGCCGCTTGTTTGTCCGTTTTCTTTTCTTCAGGCCTGGTCAATTTTTCTTCAAATCTTAGGAAATTTGAAAGTTCGGTACCTAAATCTACATCACGTCAATGCAGCCGTTATAAAAATACATAGAAAACAGTCTACCTCGACATGATCCAGTGGTTTCTTTGTAATTTTGGATGCTGAACAACCCACAAAGTATAATATCTTAATATTTTCCTGCTTCCTCGTTCGTATGAAGACAAACCATATCTTTGGCTTCCCTAATCATAAATAAATTAAAAATTACCACGACAGAGTTGGCAGTGTTACTGTAAGATGATATAAGACCGGGAATAATACTCAAAATATTTCTCTCAAGACGCTTGCAGCTCTGTATAGGATCTCTAGTCCACTTCATACCTGATTTTGCTGTATATACATTTTCTTCCTGGTCCTTGACTTTACTTTCGAAAACCTCTGAATCACTATCAACTGACTCGATATTGTCTTCTCAGAATAGACTTCCACATTGTTATATCCAGACTCTGACACATTTTTTTGCAAATTTAACTCCTCTTCGTGATTGCTGTCATCGTCTAAATAATTTTCATAATCTAATTCCCCCCAGGTTCCGAAATATAATCAAATCTCAAAGTTATTTTTGCAGCTTCTGACGCGGATACTTTTTTCTTTTTTCGGTGGCCCATTTTCGATTATAAGCTGCAAATTTGGGGGCCCACTTAGATGAAATATATAAATTTTATAACGAAGGTTGAAAAAATTGCGAATTAATTGCACTGAACATAACCTCAAACGTCATTTGTAAAATAACTATAAGTTTGGTAGCCTACTCGTAACCAAAAAAAATTACAGCAATATTTTTAAAAGGGGGGGGGGACAAGTTACCCCGCTTGGCTATCTAAGGATTAAAGGTAACAAATTGATTTTTCTTCATCAAAACATACAAAGCATAAGAAATAAAGTAGATAACTTAACCATATTTATTGATAGTTTAAATAATAGAATAGAAGCAGTCTGTCTGAATAATTTAAGTAAGAAACAATATGGAATAGACAAAATAAATGTAAAATCAGTCAAATGTCAATAATAGTTAATTTGATATACAATCGTAATGCATACATATTTTTAGCATGTGATTTTAAAAATGTTCAGCGATAATCAAGTAGTTTATATTGCTTTGGATAGATGGCGCCATTTAAGCACCGATATTTCATGTTTATCAGAATCAGAAAAAATAGATAGAGATACAGTTTACCTTGGGTAGAACGAATTTTGATATATGGACATTTCTCTTTAAATTCCGAAGTTAAGGAGTTTAACCAAATCAAACTCATCGTACCACTTACCGGAAAGGGTAAAACAACGTCTGCCGGGCCAGCTAGTTTAGTAAAAAGAGCGCTCTAACCATGTATATGTAATTAAAAATTGTTATCTTACAATCTTTTACAATTAAATTATTGCTAAAGATTAGCTAAAGTATTGTTATTATAATTTACGTTAAAAAGAAACAAAAAATGTTTGTTAAATTAACTAGAGATTAGATTATTTCCCAAAAACCTCAGTTGATATGCATTCTCAAAATAACTTCTTCACTCTAAAGGGATTTGCACGGGGAGATAGAAAACACTTGAATTAACAGATGTATCTCGTGTGCTGTAATGTGTAGGGAATTGCCCAAGGGAAACTCCAACGCTATATCCTGCTTAGAAATTCTACCACGTCCGTTTGTGTATTAGTTACTTACGTTTGCGAGGATATACACAGCATATACATCTATAGGCAAACTTGTATATAGACATAACTCGTATTTTACTGTTCTTGACCGATATGATGATGGTTGACCATTTACGCTTCGTCACCATAAGGCCAGGCGCGATGAACACTCAACAAATACACGTATTGAAACGCCTGACATCTGCACATATTCAAGTGGAATTATATATAATGCATCGACGCGATATTTGCATAGACAGGCGCGTCATATGCAACTGAGAGGTCCTAAATGTTGAAAAGCATATTTGTGCCTGGAACTCTTTTATAAAGGTTTTTTTTTTTCAGAGTACTCATGGAATCAAAATACGCATATGTTTGTATAGACATGACTTGTCTTTTATTATGAACGACTGTTTCAAAAAAGAAAGCTTTGTGCCAAATCGAAAATGCATTTTTACTGACAGATATTTCGTTACTATTAAATGTACAGTTCTGTGCAATAAACTGGCGTACACTTAATGTACGATTATGTAAATATGATTTTTATTGTTCATTTTATCATACAGCGTCAATTCAATTTATCATACTTAAGGGTCCTCGCTAGTGAATGGGAAATGTAATATTGGTTGCATAGCACATAATTTAATAAGCCAAGGATGTCCGAGTACTTTTACACATAGGTAACATATAATAAATATGTATTTGAAATAACTCAATATCTAAGCGAATAAAGATTCATTTATGACCAACTATTTACATATTTGTACTGCACATTGTAATGTGGGTTGCCTAATTTTAATTTATTTTAAGAATAATAGTTGAACGACAAATAAGTGCACAGCCGGGTAGCTTTCTATTCAATTTATAAAGTGAACCCAAGCAAACAAATCTCCTCCGAAGGATTTTTGAGAAAACTGGTTTTTAATATTTTGACATATTAATTAATTTTCTGTAATCCGATAATTTTTTTTCTAAATTTGATTCTTCAGCCGGGTAGATTATATAATTCTTCATAAGTTGACGTTGAAAGGTTTTCTCCATCTTTAAAATCAACAAAAATATCTGGATTCTAAAATCTGCTATTTTGCCACTGTTGACAGATCCATTAGCGAGGACACTTAAGGCTACTAACGGCAATCGCAATATTGGTTGCATAGCACATACTTTAATAACCAAAGGATGTCCTAGTACCTATTAGGAATATGTAATATACATTTGAAATAATAACTCAATATCTAAGCGAATAACAATTCATTTACGATCAAATATTTACACATTTGTAACTGAGGGAAAGATTTTTACCAGAATAACAATTCATTGCAATGTGGGTTGCCTAATTTTAATTTATTTTATATTCATTTAAAACAAAGTAAAGAATAGTTGAACAAAAAATAAGTGCAGAACGGGGTAGATTTTTATTCAATATTTAACGTGAACTAAAGCAAACAAATCTGCTGCAAAGGATTTTTGAGAAAACTCGTTTTAAATATTATGACTAAGTTTAATTATTCAGCGGGGTAGATTACTAAATTCTTCATAAGTTAACGATGAAAGGTTTTCTCCAAATTTAGAATCAACGAAAATATCTTGCATCAAAAATCTGCTATTTTTCAACTATTCACAGATCCACTATCCACTATCGAGGAGCCTTAACTGACAGATAGAGATATTCAATATTCCCGCATGTTTAGATTTAATACGTAAGTCGCGAATTATTGCGAAAATTGAAGATAACTAGTTAATTAGAGCAGTATCACAGCAATTTTGCATAAATAAATCTACTGTGCTAAAAATTAAGAAACGCTGGGAGAAGAAAAGAACATTATATAAAAGAGGTAGTTCTGCTCGAAGAATCCATGAATCGGGCTTGGAAAGTTCTATGCTGGTTAGGAAATTGCAATTAACAGAGGAACACAAACAATGTCGATTACTATTTTCTTTGGATTACGTTTATAGAGAATTGCCTTTTTGGCAAAATGTCATATTCACTGATGAAACAGTATTTCACTCTACGCACAATGGTTATGTATGGTCAGCTAGCAAAAAATCTTGGGACATCTGAATTTTTCCTAATGTAAATTTCATTGATAAAATGGAAATATGCTGTCAAAAGTGATAGCCGTTAATTTAAAGCAGGGGTCTCCAAACTACGGCCCGAGGGCCACATCCGGCCCGCGGACAGATTTTGTCCGGCCCGCGGAGAGCTATCATACTTGAAAACTCACATATTTTTTATAGCAAATTAAATTTAGTTTACTGAAGTATTCTAATTTTATGTTGAATAATTATTAATATGACATCTACATTGATATGGTCATGGGCTAACTACTCATAACATTGTTGTAGGCTTATTGTTATTGTTTTTGTGATAAGTTGGATAAAGAAACACAGAATTGTAATGAGTAAAGACATGTATAATATGCAGAAAATTTTACTTCAGTATATAATAACTAACAAATTATTGAAATGAATCCAACTAACATTTTATACATTTTAAATAAAAACATAACTTATAACAAGCATAATGACATATGAAATACTAATGAGATTTGTGTAATTGAGATTTTCCACTGACAATAGTTTGTAGTTGTGGACTAATTTTACTTGTACCAATTATTAAAAGAGATATAAGATGCTCATCAGTTAATTTAGATCTGTAAACATTTTTTGTGTACTTCATTTTGGAGAAGGTCTTCTCACACTAATAAGTAGCACCAAAAACAGAAAACAGCCCACGAGCAAATTTATGCAAATTATCAAATTGTGTCAGTGGAAGACTCTTATAAAATTCCAACAAAGATGAGTTTTGATATTTGTTCTTAATTATATCACTGCACTGTAGATCAATTATTTCCATTTGAAGTTCCGGGGCTAGGGTTTCAATGTCAGTATCAAAAGGATTCTGAAAAATCTTAATTTGATTCGCAATGGCATCAAAGTCCGAGAAACGAGTATCAAAATTTATTTTCAAAGCATTCAAAGTTTCGATTGCAAAATCGATAGGAAACTCAGTCTCAGTAGTGTGGCTGAATATTTCACATGTTTTAAAATGTGAAAAACATTTACTTCGTAGTTGTGATTGAAACAGTATCAATTTCTTCCGGAATGATTTGATATTAGTGTATAAATCAGGAAGATGCTGGTTTTCTCCTTGCAATCTCAAATTCAGTTCGTTCACATGTTTTGTCAAATCAACATAGAATGCTAAATTCCACAGCCATGCGTTGTTTTGTAATTCAGTAAGAGGGCGATGCTTTTCATTCAAAAAAATTTCGATCACTGCTCGAAGTTCAAAAAAGCGCTGAAGGACTTTCCCACAACTAAGCCAACGTACGGCAGTATGATAAGGTAAGTCATTTTCTCCAATCTCTTCAATAAATTGTCGGAATTGTCGGTGATTCAGCCCAAAAGATCTGATAAAATTAACAGTTGATATGACTGGTTTCAGAACTTCAGACATATCCAAACATTTTCCGCACAAAGACTATTGATGAATGATACAATGTAAGACTAATGGTTTTAAACCACCGTCATTTTCTACAGCCTTTGACACAAGAGCGACCACTCCTTTATCTTTCCCACTCATGTTTTTGTCTCCATCAGTTGTAATACATTTCAAGTTTTTCCATCGAAGGTTCTTTTGATTAATGGCCATTTCAACTCCTTTAAAAATATCTGTACCAGTAGTTGTGCCATGAATACTATTCATATCAAGAAGTTCTTCATGCACTTCATGGCTTTTATCTACTCCTCGAATATAAATCAACACCTGAGCAGTATCTGACACATCCGTTGACTCATCCATGGCCAAAGAAAACCACTCAACATGTCCATTTTTGTCGAACAGTTGAGAGGATATATTTTCAGTGATGTTTTCTACCCTTCGAGCCACAGTGTTTGCTGACATACTGACACTTTTTAATAAATTTAAGTTTTCAGGGCACATTTCTTCGGCTACTGCAATTATGCATTCTTTTCTTTGATCATTTGTCCATCGGTGAATGGTTTTCCACGTTTTGCAATTTCAAGAGCCACACGAAAGCTGGCACGCGTTGCAGCCTCTTGTTCAGTTTTGAGTTTTGTAAATGAAGATTGCTGCGATTTCAATCCGCGCTTCATAGATTCGAATTTTTCTGTCCGCAAACTTCCTGTATATTTTGAGTAATTTTGAAATTGTTTTGTTTCATAATGACGTTTAATGTTATATTCTTTGAGAACGGCTATGCTTTCATTGCAAATCAAACATAGCGCCTTCTTACTGGACTCAATTACGAAATACTGAATGTTCCACTGATCTTTGAATTTTCTGCATTCACTATCAATTTTTCGCTTCTTTTCCATACTACTAAATCACACACAAAAGCAACAATTCAAATCAAAATACTGTTACAAAGATGTCTTAAACTTAAACACGCACAAACACGTTTTAAGGAGGTACGCACTATTTTATTTCACAACAGTGTCATAGGAACTGACTTGTGGTTGCGCCACTAGCCTTCTTATATATTCCAATTACTGCCATCTAGAAGTGAGTGGAAGACACCAGAACTTTCTCGTACCAACGAGATTATTCTGTACGTGCTATTAGCGCCATCTGTTAGCGATAGAAGGTACTACCTATTTCCGCTTGTGTCCACCAGATGTCGTGTCACGTTACTCCTCATGGCTCGTACTCTACGACTAATCTAGAAATTACAGATAATGACAGGAAAATTAATAATATGCAGTGTTGCCGTTTTGCAGCCTTTTTTAAACGTTGCGTACTTTTTCGGACTTTTTTTCATCAGTGGACTATTTCACTTTTTACCACCGGCAACAATGATAATATGGTTTTGGCCCTCGGAACTTACTGGAGTAATCAGTATGGCCCTAAGGCTGGAAAGTTTGGAGACCCCTGATTTAAAGCATATGACAGCAGAGTGCACTTAAAATACGTAAATTTTAGAATTTTGAAAGTGGTTAAGGCAACCCAAGGGTTTTTGCTAACTGACGGTACGTGTATATAGACACCCCAATGTACGATTTAATGAACGATTTTTGTATTTATTGAAGTGTAAACTTCTTTAGGCGCGTTGCGCTGATTGTAGACAATGAACAAGACTGACCCGTCACGCTCGGATATGTAACGCTCGGATATGTAACGCTCGTTCGGGTAAAGTCGGCTAATATCAAATAAAATAATCATCAAGATAAAAGATAATTAGAACCAATCATTTTGACAACTAATGTCAATAATGAAGGCATTATTTAACCTTTCAAATACAGGATAAAATAAGCCATTATCACATTGACAAAATAATTTCAAAATTAGCAATAAGACATGTACGCCACTTTATTGCGCAGAACTGTACATCTGCGAGCAATAAATTTTGGTCATCAATGTCATTGTAAAATTTGAATAAATTGTGACAATGTTGATTTTTGCCCTGATTGATTATGTCCGTTGTGAATGAAACGCCTATTTCAAATTTGACATTTCATTGTAAATGAAATTTGCAGTTTGTGAAAGTCTTGTTCATTGAATTATTTTTAATATGATCTCAATATCCTATTTTAACAAAGTAAGGATTATTTCCTTTATAGAAACTGGACTCTGTGAAGCTACCGTAGCATCTCGTCTTGAACTTGTAAAAAGTTCCGTAAATTTTATTGCTAGACAATGGAGAGAGGATAATATCTTAGAAAAAAAGAGGATCCGCATCAACTGGAGAAGATGACCGTGCATTAGTACAAATTATTGAAAATATTGCACTTTTCTGACGGCTCAATTAAAAAGTTATTCAGCAGCCAGAAAAAACTGACTGACGCCTAGCCATAAAGAAGCTAGAGTGGGATTCGCATTAGAGTACATTTTAAGGCTATACGCCCGGCCTCGAAATCGTTTTTCCCATTTCCTAATCGTATTTTTCATGAAAACCTTACCGAATTTACACGCTAATTTAAGAAAACAATGCCTTTCAATGGATAAATCGTAATTTCTTGGAAATTGTCCAAAGGGCCCTAAATAAAAATAAAAATGTAAGAAATTTCAAAAAACAAGCCTTTATTTAAAATTATGTAACACTCAACAGCAATACATAAATTTTATTTTTTCTTAATTTTTAAAAATAAGGTCACGAAACGGAAAACAAAATTTTGAAATTTGGGCGAAATTCACTGAAATCAAATGGAGTATGTGGTACGCTCGCACATTGTGTCGAGAGGTAGCTCCGCCTACCATTTCGGGCAGTTTCTACGCAGTTTGTAAAATACTTCTGAGATCGGTGTATGTTAAGAAAGTAATCGTTACTCGGACATTATTTTATCGAAACCGTTGATATTTTCTTTACAATATAGTGTACATATACAATGTCAGCGTCACAATACTTCCTTATACTACGTATCAGAAAGTAAAAGCAATATCTCTTCCCGTCCCTAACGCTATACCTGCTAGAAGCGCATGCTAGGACTCACACGGCTTGCGGGCAGGGAGTATAATTATTATATTTGACTCGCAATAATTTGCTTCTGAAACGATCTAGAAATTTATTTCTTGCACAAAAAATAATTTTGGAATGTTGGCTTTATTTTGTTTCACATATATATGGGTAAATTCTGAAAAATAAGATTAGTTACTCGATAGCTGAAAAATACCTTACACAAATTGGTCGTCTACTAAAACTTTTTTTTTTTTATAAAATTTACACACCATAAAGAAAAATCGAAAACACTAGTATCATCCAAATACTTTAGGGTATAACCTTAAAAAAACAGATCCCTAGCTCTCTGCATTGCTAAGATATCACGAGATAAGTATTAAAAATTGAAGAAAATGAAAATTTTAAAATTTACACAAAAAAACGATTCTTCGACCTTTTTGCGATTTCGATTTTATTTTCCAGCTCAAAATTTGAATCCGGCAGGTGATTTTACATATTCAGCTTCACTTTTTTTTGTGTGTTTGAGAAAATATAGATTGTCTAATTTAGGGGGGGTTGCTTCCCAACTGCCAAACATGTCTGCCAACCGGCGATTATCTGAGACCATAACGCAGCCATAAATTACAGGCAGATTAGATTAGGTGACAAGTTCTTTTCTCTATCTTTTTCCTCAGCATAAGACAGAGCACGCGGAGCCTTAAACATTTGTCTTTTATTACATTTGCACGAAAAAACAGTGGTACGCCTATTTCAAATCGAACTCAGCTTGAAGCGGGCGTTCAGCCTTAAGGGACCACAATTTCTGGGAAAATGTCACTTTTAACGACGAAAAAGTGTTTCAGTCATGCTCGTGTGGACGGATCCGGGTACATAGACCGAAAAGCCAGCGATTCAATGGAAAATATATTCTAAGAGTTAATACTAGTGGAAGGTTCTCAGTTAACGTATGGGTATGGATTTTCGCAAAGAGTTATGGCATATTACTATGTATTGATGACTCACTGTAAGTTATATTTATTATTTCAACATTTTAGAAAGCGTTGTGTTACCCTCAACTATCCCAATTTTTCCAGAAAGGAATTTTATTTATCAACAAGATAATTGTTCAATACATACAGCTCATAGGGTAAAGAAATGATTTCTTAATAATAATGTAACAGTACTGGATTGGCCGAGTTTGAATCCTGACCTTAACCCTATAAAGAATATGTGGGGAAGATTGGTACAGAACATACAGATGCATAGAGTAAGGCCTCAGAATAAAAACTAACTCTTCGCGGTTATAAATAACGCTTGGAATGATCTTACGCTAGACTATTTTAGAAAACTATGCCCCTCCATGCCTAATCGTTTGGCAAAAGTTATTGAGGCAAATGGAGAAGTAAAAAAGTATTGAATTTTCGAGTACCATGAACTAGTATATGTTGCCAACTTAAGAATTAAAGTCATCAGATGCAAAAGCGATGCATAATTTTCGGAGGAATACGAACAGGTAACTAACGGCACTGATCTCATAAAGGTTTATTACATTGTTGTTGATAAACTATTGTTGTTGATAAACATAACATTATATATACAGTGTCGTGATAAGTAATTAAGGAGTGAGTTCGGCTTATTTCTAAGTGGAATTAGAATGTGTCAGAATGTGATATGGAATTTGGAACTCTTTTCTGTGGCGGGTTTCGTAATTATGATGCCCTCCATTCAATATATACTTTTCTTGCTTTTTTCTGACGTATTTTATACATGTAAGTATAAATAGGCAAGGCAAGGTCAGTATTCTTTCTTGTTTAAAATGTTCCTTACAACCATCCGTATATTTCAATTTACGAAGAGCTCTAATCGCTTTTTTTTTTGGAAGCAGAAGATTCTTGTTGCTGCAGGTGATATGCCCCAAAACAAAATTCCGTAGCTTATCCTACTGTGAAAGTTCGCAAAATAGGCAGATTTTGAAGCGGCATGGGTAGCAATAGTCTCCAGTCTTCTTATTGTATATATAGCTATCGTCAGCGAGTTAACTAATTCTGATATGTGCATGTCCAAGTGAGTTTATTGTCAATTGTGAGCCCCAGATATCGAATGGCGTGGGATGACTGTTCATTTCTTGCTGAGAAACAGAGATGCTGAGTTTTCTCTTCATTTAATTTTCGTTCATTATCTTGGAACCATTTTGTTATCTCTTCCATTACCCGTTTGCTCTCTTTTCCAATTTCGTCAATCGACTCTCCAGTTACTACGTAAGATGTATCATCAGCATAAAGACAGCTTTATTTAGGTGTTATATTTTTTGGGAGATCATTAACATACATCAAAAATAAAATTGGTCCCAATATCAATTTTTGTGGTACCCCATTATGAATTGGTCTGGTATTTGATATTTCTCCATTTAATTTCATTCTCTGGCATCTTCCCCTCAAATAGGAGGCAAGTAGATCATGTTCTGTACCTCTAATACCATAATAGTATAGTTTCTGTAGTAGAATTTGGTGAAAGCCTTACTGAGGTCACAACATGTCAGTTCACATCGTTCTTTATTATCGTAGGCGTCAATTACAGTCTCCATCACCTCCAGTATTCCAGTCACTGTGGATTTGTTTTTCCTGTATCCATGCTGTTCATTAGACATATAGTTTTTTCTTTCAAAGTATTCTAGTAGACGATCTACTATCAACCGTTCTAAAATTTGGGAATTGCAGGCAGAATGGTGATGGGCCTGCAATTACTGCAATCATTCGGATCTCCCTTTTTATGAACTGCATTAATTCCTACTTTCAGTTGTTCTAGAAAAATACCTTCGCGGACACGCTTATTGAAAACTGTTGTCAGAACAGGTGTTATTTCATTTTCTACCTCTTTAATGATATTTGTTGTAACGTCATACACATCCCTGGTTTGTTTGTTTTTCACATTTCTTATTACATCCGACACTTCTATTTCTGTAATAGTTTTAAAATAGAACGAACACCTATTATCTAGTCTCATATTTTCTAGGTACTTCTGTATTTGTGTATCTGATTCCGTGCTTATTAGGATCTGTTTTCCAATGAAAATGTTTATTAAAATAATAAAAATATAAAATAATAAAAGCTTGTTCTGCTGTCATTTCATCGAAACAATCCCAATCATGTGTTGCCAGGTCGTTTTTAAATAGACCAGTTGTAAGTTCATTTATTACTTTCTTATACGTAGTATAAGGAAGTATTGTGATGATGAAAATTTTCGACCTCGAGATTTTTGCAGATGTCCACGTTTTGAAGTCCCCTGATACCAAAAAAGTGTTTTTTAAAAAATGTCTGTGTGTTTGTGTGTGTGTGTGTGTGTGTGTGTGTGTATGTTTCACTATACTTGTGGCTACTTGTGCATGAATAGAGTTGCACTGTGGCGCCTTCCAAAATTGTGGCAACTTACACGCGTTGCCACAATTTCAAACCTATATTTTCGTATTTCTCATGCTTAATAAGCTGACTCAGTAAATGTATTCCATCTGTCTTTGAGGTTCGGTAGTATCCTCCAACCTTTGTATAGGTAGCACAAGAATTGATAAAGTTAGACCATGTTTCTGGAATTTGTGTATAATACGCCACTATTTGGGTTTATGCTTGACGTATGCACAGTCATATTTGTGGCAATCTAAATAAATATAGTTAACAGCGCCCTCTATAACAACATGCAATGGTGCCAAATTTCTTTGACCATGTGTCATTCTCGCATTATTTTTAGTGTGTGAAATAAAGTATTCTTTCGGTAACTAGATGCAAAACGTCTAAGTAGTGCACAAAACCGCCATGGTCGTATGAAGAAAAGCATGCGGTTATATTCATATTATCTATTAAAAAGGATATAATTCCTGGAAAAGAAGAGTAAATGAATATTATCGAGAAGTATCCAGTATTATCCTCTCGAAAATGGACAGATATCAAATTCTGTGTGAAGACTCACATTCAGAAAATGAAAAAAATTAAAAATAAATGATTAAAACTTATAAATTTTATATAATACGTCGTGTTTATTTTATGTTTTATTTTTCTATTATAATGGAAATTATTTAGCATTAAAAATAAAAAAAAATCATACATAAAGTTGTTAATTATGTTGTTATTAAGTTACTCGATATATTTGGTTCTTCATTTTTTAATAGTTGAGACTCTTAATGATAAGGGAGGTTTGGTGGGAGTTTCTGTATTAGAAGTTCCTTTTTGTAACAATACGATTTTTTAATATATGTATTGGCAATAGATTTAGTAATGGTTTTGATTTTATTTATGTGGAAAACATGAGGTAAATGAAATAAACCAAGAGTAATAATGCTGTTAACACTAAAACTAGTTTCCATATCATTTTTACCTTTTCATAACTTCTCACAACGAATTTCTGGTTTTTATATATTAGACAAATTGCATATACAGTGTGTTCCAAAAAGTTTTAGACAAATGGAGAAAAAGTTTGACATTTCACAAAAAAAATTTTCTTTATAAAAAGCTCTGCATGACTTGTAGATCCATAATCAAGTACAATTTTTTTTCCAGAAAAAAATTACAAGATATTAATTAAATTATTTATTGAATAAAGGAATAAGACATGATAAAAAATTGATAACCTCTTTATCAATTTATCAACAACAAAAAATACGTAACTAATAAATTTTATTGGGAACATGTAAAATTACTGAAATACTACGGAAGATCAACGTATCTACCGTCCCTTTCTAAACAGGTGATTGTTCGTTGATTAAATTCTTTAATGACATTTCTAATCACATCTAGAGTTATAGCTTCACATGTTTGTCTAATGATTCTTTCAAGATGATCAAGATCTAGAAATGGCATCTGAAGGTATACCTTTTCTTTTAAGTAGTCCCACAACAAAAAAGTCTAGAGGGGTAATGTTTGGAGACCTTGGAGGCCAAAGAAACTCCATGTTTCTCCCGATCACTTTTCCGTTAAATGTGTGGAGGAGAAATTCCAGAATATTTCTGTTACAGTGACATGGTGCTCCATCCTGTTGGTCCATATTTTTCCTAGTTCATTTAGTGGTAGTTCATCAAGAAACTGAGACAACTGATTATTTAAAAATTGTATATATCTTTCGCCATTCATGTTATTTCGAAAGAAGAATGGTCCAACAATTCTGTTTTTGTAAATGCCACACCATACATTTTAAATGAATACTGATCTCTGGTTTGGACATAAAAATTTGGATTGACATCGCTCCACCATCGACAATTTTGCGAACTTACGGTACCGTTAGACGTAAACATTGCTTCGTCAGAGAAAAGTAGGTACTTGTCGTGTATCTGTTATCTTCCAATTCTCCTTGGATACGAGCACAAAATTCGAACCTTCGTTCAGCATCTCCTTCTCTTAAAGTATGGGTGAATTGGGGTTTGTATGGTTTAAATTTATTTGACTTTAGAATCCGTGCAACTGTAGTTTTACTTACATTTAATAAATTGTATCGCTTTCGAAGTGAATATTTTGGATTTTCGACGACCGATAGCATCACATCAGTTTCAATATCTTCAGTTCTAACCCATGCCCGATGTTTCTTTCTAAATTTATTATTAACATTTCCAGAATTCTTGAATTTACATATTACATATCTGACAGTTGTTAAATGTATTCTTTTATCAGGGTGTCTATTATTAAAGATTTCTGCTGCTTCCCTACATGTTTTATAATTTTCTCCAACAATGAGTACAATTTCAATTTTATCACTAATACTCAATTTTACTGGCATTTCTGATTATTTCAAACACACACTGATGTAACATTTGACAATTGTTGACAGTTAATAGATATTCCAAAGCTCTCGATCCAGAATGTGTTTAATATGGATAAACAACACAAAATCAGGCACTTATTACGAACGGGATCTTACGATGTTTCGTACTGTGCATTAATACAACAATTGCTGACGTGTTTATTTAAATAATCTTGTAATTTTTATCTGGGAAAATCACTAATATGCAAGTGTGCGTAAGTTTTTGCTACTTAGTAACAAATAAAATAAACATTTTGCTCTCCACTACAGTTTGAATGTATTTTACTCTCACTCCAAACAATCATTTTGATTTTGCCTGTATTCTGGCCAATGTATGTATTAAAAAAATTGTACATACTTGATTATGGATCTACAAGTCATGCAGAGCTTTTTACAAAGAATATTTTTTTTGTGAAATGTAAGATAAACTTTTTCTCCATTTGTATAAAACTTTTTGGAACACACAGTATATCTATAATCATCTATAATTTATTTTCAAATAAGAATTTTCTTTAATTCAAAATAAATGTACATATGTTACTCTATGCCTAATACCAAATAATTCAAGAATAATTTATGGGTTTTTATTATATATAAAAATACTTTTTTGCAAAACGGTCTGTAATACAAAAATTCAAATTAATAGTTATATCAAAATCCGAGATTGTGAAATTGAATAGAATCAAATTCTTAAACTGTTATTGAAATTAGTTTGAGAATTTAGAAGAAAATGTTTCTGTTGACAAATTTATGAGAATGACACGAATCATACGTACACTCCTAATATATAATATGCATGTTAGATTTGGCAACGCTGCTATTTACACAATGCAACAAAGCAAATATTTATGGCGACTTAATAATGCACAAAGTATGTAAGTCAATAGTAGTGACTCCCTTCACACAGAAAGCTTGTACGCCAACTATTGTGGTACAAGATGCCACAATACAAATTTCCATCTAGATTCCTTCATATGGAGAGTATCTCACATTTCTATGAATTTCTAACCTCTACAACAGATGGCATACATTACCTACTGCATTTAAACGAAAGTGTCACAATTGATGCTAATTCATGGTATGCCACAAATACGGCAAAACATGTGTGTGTGTGTCTGTGTGTGTGTGTGTGACCACGATAGCGGTCAAACCGCTGTAGATATCAATTCCAAATTTTGTATTTACGTGTATAATCTCCCTCTTGAGATCTGATTAGTTTTTCAGTAAAATCGGTAGACCGGAAGTAGCAGTTTACTTCAGCGAAAAAATCGAATTTTGACAATATTTCGTCAACTATTAAGTTTAAACAAATTTATAAAGAATTCATATATACTTAAAATTGAAATTGAAAATAATTTTATTTAAAAAGTTTTTCGAAATTCCTACCGGAAGTAGGTCTTTTACTCTTATCGAAAATCAGTTTTTTGCGAATATTTCGCAAGTCATGCTTTTTAGACAAGTACGTTACGGGTATAAAAGTATTTAAAATATAATTTTCAATATCTTTTGTATAAAAGAAATTTCAAAATTCAGACCGGAAGTACCACTTTTACTCTTATCGGATAACGATTTTTTGCAAATATGTCGTAAGTTATGCATTCTATATATATTTATCAAGAGTACAAAAGTATTTAGAACTGAATTTGCAATATTTTTTGTATATATGAAATTTCAAAATTCGGACCGGAAGTAGCACTTTTACTCTTAGCGAGTAGCACTTTTTTGGTAACATCTTGCAAAGTATGCATTCTATAGAGATTTATTAAGAGAATAGAAGTACTTAGAATAGGATTTTGAATAATTTTTGTATAAAAAAATTCTTAAAATTCTATTATTTGAAACGCTCATACGTATAAGAAAGTCGTGTGGTGGCCACACCTAATTTTTTTTCTTGTGTACAAGACATCACGCGCACCCGCAGACACATATACTACTACTGAACCATATGATCAGATCTGTGTTCCTAACTGAGGTGTGGCGCATATATGCCATGTGACTTACGTACAAGATCTGTTGATGGTTATTTATTATTTATTTATTAACAATCGTTCATTAAGAAATGATAAACACCAGCGATAATGCAATTATTCATGTTATACACACTTTAAATCAAACAGATCCATCACGTAATTTAATTAGAAAAACGAGATTTACGGAAATCGCGACTGAAACAAATTGTAGAACTTCCAACTAAAACAAAAAAAAAGTAGTACCGAATTAATAGGAACATTTATAAATTACCTACAATTACAGTGAATAAAAAAAATTCTCCTGTCAGATTGTGTGAAATATACTGTTCGATTTATCATTGAAACAATAAATCGAAGTAATTATGCTTTTGCTTTTGTTCGTGCAGTTGACGTTCGGTTTCTGGCGGGCCGCTTTTGTTATATGTATTTTTTTGTGTCGGTGGGAATCATAGATCATAGCTGTCAGAGTATGCGTACGACCTACGTTAACACATAAAATTGTTATTCTTTGTCTTTTGACACCAAACAGTTCATTGTGTATTCCACTTTTACCTTTAACATTAATTTTAAATGTCCCATTAAAGCGCTTCTTTTAAAGGAGTACGTAATACAAACACCTACCTTCGTGTTTTATGTGTTGCTTATTATTACGCTTGAAAAAATACACAAGGGTGTGTCAAAATGTAACATATGAATACAGACAGTAATAGATTTGAAATGTTTTTCGAAAACTTTCCATTTTCCAGTAGAATTTCTTTATTTTATTTTATCGCAGTAGGTTGAACATTTTCTTTTCTTTTTACAAAACCAAAACTTGGCGAGTTGAACAGTATTCACTTGCTTGAGAAAATTAGAATTGATTAATGCCTTATGTTTTTTGCAATTTACTTGAAAACTGAGTTGTAGACGGCCAAGCCAACTTTCAAATACAGCTTATCAGGGTGTCCATCAGTCAACTAAAATATGTTTTCGTAACTATACAACCAACCATACAAAACGCACTCAGGTAAAATTAACAGCTGTCAATCAAAAGATTAGTGTACCACCCGCTGGGATTTCACTTGACCCATAAATCTAGGATTTTTATTAGATACTTTACAGATGGCCCTCTGAAGCCTGTGTTTAATATTTTAGTAAATGATAAATTGTACTTAGATAAAATTTGTTTGATGGACAGGTAGAGCGAGAAAAAAACTATAAGAAATATGAACTTGCATTTTCGTTATTCAATACAGTTTTAATAAAATACATAATAAAAAAATTACATCAAAATTAAAGAAAGACACAATAGCGTAATTATTATTAGATACAAACAATTTCAATAAAACACATTATAAAAAAAAATATAGCTAAAATACACACTATACATACAATTTTAATAGTAAAAATATGCTTTTTATTAGGTACAAATAAAATAAACAAGGTAGAGGTACATTATTCTGCATTTTACAGGGATACAATTTATCATTGACAATAAAATAAAATTGCATATTCACCTCTAATTATTATAAACGACTATTATCAGTTATAAATCTTTATATTTAATGTCTCTTAAAGCCATGTTTTTCCATTGGATCTTGAATCTATTAATTCAGATAAATATACAGAAAAATAAAACTTTTTCAATTTACTGACCATTTGATCTTCCCAAAATTGTTTATTTCTTACAATAACTTCACACTGGCAGTCCTTAAAAGCATAAATAAAAAAATAGCAACATTTTCGATTTGTTATTTCCAAGAGACCTTGAATTTGCTACATATAACTATGACTTTCTTTTAGCGTAACTTTATTATTTTCGATGTAACAGTAGTCAATTATGTTGTTTTTTACTGCATTTTCTACGTCCATATTTCGGGCAGCGTATGGACATTTTATTTCCAAAGTAGCATCTTGATCGATAAGACAATCTGGACAGCCAAAAATTCGTAAATTTTATTCGTCGATCACAATACCAACATTGACATACTACAACTATTACATCATGTATTTGGATGACGATGGTGGATTTTTTGGTGCTTTCTACCATACATCATTTTATACTAGTTACAAAAGCAGCAAATATTGTCAGTCAGATAGAAAAAAATATAATCATAATATTTACCTCTTATTACGCAATGTTTTCATTCTTCTTTTTATGCTTTTCCGGCGATTAATTCCAGAAATCTTATTCTTGCCATAGATACCCATTTTTTAAACGTTACTTCAACTCAACTTATAATCACTATCGACCCACACAAACTAAGTTGAAATAAAAGCAAACAAACCATATTTCTATTGTATCTCTAACTATAATGAACAACTGTTCTGTATAATTATAAATAATCCTTTAGCTTGCGGAAAACACAGGGAGCAGGTTATTTTGGGTAATTGTGACAATTACGTTTCTGTTCGACTGTACAACTAGTAAATTAATCACGTACATACTAGGCCCGGAATGCAGTTTTTTTACATTAAATAAATTTATAATAACAAATATTTATAAAGTACTTAATAATAATATATTAAATTGTACCTTTTTTAAATATAGAAGTTGAAAATAATATAAGCAAATTACAAGCAACAAATGACCTCAGATTCATTCGGGTTCATTATATATCATTTACTTAAATTTAATAATACGTTGCCTAAGTACGTGGCCTATTTGTAGGTAAAATCGACAGACGAATTGGGGTGTTGATACCTGCTTGATGGATTAGCGAGTCCGACCTCTCTTCAGAGGGGCAAGAGAAATTATGAGAGTTCACAAATCACATCTCAAAGAAAACTTTTTTGATGCAAAAGTTATGTTGGTTGCATATTATTTTTTTTTAAATAGAGAATTAAACTTTTATTAAAACATTTATTAAAATAATAAATGTGGTGCGCCCCAGCTGGCAGCATGCTCGTCATTTTGGTATAAGTCTGAAGAACATCAAATGTATAGTCTTGGAGAAAAACGTGTTTACAGTTTTTCAATTATTCAACCATAAAAAGTGTTAGGATCAAATTTTAGAAATAATTAATTTAGTCAGACCTAAAAAACAACTTTGTGAGCCTATCGAAATATGGATCTCCTTGTAGAATTGAAAATTGAAGATGTTATTTACGCGAAAAAAATTGGAGCTTTCGCGTATACATTTTCGATACTGATAGACACCCTTAAGATAAACTGATGCCATTCGAAGGATTAGGAAAATTTACGGTATGAATGCTGCAAAACTTGCACTTCGTGTGGGATGTATAGATTACCACAGGTAAAATATTTTAACAATAAAAAGAACCAATCAGGGTCATAACGGGTGTAACCTCAAAACAACTTGCAAAGAGTTCTGCCAATTTGTTAGTATACTCCCATTACCTTCCTGCTATATTTTGTCCAGCATGCTCCAAATTTATAATTAATGTAAATAATACCTTGCCATTTAAAAGACGAAATACATTATAACTAGACCTAAAACACGAAATACAAATCAATCTTATGACCATTTAAATGTTAATGATGTCATGTGACTAATTAGACCAACTAAATCCGGAGGCGACAGATTGCACGTGTGCATAAATTTTTGCAACAATGTGTGAGATGAAACATTCACTTATCTCGCAGGCGACAATCGCTTATGACTGTCTACCTTTAGATTCCCGTTACACTACGCTTTCCCTGGAGAAGAATCGTAGATTTTGATGCGTGACTTACTTTAATTTTAACGCAGTCTTAAAGATCCTGAAATATTACTTGACTAGTTGGATGTTATTTACTATTTTGCCCGAGTGCGCCACTCGTTTAAAAAATGTGAGTCACTGGTTTTTAAGTTACACTAGGTAAATGAGAACTCAGTACAATTGACTATAAAGGCCTTCTATTACTGACATTTGTTCAGATTTTGGGCAAAAATAATTATTGACATAGTAAAAATTTTGACATGTTATTTTCAGTGTAGCTATGATTACATTAAACATAATATGTCAAAAACTGTTTTTGCTCAAAAACTGAGACAATGTAAGTAATTTTTTACGAAACTAATGAATATGACTTATTAATTTGTCTTTGTGACTTAAATAAAGCTTTGATGAAGATCTTAATCAAGACCGAAACGTCATGAACTGAAAATAACGTTTTCTTGATATTTTTTTAAACCCTAAACTATTAGTAAGTTATATTTTTTCATGCATATACATACAATATTTAAACTATTTTGGACGTTTTAAAATGTTATCTTGTTAGGATTTCGTCTCGAAAAAACATGGCCACGGTTTTTTCGAGACGAAATCCTAACAAACTTTCTTTTATTCAAGTAAAATATAACAAAAAAAATTAGTTACAATTTATGTGTCCATCGCTTGACTCGTACTCGGATGTACTTCAAATATCTGTTTTGCCCCGTGATTTTTCGCAAAATTTCTGGGTTTGATTTAATATAAGTAAAACATTTAATGCAAATTGTATTTCACGAAAAGTTTTTATTTGTAGCCGAGTCCTTTCCGAAGTCCAAATCTTATTGACGGCAGAAAAAAATCTTACCACTGGCGCAGAGATCTCTGGCTCACACAATGCGTATTCGAGTACTGTAGACAATGTTGCGAATAGAGTATCTTTACGACAAATATGTGAAACACTCGGTCCATCCTTCATCTGCTGGCATTTTTCTTCTGCTTCACTCCTCGATTTGCTTTTTAAATTATTATTCTTCACGAGATGATCGATAGATTTCTCTGCGCCTGATCAAGTCGGCGATGCTCACAATAAAACCCACTTGGAAGATTGCATATGACGAAAATGATCTCACCAAAGCTTGGTAACAATCATCTCGAAAATTAGCTG
Source organism: Amphimallon solstitiale (assembly GCA_963170755.1). Classification (NCBI taxonomy): domain Eukaryota; kingdom Metazoa; phylum Arthropoda; class Insecta; order Coleoptera; family Scarabaeidae; genus Amphimallon; species Amphimallon solstitiale. Next base: position 39,865,469 of record OY720676.1, on the reverse strand, counting down.
CTTTGGCCTTGAGTTCTCGTATTCTATGTATATCCAGAATTTTCGTAACTTGCTAATTCCTCCCTGGCTTCTAGAGAAAAGAAATCGAACTCATTTGCCGCGTTCATTTGGTCAATCAACTCGGTGAGAATCTCAGCTACAGCAACAGTTGATACATTGTCTCCTTCGATTCTTTACAAATTTTCTTCAAAATTTTCCGCCTGAAATGCATTGTGGTTAAAAAAGAAGTTAACCATACTTGAACCATAATTTTCCAAAAGGATTGTCGAAGAACTTTTGAAGAATCTTCGGTTTGGTCAGACGCAACGAAAGTGCGTCAAAATAAGTTGCACGCTTCAATGGCATGTGCAGTTTTATAATTCCATGAATTGATTTTGTAATGCAAGGAATCTAATTTTGCTGTACCCCAGCAAATTTTCGCCCTCTTCTTGACACTAATCGTAAATTGACTTCAAAGCTTCCACACGAATGGTGTGGATGTAAAAGTCAGTGTATATTTTGACAACAATGCACTCTACTTACATGTGAAGTCCATTACATTCTTTCCAAAGGCAATTGTGTCCAACGTAGGCAGCGGAACCAACTTCTACGATATTAGGTTTAATTTTTTGCAATTTACAAAAAACGTTTTCTTCACCCGTTCTCTGAACGCATTCTCACCACAAAATGCAACAAATTTCGTTCAGACCCGTTTTCGAAGATGACTTTATTTAAGAAGTCGGAAATAAAGTTCGGCCTTTTGTTCGGTAAATTTCATGACGCGAACTTTCACGATACATCTTGAGAGAAACATTCTTACGAGAACGTTTCCCGTTCTCGTAAGTCGAATGACGTGAAATGACGAGTGGAATGACAATGTCATAAAGACAAAGAGCAGTGTTAATACTACGTGTTTTTTTCTTAAGTTGGTGCTACGAGGAACCGATTTTCGCTAAAGCCAAAAATAAAGAACACAAAATATCGTAGAAAGTCAGGAAATTTCGGAAAATTTTGACCAAATCGTTTCATAAAATTACGACGAAATCCTAACGGATAGTGAGTTTAGCTAGCCTACAAGCCACCTCCTATTGTTTTAGGCCTTTTATCGGTGTTTCATTCATCGCGTTGTGTTTTTTCATAGCACACCTATTCTTTGATAACTGTTTAAGGGAACTTGGATCGGTTTTTTCCCGGGATGTGACTTCAGAACAAGGAACTATACTACTTAATCTACTGCACGCGCCGTTCCTTTCCGATTTTTAGGAATTTTTATACGTAGATCGTACCAAAATTATAAATTCAGATTAAAGTTTTACATAGAAATATTATTGAAATAAATTTCAAATAAAAATAATGTTATATACAGACTCACGTGTCGTTCGATTCTGCAATCTATCTAATTATTCATTGTACACACATAGCATGTGAAATAGCACTACACATCATATTACATTTTGCCAAAGCTTTGTGTACACTAAAATTTTCTAAACAAAACACTGTGGTTTTGCTCTAATTACCAACAAGTATATAAAGGGAAACATGTCAACCTGCTACCAGTGATTACCGGTTCAGTTCGCAAACCAAACCAATAATTAAAATAATCATTAGAGTACGGGATTTGAAATAACGTGGGCGCAGGATCCTGCGGTTTTGTTGATGTACGTTTTATTTACCAAACCTAATTGGTTCGTTCGGAATTCGTTGCAAGCACGGATATATCCATATTTAATTAGATTTAAATATAACTTGCATTCAGTTTCCAGGGAATACATTCACTTAATACAAAACAAAGGCTCCAATCAAAGAACAACTTGAAAATTCAAATAGTTTCGTGAATAGCATGTACTTGTCTAGTAAAGCACATATGCAGGTTTATAACTTAAAAAACTTTTCAATATTTCCAGAAATTATACAGCGCAACAAATTTAATGATTATTTCTTTATTTTGTAGGGAATATTTAGATGAAGCAGTCAATAAAGCAACACCGGAAACAGTAAACAGACAAAAAATAAAAAATGACGGTATTAGCAATAAATATTAGTAAAAGTGACAGTTTTGCTATTGTTAAATTCATTTATGCTTGTTTACTTCATTGTATACTGTAGTATGAGCGACTAATCAAACCATCACTGTCAAACCGTCAAATCAAACTCGATTTTAATTATTTCACAAGTTTTATTAGATTCCTCTAACACATATTTCGGTAAAATCACTTACCATTATCAAAGATTTATTTATCAGGATTTATTAAATGTGAATGTTCATCTGTGGATCACATACACATTCAAGAAATCAAGCTGTCGTTAGCTTAATATATGCGTCAATTTATTATATCTGTGTATGTGTTAGTTACAGGTTTCATTTTTTATAAATGTAATTTAAAAATTTTCAAACAAACTAAGTTTTTACTGTTATTTACATTTTGAAATGATTTTAAAATCATTTATATCGGATAAATAGTTATTTTCTATACAATGCTCTGCGAAACCTGTATTTTTTGTATTGTGCAAAATCGCTCTATTATGTTGTTTTAATCGACCACTTTCACAATATATGGTTTTACAATCTTTAATGTTTACCTAGTATACACCTCATTTATCGAACTGTTCAGTCTTTTTTATTGTTAATTAGCGCAGTACCAAGTTATATTTATTAACTGTAACCGTTTTTATTTCAATATTCCTGAGGATTGCATTAATTTTATTACTAAAAGGAAGAATATAGTTAATATAATTCCAATTACTAGTTTAATTAGTTCTTTGTCCAAGTTGGTTCTCGTCAATCTCTTTTATTAATTTCTTAGTATGTTATCTACAATGATTTCTTTATATCCGTTGTTTGCAATAGTTTTTAATATGGACAGTTATTTTGTTCGATTACTATCGTAGACTGAATTTTATTATTTACTAAATTTAGATATGTCAAAAAATTTTGTGTTTGTTATTCTGTCCCTAACCATATACAAAAAAATGAGGTGTGGCCACCACACGACTTTCTTATACGTATGAGCGTTTCAAACTATAGAATTTTTTTATACAAAACTTATTCAAAATCCTATGCCAAGTACTTTCATTCTCTTAATAAATCGCTATAGAATGCATACTTTGCAAGATATTCGAAAAAAAGTGCTACTCGCTAAGAGTAAAAGTGCTACTTCCGGTCCGAATTTTGAAATTTCATGTATACAAAAATATTGAAAATCCAACTCTAAATACTTTTGTACTCTGAATAAATATATATAGAATGCATAATTTACGACATATTTGCAAAAAATCGCTATTCGGTAAGAGTAAAAGTGGTACTTCCGGTCCGAATTTGGAATTTTTTTTTATACAAAAAATATTTAGTATTATAATTTAAATACTTTTATAATCGTAATGTACCTGCCTAGAAAGCATGACTTGCGAGATATTCGCAAAAAACTGATTTTCGATAAGAGTAAAAGACCTACTTCCGGTAGGAATTTCGAAAAACTTTTATTAAAACAATTTTTCTCAAATTTAATTTTGAGTACATTTGAATTCTTTACAAATTTGTTTAAATTTAGTAATTGACGAAATATTTGCAAAATTCGATTTTTTCACTGCAGTAAACTACTACTTCCGGTCTGCCGATTTTGCTCAAAATCTAATCAGATTCTCAATTTCAATTTTAAGTACATATGAATTCTTTATAAATTTGTTTAAACTTAGTAGTTGATGAAATATTGGCAAAATTCGATTTTTCGAGGAAAGGACTTAATGAACTACCTATGGGCCAACCATTAATTTGTTTGTAGTGTTTGTCATTAATTTTGAAATAGTTCGGTTGAATACATGCATTTAGCATTTATAAAATTTGTGGTTTTTCGCCCTTGTCTATTATACAATTATTGATTTTATTTATTAGAACAGTTCTTAATTCATCTATAGATATTGCATTAAATAGACCTTTTAAGAGAATAATTTAGAGTTAGTTGGAATTTTAATTTCAAGAGCTATTCATGAGAAAAACCATTGCAAGAAAACAATGGATATAAAGGAATTATTGTAGATAACATCCTAAGAAATAAACGAAAGATTTATGAGAACCAATTTTAGCCCTGAAAGAATTATCTATCATAATTAGAAATCAGAGCTTTGTTGCAAAATTAAAATGAAAATTAAAAATTTAAATTGTTAAATTAAAATATTTTTTGAAAACTGCTTTAATTTTGGTAACTAGTTTTCTCTACAAAATAACTCAAATCATAACATTTTGACATTTTTATTATTAGTTTTTCACTTCAGAAATCTAGTCATGAATGAAAAAAAGGTTTATGAAACAAGTTACAAAATTTATTCTTTGCTATTCCCCTTTGCAGTTCTTTCAATAGATCATTGAGATATATATTAAATGGTATTGGTCCCAATACCGAGCCTTGCGGAACACACGTAACAATCTCAGGCTGACTCATCGTGTCACCAATTTTAACAAAACTTCTATCTCGTCAGTTGGATGAAAATAAATAGAATTTGCCTGCGGGACTACGTTTAATTTTGCAATTTAAACTTTGTTTGCATCCTTGTTTAATTGTTTTCCATATACTTACATAATACGAATTAAAAGCATCAGCAATTAGCTTTTCGTTGGTTATAACATACTTACCAACTTAATCTACGCTGTCAATTAATTTCGATAATTTTTATACTGAATCTATAGGTCTTCATCATCTGGATTATTCTTATGCAATTTGTACAATGCATCCTTTGTGGATATTTATTTTATTAAAACGAAAATGAAAAGTGTAAACACATGGATGTTAAAACTAACATCAAGCAGTAAATAAATACTGTGACTTACATATATACATTTCTAGGTAAAACGTATATGCATGTGTTTGGGATACACACATACATTAAGTGCCATTGCCGACAATCGAACGCACAGGCCTTTGAGGCCTCATCAGTGCACGTGGAGACTGTCGACAATGGCTTTAAAACTTAAAACACTACTTATGTCAGTTTTGCGTGGTAGATGCAGTGAGAGTATCACAGCGACATCTAACACCCGCTTTTTCTGGGTCATCTTTTGGGTGTTAGATGTCGCTGTGATACTCCCGCTGCATCTACCACGCAAAACTGACATAAGTAGCGTTTTAAGTTTTAACGCCATTGTCGACAGTCTCCACGTGCACTGATGAGGCCTCAAAGGCCGAAACACCGGTATCTGTACGTTCATTGTCGGCAATGGCACTTCATGTATGTGTGTATCCCAAACGCATGCATATACGTTTTACATATAAATGTATATATGTAAGTCACAGTATTTATTTTATTAAACCACAAGTAATCCAATCACTCCTCTTAATAATGCGCAAAGGTGTTGAATTTTTTAATAACTTACCAAAATCACTTGCACTAGTTTAAATATATTTTTGTTGCAGCAGGTTTTTATTTCTTCAGTAAAATCTACATAAAATGAAAGGGAAAATATAAATTTTTGTGGGATATTACCAATATATTTACACAAAATAAAATTATTACATCAAATTTTCCGTTCTCTCGAAACTAAAAATATAACCACTTTACTTTTATAAATAACCACAAGCTATAGAGAACAACAACCTCCATCTCTCTAGTCTGAAAATACTATAATCAAACACTCAGGATACGCTTTCCTACATTCGTATTGTCTTTACTTTGGAAGAAGATTACGGTCGAGATAGAAAAATTTCTATATAAACATACATCTGGATTTCATTGTTCAATAAAAATTTATTTTTATTTCCAGCCGAATTTATCACAATTGTGAGACGCTGCTACGGACGCCTTCTATGAAATAATAAAATAAGTCAAGTAAAGGAAAACAAGACCGAATGGTGTAATAGAAAATCAATAATCAAGATAAATTTCGTACTAGTCTTATGTGAGAACATATAAATTCCTCACGGACGGATTAATGTTATTTTCTTATTTGCGATGATATACAGAGACAACAAATTGAAAATAAAAAAGTAAAACAAACGATAAAGTAATAATACGCATAATTTTATAGTTATATAATAAGGTGATTTTTACAGTAGAGGTGAAATTCTATTTATGGACGCTACCAGCTTGGGTCAAACGCTCTGTAGCAGTGTGGGACTCCCAGGCGGAGTCCCACACTGTGGCCTAACTTCAGCAAACACGCTTCTTTCCATCCTCGTTCCGTCTCTAATCCTCAAAGAGTTTTATTCATTTTCTTATTATTCATCTCTTCTCTTCCGTTGTCTTTCTAACCGTTCTCTATCCCTCATCACCCTAACAATAAGATTGTGGATTTTATTCCAGCTCCTTTCAGACTCTAGCATTTTCTTTATTGTGTTCTCTGGGGTAATCTCTTCACCAAACTCTACGGCCAGCCTGTTGCTATCCAGTTCCCATTTATTACATGCAAACACTGCATGCTCAGAAGAGTCCATAGCACCACAGTACCCGCACAAGTCCTCCGTTGTTAATTTGAATCTCTTGGTATAACTGCGGAAATGCCCGTGTCTCGAAAGAAACTGCGTAAGATAGTAGTCTGCCCTTCTGTGTTTACACTCAGTCCATGCCGTCAGGTCCGGGATAAGTGTTTTTGTCCATCTCGCCGTCCCATCCAGTTCACTCCAGGTATCGCGCCATTTAGCAATTGTGGCGCGTCTCATCCTTTGTTTGTCCGGCTTCTGTTGCAACTGTCTTAGTCTGAAGATTTCAGCCTGCTCATCCATTTGTAACAAGAGCGGTGGTACCCCAGCAATCGCCTGCACCGCAGTCGTAGACACGGTTCTGTATCCGCTCACCACTCTTAACAGGACCCTTCTTTGTAGCCTCTCCAATATGTCTATGTACTTTTTAAGATTCATGACCCGCCACCATGTTGGACAGGCGTACATTAGTTGCGATCTTATCACTCCGTATAGTGCTAGTCTCTTTTTACTCGCCGGTCCTCCCACATTGGGCATTACTCTTGCCAGGGCACCCAAATTCGTTTCTGCTTTCTTCACCAGTTGCATAACAGGTGGCCCAAAAGTCAATCCATCGTTGAGCACTACCCCCAAGTATTTCAGTTCCCGCTTAGGGACGATTCTCTCACCCCGCACCACAAAACAGGTATCCTGTCGTTTCCGTTATCCTTTAAGGATTGCTGCTTCGGTCCTGTGTGAAGCCACCTGTAGGTCCTATGTCTCCAACCAGGTTACCACTTCCTCGGTGGACTCATCCGCCCTGAACATGAGTTCCCTCTGATCAGATGTAACACCTTGCGCCAATTGCAGACCCAGAACACCGTCGTACAGGATGTTCCACAGGGTGGGTCCCAGGACAGATCCCTGCGGCACTCCGGCACCAATCTCGACGTTTATCTTACTGTTCAAACAGATTTTCCTTTCGCTGAAATATGACTGGATTATGTTCAAATGGTATGTTGGAAGCTTTCTTCTTGCCATTTCATCTAATATCCTGTCCCAAGCTGACTTGAATTGAAGGCATTTTTAATGTCTAGTGCCACTACTGCTACCCATCTTCTCCTGGACTGGTTAACCATATCCACAACTGCCCTGATCGCATGCACCGTTGATCTTCCCTTTACGAAGCCAAACTGCCTACTGGAAAGGCCACCTGTTTTTTGTAACTCTGTTTCTAGCCTTACCTTAATTAGGCGCTCGTATAGCTTACCCAGTACACTAAGCAAGCATATTGGTCGAAACGACGACGCAGAATCCATTGGTTTTCCCTTCCACAGCAATATGACCATAGATTCTTTCCATTTCCTCGGGAATTCCTGTACCTTGATTAAGTGGTTAAAGATGTCTAGCAACGTCTCTGGGATAGTTTCAGCCATAGATCTTATGGGTTCAGCTGTTAGTTGGTCTGGTCCTGGAGCCTTACCGATCTACGTGGCACAGTATTAGAACCTTTTGTTATTTATATTATTTATTAACACATACGGACTACGATTACAGCACCAATAAACCATACCTAACTCGTCACTGATCTTACAACAGTTACATAATACTCTACAAACTGCTTAGAATGATGTGGTACGTTTTCTTTTTCCCTGTATCTTTTGTATATTTATACTCGCGTATTTATATTTCGGAATTTTAGTTCTTTTATTTTCGAGTGAGCTGTATATTTGCTCTCGAATTATTTATTTTTGTTTTTCGCTGGAAATATTTAGGTTGTTTCTTTTTTTTTTTTTTATTAATTTCGGATTAATTAAATCCGTATTCCTTTTATTTTGAGTTTATTATGTTAAGGTCATCTAGCGTTGAATAGAGTTAACGCTAGTGGATGTTTTGATTGCTATTAATTTCCGAATTAATTTCTTCTTATTTTCAGTTTAAGCTCTACCTCGTATATTTTTAGGTTGAATATATTTTTAATTACGTTTCCCCCTTCGATCTTGCTAATTAACAAACGCATTGGTAAATTGCTGTGCCCTGCTTTGTTTTGTTGATTGTCTTGGTTACCGGTGGTGGCGCTGTCGCTTCGTGCAATGTTCATTTTTCTAAAACGTGTTTCGCTCTTTCATTTGGTTCACTTGTTGCCGTCAAGACTTAAAGCAGAAGATGCGGATTTGGTATCGATCTATGATCACTGTGGATTATTTTTGGTTTTACCATATCGATTTCGTTAAGTTTTACACTTATATATTTAAGTGGATGTATAAACAGTGACTTATCTTGTCATGCAGTGGTTAATTTATAAATAATTATTGTTAATTATTTTCGGTATTTACTAAACGGAACCACCGCATTCCAAGAAAAAAAAACTATTTTTCTCTTTTAATTTATTAGATTCAATAATTACTGGTAGTAGTTTCTCATCCAAACACGGGTGCACGTTGGGAAGCCAATACTTACATTAAGCTATGTCACATATCCACGAGTTAATGTCGGTAAGCGAGCCAACTCTCAGAACGGTAGGGATACGTCAAAAGAAAATTTGAAATGACTTCTCGTGCTACTGAATGAAAAGTGACTATGTGAATCCAATTTGCGTATCACGGACTAGCTCTCGTCGTGAGATTATTTATATGGGTACGTACTACTTTGTTTCCTCATGATATAATACATTTACTTTAATGTTAAGACAGATGTTTGTTTATCTTTGAAATGCATGAATTAAACTAACCTATCGATATACCATACAACAGACGGATTTTATATTATTGTGTTTATTGTAATCAAAACTATATATTGTAACAATACCTTTAATTAATAAAGATACGATTACACTCAGATAAATTTAATAATATTTATTCTTACTATGTGTTTGAAACCTGTACTTATTCTCGTCTATATATAAAATTGAAATCTTTATGTACTTTTTAAATCTATTTTCAAATTCTCTCAGGTAATTTTTTTATTTATGCCCTCACTAACTCAGTTCTTATATAAAATATTTAAACTAATTATTTTATATGTTGCTAACTTCCCTTGAATCATCAAAGCCCAAACAGTTGCCTATATGTAACTTTTTCAATATCTGCCTATATCATAGGATATTTACGTTTTATATTTCTTAACTTTATAAATCAAAGTTTACAAAACAGTTATTCTTTAGTGAATTATGATGTGTATTTCAACTTTATCTTCAAATAACAATACTTACTGTGAACTCAATCTCAAGGTATATATTAACATACTATTCAAATAATAATATAATCACTGACAGTTGTTTTTTCTATTTATAGGTTACGGTTCTAAGCGTCATATCTGTTTCATCAATTTAATTCAAAAACCTTCTTTATATACCAAATAAAAACAAATGTATCAAACTAATTTGTTTAATAAATCAGGCAAATTATAAATTATATGGTAGTTCTCAACACACACAACCAAATAAGACATTCATGGAAGTACCAAGCTTGTTTACGTAAACATTCTTTTGAAAATTTATATGTGCATGAAAATACACCTTTCGTGGATCGAAAAATATACAAGTAAGTATATTAATTATATTATTTTAAAAATACTGTATAGTTTTTGTATGTAAATCAAATACCCACACAAATTAATCAGTTTTAGTTTGCCGATCAGTTTTTTTTGACTTCTAAAAATTATACAAATGATGATACAAATTAATGTTGTGCACAGAACTTACAAAATATCTTTTCTTGATTATCAACACAGTTATAATGTACGTATAAATAATAGATCTCTAAATTTTGATATACTTTTCAATTCGAAACTGATAAATTCAAATTATTTCAAAGAATTATACGACCTGTTATTACTACTGAACTGGTATTCTTATTTATACACCAAACGATTTTCTTTTTAGCTTGTCGAAGACATTTCCTGGAATCAATGAGGGAGATCCTTTCCTTTTCCTAATTGTCTGGAATGCTCGGAATGTGGACTGTAATGACCGCTATCCTGTAATACCTTCAACCTCTGCAATCAACTAGAATCTCGAACCGTCGAACGCTTTCGTGAAGACCTTTGAAACCTGCCTTTCCTCTACTGGACTGGAATACCTGTGTTAGCTGCTATGTTGAATATCTCGTATCTTTCAAGTCCTGGACTAAACTATTTGTATAACTTCTGGAATTTCACCAACTCTCCAATGCAATAAATCTCTCGTCAAATATGGAATAATATTTACCAATGCAGTAAGTTTATTTTTAAATTGTAATTATATATTTCTTCGCTTTCTTCTCAAGTATGAATATTCTTCAATTATTTCTTTATTCGTTACCGAAATTCTTTCTTCTAATTTATTTTTTTATTATATTTGCATGATAAAAAAAAATGGTACTATTCTGGAAAATGTTGCAATCACCTAAAAAAATATCTGCTTTCTTTTCTACTATCTCCTAACCACTTCTTTTACACTTTTGTATAATGATGAATCTCTTAATTATGTGTTTTTCGGAAGGAAAATTTCGTTTTCCGAAAACACATCTACCGCTTTTCTTAAATTATTTTCGAATCTTTCTTTTATTTATTCCCCATATCCCTGGCAATAAATCCTTAGTTTCTATAATATCCAATCATATTGTTCCACACATTATAATAATCCAAAATATGTTTTATTTGTAATTGAATATTTATAATACCTTTTTGTAATTCCAAAAATTTATCAATTTAATTCTTTACTTTAATTTTCACAACCTTTTATACCCTTCGGCAAACCAAATACTCAATACTTTAACTATATTATTTTAAATGTCAAAATCTGACACTTCTTACATTTGAATTTTAGCGCGTAACTATACATCATTTTCCAACCTTTATGATTCAAAATCCATACTAATATTCTCTATTTTTTCAAAAGTGTTAATTAAACAAGCTTTAACAAATAATATTACATATAAAAATACAACAAGTAACATTTACAATTCTACTTTCAGAAATGGGAAATATTACTACAACAAAGAAACCTGATAGGCAACCAACCACTCGATGCAAGGCGAACTTCAACATAACCCGATATGTAACCAACTTTACACGGTTCACAAAAACTATAGGGAAATACCCAATTAATATTCTCACAATTATTTTAATTATAATTTAAATATTCTCACATCTATTTATTTAATTATAGTTTGGTCCATAAAATATTACCATCTTTTATTTTTTTTTAATACTCACTACAAGAACATATACAGTATATTTTATTAACATTAGTACTTCCATCATATCCTTACTCATCTAAGTTAGTGAACTACCACATATGCCCCTTTTTTAATAAATCTAAATTTCTATAGAATATATAAATTTATATTTATTCAACAATCTATACTAAAATGATGTACTTCAATTTGTACTACTTCTGTAGCATAACTATACATTCTCATATAAATCCATGTACATTTCTTAATATTTGGTATATAAGATAATTATTTACCTCACTGTATCTATTTTCATTTTTAACTCTCAATTATTTACAACAAACCATTTTAACTAATCTTATTCTCATAAATATACTAATTTACCAACATATTCAAAATTTACATCTTTATCCATTTGTCTTCATCAATAATGTCATAAAATGTATCTTTTAACATTTCTATGCTTTCTATATAAGTAACTTTATTCCTTTTCTTATCCAATCTTATACCTTCTTTGTATTATCCTATTCATGATTTTAAACCCTCTAAAAATTCTTATCAATATTATAATCGAAACTACTTTTAACATTTACTGGTGATTACTTTTAAGTTGTATCTGTTACTTCTTCAGATATTTAATAGCCTCTACAAAATATGCTTTACATATGCTCACTTATTCTTTATTATTTTATTTTATATAACTGTTCCTAGCTGAACAAAAACCCTATACCTATAATAGACATTTTCGTCTACCTTTTCAAACTTTCACTTTTGGAAAGTACACAAATTATATTTTCGTTTTTTAAGGCGTACGTGACCTACATATTTCTTTTATACATTATTATTCTATATATTTATTATCATTTTGGGTTTTATTTACCCTTTCATACATAATCTCTATAAATTATTCCATATATTTTTATGTTTCCCTTTTATTATTTATTATACATAGCAAGCATTCATTATTATCTTTTCTATACATATTTTATTTTATAGGCTTCTTCTATTTGTATATCACATTTTTTTTTTTATAACTCTTAATGACTTTAATATTTCTTGACCATTAAATGCTTTTATTACTCCGATAAATATCCTTTAAAAAATTTTTTTTTTTTTTTAATAAGGTTCCTTCTTACTCATCTTTCATATATCTACTTTATACATTTCTTCACATTTTTATACTCGTATGTTTCTTTACTTACTGTAAAGTTACTTATATACTCCTCTAACACTTATATTTACAAATTTTATAATGTAAGGAATGAGGAAAATAAATTAAATATTACTAATTTCTTCATACTAACTAATCTTTTCAACTCTTCTTCGTCTAAATAATTCTATCCTGATTCAATTAATTTAGAGCAAGGAAATAAAATACATAAACCTTTGTTAGATCATTTTAGCTAAAATTTCTTACATGATTAACTCAATTATAAAAAAAAAAATTAAATGCACATACTTATATCCCGTTTTTTTTTATAACATACTTTTATAGAAACAAAATACATTAACCATGCCCCTAAATTTTGGTTCTATTAACTTTGATGTAGCTCTGGTGGGTGGTAGCGCTATTTACCAACGGTAACTGGCCCTTCAGTACCGCCATGCCCTTAAATTTTTTAACAATTATACTTCATCAATATAATCATGTAACATTGAAATATGATAAGTTCCTTTAAGATATCCCGTTTCTTCATCAATTAATTCATAATTGTTTAATCCTATTTTCCGATGTATTAAATACGGTCCCGAATATGGCCTTATGAGTTTTGCTATAATTTTATTCCTTCTATCCGTTACTCGTAACGCGCGTACAATAACTTTATCGTTCTCATTATACACCTTATATTTACGTTGTTTTTCTTTTTTCTTCTGCTCCCATTTAATTTTTCGTCTCATTAATTTTTGTTTAATTTGTTCATATCTGCCTCCTATTTCTGCAATTTCATCATCTTGCCAAGGCCTTTGTGGAGGTTGTCCTGTGAAAATAGTTATTGGACAAGCTTCATGTACGGTACTTGGTGTGTTATTCATTACAAATTCAATTTGTTTTAAACATCTGGCCCATTTATGATGTCGATCTTCGAGTAATATCCGTAAATATTTAAGAACTTCTTTTATATACCTTTCCGATGGATTAGCTTGTGGATGACGAATCGATATGTGATGAGATTTAATATTTCTTTCATCTAAAAATTCATGATATCTCTGATTCATAAAATATGTTGCATGATCAGATAATATTGTTCTTGGAGTCCCATACTCAGTTATATATTCTTGTAACGCCTGTAATACAGTATCTGTATCACATTTCTGTGTTGGTATTAATCGCACATGTTTCGAAAATATATCACATAACACTAAAATATTTCGATATCTTCTCGTGCTCGGAATCAGATTTGAAATAAAATCAATTGCTACTAATTGTAATCTATCATCAGCAACAATACTTAAACTTATATTCTGATTTGTATAATTCTTTTCTTTTGCTAAAATACAAGTTTTACACCGTTTAATTTCTCTTTTAATTATCTTCTCGTCATTCCGGCAATAATAAGCTTCTCGGAACATTAACCAACATTTCCTAGCTCCTATATGTGTATACATTACATGTAAATGTCGTATAATATTAATCGTGTGTTCTTCATTCGTAACATATACCTCCAGATCGCCTATCTTCTTCAAAATTATCCCTTCATTCATTCTCATTCCTTTATATGTACCTATTGTCCGTAATCTATTTTTAATTATCTCCAACTCAGGTGTATCTTGAGCTTCTCTGATTCTTTGTACTGAAAAAATACCTTCTGATCCCAATCTTACTAAGTTTATATGTACATTTGTTGTTTTTGTTTCACCATGTTTTCTACTCAGTACGTCAGCTGCAATCATTTCTTTACCTGGTCTATATATAATTTCCATATCATACTGCTGTATTAATAACGTCCAACGGTAAATCCTGTTATTATTTAATTTCGTAGTCATAATATTCAGCAACGCCTTGTGATCTGTCTCCAATCTGAATTTCTTCCCTATGAGGTAATAGCGTAACTTAGTTAAAGCATAAATGACAGCAAGCATCTCGAGTTCTGATATCCCAAATTTCCTTTCGCACGGTTTTAAAGTTCTTGACGCGAAATATATTGGAACCTCGATACCATCTTTGATCTGTACTAATTCGGCTGCTACGGCTACACTTGATGCATCTGTTCGTACGATGAAATCTAAATTAAAATCCGGATGATACAACTTAAGATTTTCTACAAAATTTGATTTTAACTGTACGAAACAATCCTCACATTCTTCAGTCCACTTCCACTTCGTTCCTTTCTTTAGTAGATTTAACAACGTACTTGTCTTTTGGCTATAATTAGATACAAATTTCCTATAGTAATTCAACAACCCAAGAAATCCTCTCAACATTTTGAGTTTATTAGGTCTTGGATAATTTTGTATCTCTTCTAATCTTTGAGGATCTAATAAAATATTTTGTTGGTTAATAACGTAACCCAAGTAATTGACTTCTTTTTGGCAAAACTGACACTTAGATAAATTTAATTTCATACCATTAACTTGTAATGTATTAATAATAATCTCTATATGATTTATATGAGATTCTAAGTCATCCGAAAATATTATGATATCATCTAAATAATGAAGGGCGAATTTCTCATATTGGTCTAGTATTTTATGTAGAAATCTAATCAATCCGGCAGGACTACTTTTTATGCCGAAAGGGCATACTTTAAAATGGTAAGTAATTCCATTTACGTTAAATCCACAGTACTTCCTAGAATTCTCGTCCAATCTTATTAACCAAAATGCATTCTTAAGGTCTAATTTGCTATACCATTTTTTATTACCGCATTTTGTAAGTAAAACATCAATATTTTGTGGTATTTCATGCTCAGGCATGATCCTTAAATTAATTAAACGAGCGTCAATGCAAAGGCGAATAGAATTGTCCTTCTTCTTAACCAACACAACAGGACTAATAAAATAGGTGTTCGATCTCTCGATAATATCAGCTTCTTCTAATTTTCTAAGTTCCTCATTGACACGATCTTGGAAAAAATACGGAATAGGATAATTTTTACACGATAACGGCGAATCATCATTTATCAATAATCGATGCTCATAATCTTTAGCAAAAACAACTTCATCATTAATT
Organism: Amphimallon solstitiale; assembly: GCA_963170755.1. NCBI lineage: Eukaryota > Metazoa > Arthropoda > Insecta > Coleoptera > Scarabaeidae > Amphimallon > Amphimallon solstitiale. The sequence continues at coordinate 39,849,777 of OY720676.1, read as the reverse complement.
AATTTTATATTCTTAGCTAAAATTTCTATTAGACTTTCTTCAATCCAAGGTTCTGGTAATTTTTGTTGTAAAATAAAAGTTTGAATGTCAGCTACATTTCTTATTACTTTAACTTCTTGTTTATCTTCTATTATTACAGCATTTCCATATTCGTCATTTATTTCCGATCTAGGTAATTCAAACATTGCTCCTTCCAAATGTTCTTGAGCATCATCATTCTCTGCACGATCAGCTATAATGACATTATTTACCTCGTACTGTATATCCTCCTTGTATTCAATATAAGCGTTTATTTCTTTTAAATCCACAACCTTATCTAATAAAATTTCCTTTCCTTCAATTTTAATCTTGTTTTCTTCAAAATCTAAATTCATTCCCAGCGCTCTCATATTATCTATCCCTAATATGCAATCATAAAACAAATTCCCTAACAGATAAAATTGCATAATAAATTTGTGTCCATTAATCACTACATCTATACATAACCGCTTATTAATACAACCCATTTTTCCCCTATTCGCAGACATAACATTAGTATTTTTGACTTTAATAATATATTTAGAATATTCAGGTATATTCATTATCATTTCTTCTTTTATGAGTGATATTTCAGCACCAGAATCTAACAAAGTTTTAAATTTAACATCTCTAATACTAATTATGCAAAAAGGTAAACTTTCAAAATTATTAATTATATTTCCCATATCTAAACCATTCTGAACATTCCCCATTCCTGTTATTTTACTACTACTAATTATATTACAACTAACACTACTATTAACAAAATTATTTATTAATGAGATGTTCCCGGGATAGCATTCTGATATGGATCCAATTTCATTTCCAAAATTGGCGTTTTTTTTTCTTCCAAACCAACTCCAATTTCATTTCTATCTTGATTATGAACCTGACTACCAGTAAATCTCCTATCTGATTTTCTCCAATCTTGCATTTGTATATTATTCACCTGTCTAGAATTATTATTTCCATAATACCTTTTATTTTGTTCTTGATAGTCATTGTTATGAGGAACTTGTCTTGCAGATTGATTAATAAAAGGATTATTCCTATTTGTACTCGGTCTTCCATTCCCTCCATTTGATATACTTCGATTATTGTTCCAATTTGAGATACCATTCCCTTGTGTATTATAACTTCTATTATAATTATTACTCTGATGACTATTAAATTGGTAAGGTTGTCTTGCTCCAAAATAATTATTCTGACTACTACTAGGTTGATTATTCCTTGGATAAGCATTCTGTTGAAAAAGGGTATTATTACGAACATAATGATTATTCACACCACTATTATTTGACATACGTTGCTGATTATTCTGAATATCATTTCTTCCATTTAATTGACGAGATTCCCTATATTTTACACCGTCTGTATAATCATCTAAACGTCTAAGAATATTAATCAACTCATTCATATCCGTGACATTCTGACAAATAATTGCATGTGTGTCAACAGGAATAAAGTGTTGTAATAAATGTTGAGATATAGTTTTTTCGTCCAAATGAGATATGTATCGACAATAGTTAAACATTCTTTGTGCGTAAGCCTCCCTCGAAGATTTACCTGGTTGATATCTTCCTGTTAACAACCTCTGATGTGCTCTGCTTTGTTGCGTCTCACTCCAGAAATTATTTTTAAATAATTCCACAAACTTACTTAAATCATCGCAATTGTCTTCAACCCGTTGAAACCAATCCGCTGCACCACTGTTTAAAGTCGCTCTAATAATATTCATTTGGCTCCTAAAATCCTGTATCTCTTCTATATATCTTAGAATATTTGTCAAATAAGCCATTGGATGAGTGGACATTTTATCCCCACTAAAATGAGTTATATTCTCAATTCTGATACCATTATTTAAAACATTGTAAACCGGAGGACATGTTACATGAGGGATGTTAATATTCTGAGTCTTTAATAAAAGATCTTGTATTTTCGTCTTCTGTTCTTCACATTCTTTCAGTATATCTTCCATACTCAACTTCTGCGCAATAGTAGTATCAGTCGATAATTTTATTTCTTTTAAACATCTATCTTCTGTATTTTCTATTTTCTTACAAAAATTCCCTTCTAATTTTTCTGTTTTGTCGGAGACTTCTTTATTTACCTGATCAACTTCATCCCGTATGCGTTTCGCTAACTCCTTATATTTCTCGCTACTATTCTTATCTATTTGTTTTACATTTTCTTGTATTACCTTAATTTTACCTTCAACCTCTTGTACTTTATTTCTAATAATATTTTTAACTTCCGTATCCTTAATTTGTAACTTTTCGTCTACTTCTTTCCGCATTTTCACTTCCCTGCTATCCATTTCAATAGTAATTTCTTTAACCTTTTCTTCTGTATCTCTCAGTAAAGATTTCTTTAATTCTTCCAGATTTCTTCTATTTTCTTCTCTAGTATCAATGCTCGCCTTTTCCAACTTATCCAATTTTTCTCCTAATTCTTTTTTATCCTCCTCTCTATTTTTCTTATTCTCTTCACTAGCCTTGTCAAGTTTATCCATTAACTTCTTATTATTCTCTTCACTAATTTGTTTAAACATTTGTAGAATTAATTCCATATCTGCTGTTGTATTCGACATTTCTGTTTTAGAAGTCTCTCCTAATATTTCCACCTTATCACCTCTATCCTGTGTTTCTCCTGTCTGTTGAATACCTTCCTGAACTTGTAATATAATTTCTCCTCCCTCTGGTACATTCACATCCTGACCAACCTCCTCTTCACTATCGCTAGACGATTCAGATCTATTTAATCCAAAATTACTCTTAGATCTGGTATTCATTTTCAATAATTGTAGTACACACTTCCTTATACCTTGATATACTTTAAACTGATTTTATTACCTTTGTAAAATGTATACTATATAATGTTATCGCTATTATTATAATTAATAAAATATTTGAAATATGTTTTTGCGAGTCTTATTTTAATCGCCCCACGTTGGGCGCCATAAAATGTAACAATACCTTTAATTAATAAAGATACGATTACACTCAGATAAATTTAATAATATTTATTCTTACTATGTGTTTGAAACCTGTACTTATTCTCGTCTATATATAAAATTGAAATCTTTATGTACTTTTTAAATCTATTTTCAAATTCTCTCAGGTAATTTTTTTATTTATGCCCTCACTAACTCAGTTCTTATATAAAATATTTAAACTAATTATTTTATATGTTGCTAACTTCCCTTGAATCATCAAAGCCCAAACAGTTGCCTATATGTAACTTTTTCAATATCTGCCTATATCATAGGATATTTACGTTTTATATTTCTTAACTTTATAAATCAAAGTTTACAAAACAGTTATTCTTTAGTGAATTATGATGTGTATTTCAACTTTATCTTCAAATAACAATACTTACTGTGAACTCAATCTCAAGGTATATATTAACATACTATTCAAATAATAATATAATCACTGACAGTTGTTTTTTCTATTTATAGGTTACGGTTCTAAGCGTCATATCTGTTTCATCAATTTAATTCAAAAACCTTCTTTATATACCAAATAAAAACAAATGTATCAAACTAATTTGTTTAATAAATCAGGCAAATTATAAATTATATGGTAGTTCTCAACACACACAACCAAATAAGACATTCATGGAAGTACCAAGCTTGTTTACGTAAACATTCTTTTGAAAATTTATATGTGCATGAAAATACACCTTTCGTGGATCGAAAAATATACAAGTAAGTATATTAATTATATTATTTTAAAAATACTGTATAGTTTTTGTATGTAAATCAAATACCCACACAAATTAATCAGTTTTAGTTTGCCGATCAGTTTTTTTTGACTTCTAAAAATTATACAAATGATGATACAAATTAATGTTGTGCACAGAACTTACAAAATATCTTTTCTTGATTATCAACACAGTTATAATGTACGTATAAATAATAGATCTCTAAATTTTGATATACTTTTCAATTCGAAACTGATAAATTCAAATTATTTCAAAGAATTATACGACCTGTTATTACTACTGAACTGGTATTCTTATTTATACACCAAACGATTTTCTTTTTAGCTTGTCGAAGACATTTCCTGGAATCAATGAGGGAGATCCTTTCCTTTTCCTAATTGTCTGGAATGCTCGGAATGTGGACTGTAATGACCGCTATCCTGTAATACCTTCAACCTCTGCAATCAACTAGAATCTCGAACCGTCGAACGCTTTCGTGAAGACCTTTGAAACCTGCCTTTCCTCTACTGGACTGGAATACCTGTGTTAGCTGCTATGTTGAATATCTCGTATCTTTCAAGTCCTGGACTAAACTATTTGTATAACTTCTGGAATTTCACCAACTCTCCAATGCAATAAATCTCTCGTCAAATATGGAATAATATTTACCAATGCAGTAAGTTTATTTTTAAATTGTAATTATATATTTCTTCGCTTTCTTCTCAAGTATGAATATTCTTCAATTATTTCTTTATTCGTTACCGAAATTCTTTCTTCTAATTTATTTTTTTATTATATTTGCATGATAAAAAAAAATGGTACTATTCTGGAAAATGTTGCAATCACCTAAAAAAATATCTGCTTTCTTTTCTACTATCTCCTAACCACTTCTTTTACACTTTTGTATAATGATGAATCTCTTAATTATGTGTTTTTCGGAAGGAAAATTTCGTTTTCCGAAAACACATCTACCGCTTTTCTTAAATTATTTTCGAATCTTTCTTTTATTTATTCCCCATATCCCTGGCAATAAATCCTTAGTTTCTATAATATCCAATCATATTGTTCCACACATTATAATAATCCAAAATATGTTTTATTTGTAATTGAATATTTATAATACCTTTTTGTAATTCCAAAAATTTATCAATTTAATTCTTTACTTTAATTTTCACAACCTTTTATACCCTTCGGCAAACCAAATACTCAATACTTTAACTATATTATTTTAAATGTCAAAATCTGACACTTCTTACATTTGAATTTTAGCGCGTAACTATACATCATTTTCCAACCTTTATGATTCAAAATCCATACTAATATTCTCTATTTTTTCAAAAGTGTTAATTAAACAAGCTTTAACAAATAATATTACATATAAAAATACAACAAGTAACATTTACAATTCTACTTTCAGAAATGGGAAATATTACTACAACAAAGAAACCTGATAGGCAACCAACCACTCGATGCAAGGCGAACTTCAACATAACCCGATATGTAACCAACTTTACACGGTTCACAAAAACTATAGGGAAATACCCAATTAATATTCTCACAATTATTTTAATTATAATTTAAATATTCTCACATCTATTTATTTAATTATAGTTTGGTCCATAAAATATTACCATCTTTTATTTTTTTTTAATACTCACTACAAGAACATATACAGTATATTTTATTAACATTAGTACTTCCATCATATCCTTACTCATCTAAGTTAGTGAACTACCACAATATATACAGATACAACAAATATATTTACACTAATTACATGCCTACGACGTAACAATAATATAAAACAAACTAAATCGGAACATTGAAGTCGCAGTCAACGATCCATAAATAAAATATTTATTCTATAACCTAAAATTACATCCGTGTTTCAAATTTTACAATGATATGAAATACAACAGGTCTTGCTATACTAGGAATAATTTTATCTTTAGCGTTTCCATAATAAAAGAAAACAATTATTACTTTTAATACATTGTCCGGGCTTTACTAGCGCTTGACGGTGAAATTTTATCGAATATCGGTCGGTTGAAGTTACAGCGAGAAAATACAATGTTTACTTCGCGGTGACACGTGACTTGTACATAAGTTCGGAGATTTGTAAAATTTTATTTACGTGCGAGAATTTATAATTTATTATGACGTTACGAGGATCTGGAAAATAATTATTTAATTCAGTCGGCGGTTTTCAGAATACTTTAATTGAAATATGACAATTGGCCTACTTCAATTAAAAGGAAAGGTACTTAATTAAAGCATGACAATTGGCCTGCTGAAATTAAAGGAAAAGGTTTACGGACTAAAGCATGACAATTGGCCTGCTTCACGGATCTTTAATTAAAGCACGACGATGGGCCTGCTTAAATTAAAGGAAAAGGTTTGCGGACTAAAGCATGACAATTGGCCTGCTTTACGGATCTTTAATCAAAGCACGACGATGGGCCTGCTTTGGTTAAAGAAGACGGCACCAAAACACTTACGACAAATAGGCCTAAGTGTTCTGGTCGGGAACGGTTGGAAGGAAGAATCTCTCTGTCTATTTCTTGACCGTGGACGGCTCTTTTATATGGTCGCTTCGCCATGAAAAACGAGTACGCAGAGTGGGATTCTCATACGTAAACGTGACGTAGCAACGCGCGAAAAATAATCGTGACGTCTTCGGACAATTTAAGAGCGCGAACGACAAAGAAACGAATAGATAAAATAGCATACTAATTACAAAAATATTTATAACATGATAAACAATGGTTAATGATCGGTTGAATAAAATATCAAACATATATAATTTGAAAATTGCAATTCAAAATAGATATGAAACGTGAATAAATGATATTTTACTCAATTAACGAAGGAGCTTCGTTACAATCTTTCCGTATCTAGTTAGATTTGGATCTTTTTATTTGCGATGTGATGTTGGATAGTATTGGGATCGAATGCCTATAAATCCGGTAAGAATTTCTTCGCTAAATTATCTTCATGCACATTGTCTCTACACATTTGTGTAGAGACACTCAATACTATTCACTGTATTGAAATTTTAGATGCAGTATTCTTTTTTAAATGACTTTTTAAGTGCTTCTCACATATAAATTTAAATATCCCTTCGATACAATTTCAAGAGCGGACTAATTTCATGAGAGTTAATTAATTGTTGTTTTATATTGGTCAGAGTTGTTGCACATAATTTAAATAATTTAATCACTTATTCTAGTCCTATTTGAACCTCCTTTCGGGTTTTGTTATCAGTGCCTCACTGCCTGGCAGAAGGTCATTGTCAGCTCCGAGAGCTGTCGAGTAGATATTAATTAATTGTCAATTTATTGTTCGACTAATAGACATTCAGCCGAAATATTTTATTGTGTTTTCCCCACTAGAATTAGTTTAATTTTAAGTATAATGAAGACACATACTGCATGTTCATAAATTAATGCCTATATACAGGGTGAGATCTCGAACTATACTCTTTATTTTTAAATAGAAATGAGTACTGTTGTTAAGGAAACCACGAAACAATTTCCTCTAATATTTGAAGTTTACAGAACATAGTATATACAAGTTGTTCAGCGGAAGTACCCGTGTTTCTCTTAATTTTTCAATGTTGTTCTTTTTAATTTTTGCAATGCTTTCTCATTTAGACTAAGAATTTTAGTACTCAATTATCACTTTTTTTCGCATCAATGACGAATTAATTGTTTTCCATTTAAATTGTTTAAATTTGGCAGCGAGAAAAGAAAAACGTATTAAACTTGTTTTGTTTGACTTTGTCGTTGACTGATCTTTACTACCTGGGTATTCATTTTGATTTTGCTTCCGAATCAAGAGACATTTTGGGGTGGGGGATTACAATTAATGGGAAGCTGGCGCCTATATTTCATCCACCAATACTCTAATAGACCTACGCCCAAGTCAAAGACTCATCCAACACAACCCCCAGTACCCTGCATGAACTAACCAAGTCCAGAAAAGTTTGATTTAGGTTAATTTTTATTTCCCTAAACATCAATTGATTTTTAAATAAAATCTATTTGGTTTTTGTATCCTTAACTAATAGCTTGTTGACTGACATCCAATCTTTTATCTGTGTGTAGATCCTGTCTGCTTTAGATGTTAGATCTAAGTCATTAGCATCAATGATTATATTAATATCATCCGCATAGAGAGAGACTTTGGCCAATGGTTTTATAAGTTTTTGCATATCATTAATGTAAATTAAGAACAACATGGGACACATCACTGAGCCATATGGGACCCCCACTGTTACCTCTCTCTCAACTGATATTTCTCCATAACATGTAACCCGCTGCCTTCTGTTGCGGAGATAATACTCAAACCATTAGTTCACCATACCACGAATACCATACCTATGCAATTTATAAAAAAAGAATTGTGTGATTTATACAATCAAAAGCATTTGACAAATCAATGCACATTGCTAAACATGTCAAATTAGAATCTACACTAGTAATGGCCCTCGTAAGGCATTGAAACAAGGCAGTATTCGTAGAATAATTAGGACGAAATCTATCATGATCATCAGAAAATAAATATAAAGTATTCAATTAATTTAGTAGTAACAATTATTTCAAAAATCTTTGAGAAGACTGAAATAGAACGACATACAAGGGTGGCTGGGAAACTACGTGGCCTAATAAAGAAAACGCATTTGTTTTGACAAATACATTTTATATTTCAATATAATCTCCTGTTCGCTGAACATACTTATTCCAACGACATTCCAAATTAGTAATGCCTTCATTGTAAGTCGATGAATCCAAATCCTTGAAATAACGATATACAGCAGCGATTACCTCGGGATTACACGGGAATCTCTCACCGCCGAGCTATTTTTTCAGGTTTGGAAAGATATGATAATCGTCTTGGGAGTTTAATCTGGGGAATAGGGCGAATGAGGCACTAATTCAAATCCCAATTCATGAATATTTTTCATTGCAATTGCGGGCTTGTAAGCAGGTGCGTTATCCTGATGGAAAAGCACCTTTTTCTTTGCCAGGTGAGGGCGTTTTATTTGATTTTGTCGTTTAACAAATTCGGATTTTCTAAGTAATCGACCAAGATAATACTATGAGAATCCCAAAAAACAGTTGCCATAACCTTTCCTGTTCAGAAAACCCTTTTTGCCTTCTTTGGTGGCGGAAAACCTTTTCTTGTATGTTGTTTGGATTGTTCTTTAGTTTCCGGATTGTAATGGTAAATCCAGGTTTCATCGACGGTAATGAAACGGCAAGTCCATCTGATAATGTAATCAACATTTCTACAAAATTTGGTTAAAAAAAAATATTTTTACTGTTTTTTTCGTTCGCGTATATATGCAAAGGACCTCTAGATATTGTTGATATGTATTCCTCATTTATAAATTATGCAACACTGTATATTCTATACTAGCAATAACATAATGAAGTACTAAAAGCACGAATAACTACACATCTCACGTCGCAACGTGGGCATATTCCCGCACATATTACCCAGACTAATTTCGTGATTTCCCATCTACCTTTTTAAATGCAGTTGTTGTGTCATAGCATTACGAAACACACACATACATTCAGTAATACAATGTAAATATTGAATTATGGAGCATACGAACGTAATAACAGCAAATGAACTTGTTTTAATGCATCTGAAACGTGTGGTTTCGTACAGGTGTGTATGGCGAATACCGACATAACTAAATTAAAACGTTCCGAGGTATTAAAATGGAAAATGCAGTGTTCCACAATGCTGAAAGCACTAATTATTACATAGTACTACGTCACTGTAGATATTTTAATGGAACTGACACATTTTGAGTACATGGCGACAAATATAAATATTTAAACAACACGTGTACTTACACTCGTGTAAGTACTAAAAATTTAAATGTTTCTCTTCTTTCATACGCTTTTACCGGAGTTAAAAATCATAGTTTCAACATCTGGCGAGGAGAATGTTGTGACTTGTTGAGATCTTAAGGTAGGCGTCCACATTTTCGTATCGTAAGTATCGGACGCATCGCATCGAACGGATTATTTTTCTACAATGCGTCCACAGTATCAGCAGCAATCGGATTTGCCGACGCAACTACCAACAATCGGATTGCCGGCGCCACTTTCATTCGGATTTTCGTAGTGAGAGGTAGCCTAGTGTTCGGTGGAATGTACAAGATAATGGAGTAAAACGATGCTGAGCGAGCGAGCAGACGGACTCCGCGCCGGAGTCCGTCCACTGTTCGGCATTCTGTATGACGTCATCGGCACGCATCGTAAAAGTTGCCCCTCGGAGCATCGGCATCGGCATTGCCGACGGGTAGATTTTGTGCGATCCGTAAGATGCGGATCAGAGGACGCACTTGTATGACTTTCTATACTAAGAATACTACGATCCGTTCGATGCGATGCGTCCGATACTTACGATACGAATATGTGGACGCCTACCTTTAGCAATTGCTTCGTCACCGCCGATCATAATACGAATATGTTGACGGAAAGATTTAAGATGTATTCTTATATAAAGCATTGCAAAAGAATTAGTTACATTATCATCATCATCATTTAGTGGAATGAAATGGTAACCACTCATACTCAGGGATCAATACTTGGCCTGTTCTCTTTCTTGTTTACGTAAATAATATGCTATACAATAAGATCGAAGGAACAGCGTTACAATATGCACATAATAATAATAATAGTACTTTATTGTGTACCAAACAGTAAAAAACCAACATGGGGTACACTGTAATTTACAGTTGATATGCGAATTAAGAAGAATATTACGCATAAATTATTTAATCTTAAATTCCAAAAAAATATCATTAAAATACTTGTTTCCATTACGGCACATGTGATGTAGTGGCCTCCTCAGCATTACATTTGGCCGACATGTGGAAGGAAGAAGCGTAACTTGATTTCTGGCAGAAATTGATTGAAATGAATCAATCCCAACAAATAGGGACAAGCAATCCTGTTATGCACTAAACTACGTAAAAAATTAGCACTAGCAATCTCACAGCGTGTGTCAATAGAATAAAATTCTGCTAATCCAATAATACTATATGGTCTATATTTCTACAGGAATAAACTCCACTGGCCTTAAAACTCAAGAACTTCAAAAATCGTCTTTGGATGCTCTCCAATCCCAATTTAAAGCAGATATAAATTGGATGCCAAACAACAGTAGCGTATTCTAGCTTAGTAGACACAAGCGAAAAATAAATATGTTCAGTAGTGGCAGTGTTAGCAAAATGCCTACTATCTCTGAGGATAAAACCCAGTGCGACATAGGCAGAAGTGCATACATTAGTAATACGTGTTTGACGAAGGATAAATGTCGATCAAATAGCACTCCAAATTTTTTAACTCCTACACGCAGAACGATACGTGTCCCCCAATACTATAATCGAAGTCAATCAGTTCCATCCTTCTAGAATACTTTATTACATGATATTTATTAATATTAAGTGCCAGATCATTGTTACGCCCTCGTCAACGTCGCAACTATATTATAAAACTTCAGGTACATTACGATGTAGGTAGATCACTGTAGCGAGGTGGTAGTGTAAGAAAATCGCAGGGCCGAGCTAACTCAAGTCGCAGATGACGTGACGGTTCAAGAAATTAAAATAAGAGTAGAGCGTCGGTCGGCGGCTACGCTAGCGACGTTGTCCGGGCACCTGGACACTACGCTACCTTTGGAGGTAACCTACCTGCGGTTTCAAAAACAAACGCCACTGGCTGTGTCCCTCCAGCGGGATACACTACTGGATCAGCCTGTATAAGGATCTGTTATACAAACCTTATTCATGCGCTAATTCGACTCAAAGTATAGGGAAAACATAACCAAAAATAGAAGAATAGATAGACAGTATTCTATGTATTTGATAGATCTTCTAGATTGATATCAACATATAAGAAATTATGCAAAGGTTTGTATTTAAATTCAAATGTGCAATATAAATATATAACTAGATTTTAAGTTACTCAGAAAAAAAAACAAAGCAAAAGATCAGTAACAAATATTTCCAAAACTATTATTAAATGATTATTAAGAGGTCATAACCTCATCAAAATGACTTAGGAAAAAAGATAATTTTGACATAACCTCCACAATAATTATTAGAGGTAGGTCGGCAGCAGAAACGTTTCATAAGCCTTACATTATTAATACAACGATTTAGGTATGTAACAAAACAACGGCGATTCAACTTAAAATTTAGAGAAAAATAAACTGTTAAAAATTATATAATCAAAATTATGAAATAGGAAATTACATTATTCGCTTAGGCTTATGTTTACATATGGTATATAATTAGCACATCTTAGATTTAGGTAAATAGACTAACAAAAGAATTAATGAAGTTACTGAAAGAATTTAAATTTACTATTGATATAAAATTGGCACGTTTGAACAGAGATAAATTAGAATAACAAAATATAAGAAATTAATGAATTTACTGTAAGAATTAATTAATTCCAGAAAGTTAAACTGAATCGTACCTCAGGTTGTAACCAGAGTACGTGAACATTGAGTGCATTACATTTATTCTGCAGCTGGAAACACCCAGTATACAGCGAAGTCAAATTTATAAAAAAAAACTATATTTAATCAGCGGTATTTGAGACCTAGCACATGAAATGGTGGTTGTAATAGAATTTAGCAGATCACTAGTTAATTCTTAAAACATGTGTAATGACCAGCTTTACTGGCACAAGATATAGACAAATTAGTCGTGATACACGTCGTAGATAGTTAATTGGTGTTGTACTTAACTGGCAAAACATGTGAGAAGGTAGGCTCACTAGCTGGAGACGAGATGACGGAGACCTTCAGGTTCTGCATGAGGTACAACAGGTAATGCGTCTTAATGGGGATCAGAGTTCCCACAAATAATACCGTACGATCGTGATGTCGTGCGGCAGATACCGATGAATAGGTACCCTGCAACAGGTTCCTATTGACCCCAAAAAAAAAGAAAGAAATGCAGAAATTAAAGCTCTGGAAACTTGTAAAATGTAATATTTCTTCGACTTACCCCATTTTTTCCTTGGAGAACACGATAATTAAACTTCAAGAATCACAAAGGCGCAAAAAAAGACTAAGAATCTACCTCGTGGAACAGCAAAACTAGGGTGACGGAAACTACGTAAACACCTACGAAAATTACATACGATAGGGTAACGAAATTTACTACTTATTCTGATTAATGCTGCCGGAGCAATATTTGTCTACTTTAGACACACCATAAAATTCAAAAGAAATAAGTTGTTTTGTACCCGTGATTCCACAATGAAGGTTGGCTTGAAAGTGTCCTCTACAACAGCGTGCTTCCCTAAACCATGCGCCCTAGACTTCACGCAGGCTTCTAGAATGCGGAAACAGTTCTGCCTGTACGCGGGAAGAATTTGAATAATTTAACTAACACAAAACTATATTGCAAAAGAGTCCGTCAGTAACGTGACCTTTATAATTAAACACAATCATCCTCGAAGCTCAAAATGATGACAAAATTCATTTAAAATTACACTTACATATTACGTAAGATTACATAGTTAAATATAACGAAGAAAGCAAATTCACGTCTACAAAGTTGGTATTATGCGAACCGTCAGACCACACACATTATAAACGACCGACACCCAGGTAAATAGATTAATTACGACCAAATAATGCACACAAGATAGCCGCGACATTATATACCCGACCTAAATTGATCTTACAGGCAATGGAACCTAACGTAGATACGGGATACGGAGGTTAGGTTCAACGTATAGCTCGGAAAGATGATATTCCTGTAAAAGGCCCCCCTATTACCATCAAGAGCATGTCCGTGAAAGAAGAAAATAAGAATGCACAATGCCTAAGCTGTTCTTAAGTTACATATAAACCTTTTTTTAATCAAACAAAACAATCATAAAACCAAAGGAAGTTTTCGATTGCCACAATACATGATTCGTTTGGACATATGTAGATAAGGCGCTGAAAGAGTATCCTAACACAATACTTTCCTTCACAAACAAGGCAACATGAAAGCAATAAAAACTAAGATGGAAACAATCAAGAATACGCAGATATCGTAGCCTGTAAGTGCAATAAGTCGACTGTAAACATTAAACGTTTACCAAAATTAAAACAACAGAGTAAATACAGGTAGGTTGGCCTAAGCTACTGTTTAACAGGCCCAGGAATTATTCATTATAAAACGTAGTCTTAAGATAACTCAGTCATTTAGAAAGTTCATCGTCCGAATGCATGCATAACCCAAAACCGAATTTACCAGTAAATCTAGCCTAAGGAACAGAAATGTGTTCACACAATAGATATACGTCATGTCAAACTAGATCACATAACATACCAGGCATGGTCGATAAGTAAAGTTTAAAGTACTATATATTGCGAAATGCTTAAATAACGCGGAACATAGGCAAAAGTAAAAATAAGGCATAACATCATTAAACCTCCACCATTCGCAGATTGTATCTAAATCACATGCAGACATAGAGGATCGGTGGTAGTATCAACACGACGATAGATTCCCAAGTCGTAGCATACGCCAATCCATCAGAGGTCCTAAATAAGACCCCTGGGGAACGCCTAACGTAGCAGCAAATTCAGCAGATTGTAATACACATAATTTAATCCAGTCCTTAAGATATGATGACAAAAAATCAACCAGATCACCATGATACTATGATATTGGTGGGAGGAGAATTTTCGGACAACGTCGGCAGTACCTTGAAATAAGCAAAAATCTAGCTCCGAAAAATGTATCTAAAAATCAACGAAACTAAACAGAAATTATTAATTACAACAACAAAATTATCGGAGAATCAATAACATTTTTTGGATTTCCTCTAATCTGGAACTAAAAATAGTTCCATTTTAGCTAATAGTAGATTGGTTCGAATGTCTACGCATGAGGCTGCTAGGTGCTTTTAGACTAGGACCAAGCTGTTACAGTCCTTGCCGGTGGTTTTTTCTCAACAAGTATGTCACTATATAGTTCTAATAATATACTTGGCTTAACATCTATATGCTGCTGTGGAAGGTACACTAAGATGGAAGATCTGGACATAGCTAAATAGCACCAAACCAAGGGATCGTCTAAGCTAACGATTTGCCAACTACTAAACACTAACATATTACAACAAATTAATTTCTTTAATGGTTTTCACTCGTTTAATTTTATTTTTGTTGACCTGAAAAGCTGTTATTTATACTTAGTATATAATACTTATTGATTTTCTCCACAACATGCTTAAATTGTATTTCTCTTATATATTTTTGTAAATTTGTAATTGTATTACTTTCTTTGGTGTGGGCCTAGTTTTATATTATACAGGGTTGCGATTATGTATGGAACTGGGTTCGTTATGCTAAGACGGTCTGAGCTAGAATACTGAAATTTTAAACAGACATAAGACTCAATTAAAACTACTTATTACTTGTTTTTCTTTTTGTTTTAATTCATAAGTTTTTGAAGTACAAAGCCTACTTGTTTTTTTCTAATGGGTACATGGGCTAAATGTAACATGGTTGAAAAGGTTATTTTTCCCCGAATTAAATGGTATTATAGGTTTGGTGATTCTTTTGATAGAATTTTAGAAAAAAATTTAAACTTAATTAAATTAAAATAAAACACGCAAATCAAGCAGCCTTTGCCCATTCGTCAAAAATTGGAAGAACTTAACAATGGCAGTCGAGAATGTCCCATTGTCATTATTGCCTCTATCATTTCCCATTGAAACCCCAACAAATGCTTGCAATTAAACTAAATAAACAAAACTAGACAAAGCAACAAAAATTTAATAAAATGGTTCAACTAATATTTAAACAAGAAGTTTATAATTTATAAACAAAATTTCACTTCAGAATTTAGATTATAAAAGATGTTCAAAATGTTCTCCATTTACTTCCTGACAATAATGAAATCTGTGGATAAATCCATCTATTGTATTATTTAACCAATTTTCAGGAATATTTCTTATTTCTGTCTGAATACGTAATTTTAATTCGTCCAAATATTCTGGTTTGTTGTTGTACACACGGCACTTTAAATATCCCCATAAGAAAAAGTCTAGGGGATTCAGATCAGGAGATCGAGCCGGCCATTCAATAGTTCCTCGCCTCCCTATCCACCTTTGAGGAAATGTATTATTTAAGTAATAACGTACTTCATGTCCATAGTGTGGTGGAGCACCGTCCTGTTGAAACCAAATTTGATTGTTGTGGTGGGGGGGGGAAAGATGTATAACTTGAGGAAATATTTTCTCGCAATAATTGTAAATACTTTTTAGCAGTTAGATTTCCGTCTAGAAAAACGGGCCTATGATATTATGGCCGATAATTCCGGCCCATACATTGACTTTTTGTGAATATTGGATATGTACCGTCGCCATCCAATGAGGATTATTATCAGACTAATATCTATAATTGCGCCTATTTACAATACCATTTAACTGGAACGTTGCTTCGTCTGAGAAAACAATCCTAATTCTAATCTTCTGTCAAAATCATCCTCGTTGAATTCGTGTACTAGATGAATTTTGTATGGGTGGTACTTTGCTCGTTTTAAAATATTTTGAACAGATCTTCGAGACATATCATGTTTTAACACCATTTGTAGTACAGACGTTTTTGGGTTCTCCGCGACATCTAATAAAATATTAAAAAAATTTTCTTCGTTGGTGCATGTTCTTGGCCGTCCTAATTTAGGTTGGTTATTCACACTACCGGTTTGATTAAATCTTCTTAATGCTTTTGTCACTATTGACTTACTTATTGGATTTCTATCTAGATGGGTGTCGTTAAACATTGCACATGTTTCTTGGTGACTTCGTTTTCTATCTCCATACCCAATTATCATGAAAATTTCTATTCTTTCTCTTTCAGTTAAGTGATTCATATTTATTAGTTAGTTGCTAATACAACGTTAACTGATGACAATTAACTGTCAAGAATTGTATGTTTGACGGATTTGCAAAGGCTGCATGATTTGCGTGTTCTATTTTATTTTAATAATGTTTTAATTTTTTTCTAAAGTTTTGTCAAACGAATCACCAAACCTATTATACCATTTAATTCGGAGAAAAATAACCATTTTAACGATGTTCCATTTAACCCATGTTCCCAATATAAAAAAACAAGTAGGCTTTGTATTTCAAAAACTTATGGAACAAAACAAAAATACAAAAAATTGATAAGTAGTTTTAATCGAGTCCTACGTCTATTTCAAATTTCAGGATTCTAGCTCAAACCGTTGTGGCATAACGAACCCTGTTCCATACATAATCGCAACCCTGTATAATTATGACATTTAAACAGTAATAATTTCTGATATAGCACCTAGTCATTCATCAGAATTGCTACTAACTTATCACTGTATTCCATCATCTAATATATCTGTGCTTGTTTCAAAGTATTCATTAAATATTTCAGCAATTTGGCAATCATCCTCTATTTTTCTATTAAAGCACACAATGTAAGTAGTATTACTTTCCTTGCTTGCTGGTAAGAATAATTTTAGATTTTTCCATAATTCTACTGTCTTATTTCTATTTTCCACAAGTAATACAACTTGTTTTTGATGTATGACAATCTCTACGTTCCAATGTGTTTTTTTTTGTCATAACGACGAAGACAGAGCAATGTTCATCAAACCTTTAAGGCATGTCAACAGTTAGCCTCACGAATTTAACACTATTTCATAGACTTTCAAAACATATAATTATAGTAAACGTTTAAAAGAAGGTTAGTTTGATATAATTGCTCGACAATAAAGAATAATTTGGTTAAATAATTTTTTGTTATTCTAATTTTTTACATGCAGTTTGTTAGCATTTTGCTCAACTTAATTTATATAAGATAGTAATGCAATATATTTTCCAAGTATTAATTACTGTCAGAGTTTTAATTGTTAATTTATTTAAGTAGATATTTTAATTGTATTAGATATCACTTGTCGACGGAATCTACTAAGTTTTACATAATCAGATTAATATACGCCATACTTTTTCTTTAACTGTTTCTTTTTTTCAGTGTTTTTAATCTCACATGAATTTGTATAAACACATGTATTAAATGATGCATTCGAAATTAGAATTGGACCGCTACAAACGAACCCTGGATTAAGAGCAATATAAGTTATTATTTTCAACTGATTAGTAGGAATAAATATTATAGATACCGATATTTTCGGTGTATTTGGTCACCCAAACGTGAAGCTATGTTTTCTCTCTCTCTCTCTCTCTGTAACGGTAGGCCCTGTATATAATGAATAAAATATAAATATAATATAACATCCAAAATATTTATATTAAGGTAATGTATATCATGAAATTAAGGTAGATAATAAATCAACACAGATCGGGAAACATATATTATTCATTTATTTGTATTAAATTATTATATTCCTGTTTAAAATGTTTCTATATAAATTCTGTATATGTAAGAGAGAAATAGTGCGTAGGTGTATCTGTGTGAAAGAAACACAAGTGGCGTCAATATCAAAGGTAGCCAAGAGTTTAGGCGGCGTTAACAAGAAACGGTTTGTGTACAATCAACAAGTGGGCAACCTTTAACGCTACATATTTTGCGAGTGCATGTTCTCACGAACAGCGTTTGAATAGAAGTAAAGTACATAAGTGGCTCGGGGAATTCCCTGAAAGAATACGGAGAGACGTGCCATAAGCAAGGAGTAAAGAGTCAGACGTTCCCCATCTCGTGAACAAGTAAGTTCACAGGTCCCTTTTGTCAAACAACGACTGGACCGCACCCAAATTACAGGGAACGATCTCACAGGCTAATAATGCTAATAGAAAGATAGTAATTCTAAGCATTATTTAAAAGTAAAAGAAAAAGCCTAGTGAGAAAACAGATATAAATTTAATAAAACAAATAGTGTGCTAAGTGAAGTAAAAGTTTTATTAAAACAAGTGTGTGCCGTGACTCGAGATAAAGAAGACGGCGATTTCAATCTACCCTGGGAGAGCTGCCCGTGAAAACACCGTTTCATGGTCACCGCATCTTCATAAAGGTACCCATCGAATAAGCAAATTAAAGGCCTATATCATGCATGTTTTTTATAAAACAATTCAATTAGCATCTACTTAAATCCATGGTATATTGTCTAAGTAAAGCGCCATTGCATTGTTGAGTTATTATATTTGCCTATGTTGTAATTGATGCGTAAGTTGTATTGAGACATACCATTTGAATTGTGTTTTGTTCTGTAACATTTGTTTGTAACCTGATCTGTGTTGTTGTGTTTTAATCAATATATTCATAATATTTAAATATCTTTTTGCATATTATTTGTCTACTTTCACATAAGAAATTTGGATTATAAAAAAGCAGTAATAGTACGTCTAGAAAATTAACCTTAGTGTCTTAATACCTGAACCGTCTTGAAATTAAGTTTCTCATGCAAACCGAACTATTTATCTGAGCTAAGTACGAGGAGTGTTCATTAAGTAAATTCATTTCATCAATAAATCAATTTTATTCATTTTAATTTCACTATTAAATTTGAATTTAATTATATTTAAAAAAAATCCGTACTATTACATATTGTGCCCAACTAAGGGGCCGTACTATTACATATGTCACCCCACTTTGGGGCATTTTAGTCTTTTTATTGAACTTTAAATATCCGTACTATTACATCTCTTTTATCATTTTTGGTAAGATCAGCATGGGGCAATTTCATAAATAGAGATGACATTCCCTAGTTTAATATAAGTATTAAATATTGTACATAAATTAAACAAAATATCTGTAAAATGTAACTACACTCTACAATAGATCAACCTGTATAGTATTGCATAATTTCTTTTTTATACATATATTTATATTAATGATTTATTAGTATGTATTTAAAAATACATTTTATTACATAATTAATCTGTTCCATTCTATTCCGTTACTCAAAAAAATATGTGTCGTAAAACTGAACAACAAAGTCCCTAGGTATACAGGAAATGGAAAGTTAGTAAATATGCCATAGCGGAGCATTTGTTTAGGTAAATTGTATGAAGGATTATCACACAAATACGGGTAATTGACATGTCAACACGTACCACACAAAAAGTACAAACATTTCCTGAAACACGATGAACGTCAAATGTCTGAAATTTATCGATTTGACGGTAATTCCCCCGGGTGGATTCCATAAATTTAACTCATATTATCCCGGTGACGCCTGAAACTGGACGTAATGAAGATATATCTTTTCCAGAATATCCAATTAAAAAAAGAAACAAACAAAAGAACGGAAAGTTTAAATTCGAACGTCAGGAAATGGAATGAGTAGATTCATTATGATTGATATTATACAGACTGTTTTCTTCAAGTGGACTTTGATCATGTCTTAGTTAGTATATACTGTGTGACAAAAGAGATGATAATTGCAAAATAGTACCTTTCACAGAAAAAAATTATAATAATGGATTGGCGTGGAAAAAACAAATTTTTCTAAAGACACAATTTCAACTAAAATGATTTTAAAACGACTGTTCCATAAGTATATCTATAACTTCGTCTTTTATTTACAAAAATCTACCGATTGAGTAACTTCCTATACCTATCCATTAGTGATATACATAATGTATTACCATTGCGCAGACAACTATTTATCATGTGTTAACAGATGTATTTGAAAGTATGTTTGAAATAGAGTAGATTCTGACAATTATTGACAGACAACAATGGACATTTAATATTTAATACATCATATACTTTAAGTTAGGACCGACGAGTAAAGATTAGAACAGGAGAGATAATATCGTGGTGGGGAAATAGGTATTTCTTAGACGGAGTTACCACTTTCGGTAGGTCAGTTATGTCCGGTTATGTCAAAAATGACAATTTAGTGTTCCTATAATGGTCAATGGCTTGTGGTCGTTCTAAACCGGCAAGCACAAAGAATATTCATTTTTCTCTTCATCGGCAAGTTATTTCATTGGCATTCAACATAGGCAATAATAATTTAAAAAGAGGTATTTTAAATAAATTGTCATATATCTGACATGTCTGATTATGCGTTCAGTGTCGTAACATATATATCCAAGTCATTTAATATTCGTTATATTTTTGACGCAGATTTCCTTTAAACCCGTTTATAATATATTAAAAAGAAGAAAAGAATTGAAAGCATAATGCACTCACAATATTTCTTTAATTATTTTTGGAGTAACAACCTATTTTAAATGATTATCGAGAACACAGGAAGTGTACATATACCCTATACACAATGTTTATGCACGGCTAGGCATTGCGGCGGCCATATTGAGTTACCACATTTGGACAAATAATTATTAAGGAAACTCTCTTCTGTTCTATTCTTTATTCGTAGGTTAGGACATACGATCTTTTGTTCAACACCTACTTGACTTCGAATTTTTCTAAACATACTAAATAAAAACGAAGTTATTTTATTTCTATTTCAATTTATTTCTAAACGTAGGCAAATGTTATTATATTGTTATAATTTATGAGTTATTTTTATCCTGGAAGCATAACGAACGAAACACAAACAAGAATTACACATGTCCATCATTCGAATCGTGAGATATGGTTTTGAGTTCATACAAAAATCCTATAAAAAAACACACTTTCAGCTTTTCCCCTATTTTCCAATTTTCCGGGCAAATTTTCCAATTTTTCTTACCCTAAAATCCACATTCGAACTATTTATATGAACATTTAAAAAAAATGGGTGTGGTTAAGACCACACGGCAGAAGTGAAAACTTCATCAAGGCGAGGTTAATAAGACGAAATACAACCTTTTTTTTCGTTCTATATTCATTTACATTTACATTTTCCATTTTCCATTTTTGTTCTATATTACATTTAAAAAATATATATTTATTATTATTGTGTATACATTATTATAGTACATTTCGCTCGGTCTGATCAAGTTTTCACTTCAAAAATTCATACGTACGCATGTATATATACAAATAGACGATATGATAATTCTCATACGAGTACCTGCGCTGGTCTAATGGTAACGTGCCGGCCTCATACCCGGGCGGCTCGGGGTCGCATCTGCAAGCGGACAAGAATTTTTCAGAAAATTAAAATACAATATTTCGCGTATTTGTTCTAAATTTCAATTTAATTGAAATTAAATACCGCTAGTTAGTATTATAATACAAAGTCGAGCGTGAAACGGTTGCCGAGCGAGTATAGCAGAGACCGGCAGAGACTCGTTAATCATATCTGTCTCGCTCCCTTAGCCGACTCGACTCGAGCCGACTTTACCCGAACGAGCGTTACATTCCGAGCGTGACGGCTCAGTCTCGTTCAGTGTCCAACAATCAATGCATAGAAGTTTTCACTTCAAAAATATATCCAAATCAGTCTAGGCATTCTCAATTGATGCTCTTTCCAATGAACACCATTGCATCTTTACATATTTATATACGTAGATAGTGATTAACATCGTGATAGTGTTAATTAATATGTTGTAAAATGGTGTTTTTATGGAAAAATGATTAAAGTGTGCTTATATTTTATACTCCTAACCTAGGTATAAGGTATGGTCATATTTTTTAAAATTGCGCTTTTCCATTGGCTTTTCAGAGAAAGTGCAATAAAGGAAATAGTCTTCTTTACGTTAAATTTGGGAAATTAGCAAATTTTGCATGGTATAAGACTTTAAATTTTTCAGCCTATTTCCAGAACTTAATGCTCCTATTACCTCAGTTTATCAATTTTTGCTGGATCAACTGCAACCATTCCGCAAAAGATTTTGTTGTTTTTCTAAATGTTAAAAGTTGGTTAGGAGAATTTTTCTTGATATTTTTAAAGAGATTATGACCATGCTTTCTCTTCGTACATCATGAGATGGACCAAACATCTAAACTATTTCCGAGTTTGGTGAGAGTTTAGAATTACGCCCGCACAAACAATACGATCACGCCGATCGTATTCAATCCTGAATGCGGCAATTTGTTCTTTAAAAAGAAAATTTGTTACTTTGTACTCACTTGGTGACAATAAATTTTACATTTATGGATTCTGTGCAACGTAGGCTTTCTATTTATATATACCTACATACATATTATTCGATATTTTCCCTGTATTTTAATATTGTTTGTACAGGCGTCATTCTAAACTTTAGCCCCAAATTTTTCTACTGTTTTGTGTTATATTCTCTGTACAAGCGACGATAGTAGTTGCAAATATACCTGCTACGACAAGAAGTAGCGTCTAAACATGGGCCAAACTTTTAAGGTAACTTGAAATGACATTCGGTTATATAAATTTTAATTACTATTAAATATTACGGTACAAAAGTACATTATAAGTATTTGACAAAATTGTTTTGTACTGTATCTATTATTTCATGTTTTTACGACAATTATAAACCAGTCCTAACCTTATTTTCTGCGTCGTTTATAATACCGTCTTTGTATACTGCAAAAATGAAAATATTTCAGTTTTTCTTCGCAAATAAATAAAAATGCATTTGCAATAGTAAATTTTCTATTCTCACATAAGAAATAATATATATTTTCTAAATACTGCCGTCATATAGTATTACGAATAAATTAGTAACTTCGTTAAAATAGAATCTGTACGATAGACTCAGTAGTCGCATTTAATTAAAATGATCAAAAAATGCACTTGAATAGGAATATTACGCGCCATGAATATTAATGAATTGCCTGAATGTAAAGTTAAACATACCGATATTCCCAGAACGATTAAAAAACTAATTTCGGGCTTGTTTACAGAAATTTTGATATTGTTTAAGTGGATACTCGTTTTACAAAATTTAATTAAACTGGCAACACTACCCGATCCACG
Organism: Amphimallon solstitiale; assembly: GCA_963170755.1. NCBI lineage: Eukaryota > Metazoa > Arthropoda > Insecta > Coleoptera > Scarabaeidae > Amphimallon > Amphimallon solstitiale. The sequence goes on along the minus strand of OY720676.1, from coordinate 39,826,232 downwards.
CACTATTAAGTATGAAATTCGGTAAATATAGAAACTTGATCGAGATTGCTTTATAGAGTTTTTAATTACCGTTGGTACACAAAACAAAATAATTAAATAACAAGAGTGCTAGATTTTCAGGGGAAATTTAATACATTGTTAAATTTTTTTATGACATATTTTTTTTTAGTTGAAAGAAATAAAAAGCTTATTATTGTTAGTGCTATTATTATTATATACAAGAATAATATAGATTTCTGAATTTACAATTTACATTACTTAGAATAGAAACCCAGAGTTGACCTCTTACAACAAATGTGTCTTCTGAAGTAGTTAAGGAAATTGCAAATAAGGAGGATTTAGGATGTCTATTAGGAAATAATGAAGTAATAGATCAAGAAAATGGTAATTCGGATATGTGGAATATAGCGATAATAATCCCCAGTCGCAAATTTTAGAGGATTGCTAATGAGGAGTATTTAGGACATCTACAAATTATCAAGTAATAGATAAAAAAATGATAATTCGAATATGCTGAATATAGCGAAAATAATCCCCAGTAGCACAATTTAGAGGAGAGAAGCATTCAAATAGCAGAAGTAAGTAATAAAGCAACAAAAAATCTTCAAGAACAAGCCCGCAAAATGTTAAATATGCTGTTGTAATGAAAGTAAATGAAGACAGTTAAACGTTAAACCTATAAACTTGAAACAAAAGAAAGAGTTTTAAAACAAGTATATTTACCGAATACTAATATAATGATAAAACGGGCCAAATTGGTTTTGAACATATAAACCAATTTGACCCGTTTTTTATATTAGTACTCGGGTTACTCCAGAAGAAGATTTTCGTTGATCTGGAACCCAAACGCGTCAAAATAAAATTAATTCTTTTCAGGAGCCTAGGCGAGGTGATTGTGGAAGCAAATAGAAAACGAATTTTATTTCCATACGACTCTGCTACAGATCTAAAGGCTTAATTTTGTAGATGTCAGTAAGAAAATTATGGCTAAAGCCTTGAATCATTATATTGGACTGTTTTAAAATACAGGACATTTAAAGAACATAAACAAAATTAACATTTCTAAAATGTAACTAATAATATTGAATTGAAAATATTGTTCATTTATATAATAGAATTATTTATATTAATAGTACAGATATGTAAGAGATAGGTAAATAATAAGTGAACGTAATTGTAATCTCAATTTAATGAGAGAGTGGTAAATTTGTACGTAAAAAAAGTTATACTTATTAACGCCAATGTGTCAAGTATGAGATTCAATAAAGATATGCAACTTAATTTACTTCATGGAATGTTAGAAAAAATAAATCACATACGTCGATTTTTATAAGAAAAAGGCCTTGGATACCAAGAAAAACAGGAATTATGATTAGTGATTTTTTTAAAAAGAGAGTTAATTGTGAAAATAATCTATTAAAAGTTTGAAATGGATTGCATAACAATTTAATTAAACATTTACCCGAGCCGCTAATTCAAGAAATTTCTCACGTAGATATGTTCACATTTAATATATATATAAGAGTAATTATTTTTAATTATACTCAATTTATCAAGATAGAATTTGACTAGTTTCTAAAAATAATTTGGAGTATACTTTCTTTCATTGAGTAGAGAATTGAATTTGATTAAGACTTGTTTTATTATATTCAATTTTGACATAATGACAGTACTTAATTTCAAGTAAGATTTACATAGTTATAAAAATACATATTGATCAAAGTTCGTGTCACAAGTATTAAATTAATCTTTAAAAGGAATATTAAGCTTTTTAATCTATTAAGAACCTAAGCCTGAAATTCTTTTCATTCATGCTTTTCATTTATAATTTTTGTTTTAAAAACGACTGAAAATACTTATTCTTTTTTATCATTTTAAAAGCCGGCATATTAAATATTTATTAAATAATTGCTTTATAAAACCTCAGTATAGTGTTAAACGTAGTATTTAACATTGCAAGCGAAGATACGTTGCAATATATATATATATATATATTAGAAACCGAGTTTGGACTTACCCGAGGAGTTTATACGATACTTGGAGAAAGCGTAAGCACATTTCAACTCAGAACTCACGATGGAAAAGTACAATATTAATGTGAGATTGATGGAGGTGATGTTGCAAGTGGTTCTTATAATAAACCCGAGCATTGGTAGAACTGAATTCGATATACTTTGAATGTGATCATTAAATGAGAATTGGAAATCAAATAGTAGCCCTACTAGATCAAATATTTCGAATTATATGCAATCATAAATGGTATTAATTGTAGCCTAATGGGCTGAAAAGTTCGTATCGTTTTATAGAAACACACATTTTTTTGGCAAAATTCGATTTTATTATTCAACATAGTTGCCTTCGAGGGCGATACACCGATTATAGCGATCTTCCAACTTTTCAATACCATTTTTGTAGTACGATTTGTCTTTAGCCTCAAAATAGGCGTCTGTTTCGGCGATTACTTCCTCATCGGCTTTAAATTTCTTTCCAGAGCGAGCATTCTCTTGAGATCTGAGAACAGGAAAAAGTCGCTGGGGGCCAAATCTGGAGAATACGGTGAATGCGAAAGCAATTCGAAGCCCAATTCATGCAATTTTGCCGTCGTTTTCTTCGATTTGTGACACGGCGCATTGTCTTGATGAAACAACACTTTCTTCTTCTTAAAATGGGGCCGTTTTTTCGCGATTTCGTCCTTCAAACGCTCCAATAGTCGCTGTTGATGGTTTTTCCCTTTCCAAGATAGTCGATGAAAATTATTCCATGTGCATCCCAAAATACGGACGCCATAACCTTACCGGGCGACTGTTGTGTTTTTCCACGCTTTGGATTCGGTTCATCGCGTGCAGTCCACTCAGATGACTGCCGACTGGACTCCGGAGTGTAGTGGTGGATCCATGTTTCATCGATTGTCACATATCGACGCAAAAATTCACTTCTATTGCGGTTGAACAGCTCCAAACATTGCTCTGAAGCATCGACACGTTCTTGTTTTTGGTCGATTGTGAGCTCGCGCGACACCCACTTTGCACATAGCTTTAGCATACCCAAATATTCATGAACGATATGTCCAACACGTTCCTTTGATATCTTTAGAGTGTCACCTATACATATCAACCTCAATTTAGGATCTTCCAGAATTATTTTGTGGATTTTTCTGTTGTAGATTTTTCTGATGTTTTCGTCCGTAACAGCCTCTTTTGGACGTCCAGTGCGTTCATCGTCTTCGGTGCTCATATGGCCTGTACGGAATTTAGCAAACCACTTACGAATGGTTGCTTCGCCCGGCGCAGAGTCCGGATAACACTCATCAGGCCACTTTTTGGTATCCGTAGCACTTTTTTTCATCCAAAAATAGTGTTTCATTAACACACGAAATTCCTTTTTATCCATTTTTTTCAAAATAACAAAAGATGCTTCACTCAAAATGCTGTATCTCACAAACTAATAATCAGACAGCTGTCAAATTTATACACGTATCTTTTGAAGGTTGGTACTAACTAAAAATGATATGGATTTTATTCTAGTGGCGCCATCTCATAGAAACGATACGAACTTTTCAGCCCAACTATTATATCTTTAAGACGTCTGTAAATAGCAATTTATGACAATCTAATTGTGAGGGTAAGTCGTTGACGAATATTAAAGAAGAGGACCTACATTTGATCCTTGAGGACCTTCTGATTCTCACAAAAAGTGACTTTGATATTGTATTAAATAATAAAAGACACAAAACTGTTCCTTAATGTATACCACAGTTTGTTAATAGTTCATCTGATTACATTCACTAAGTTTCCCCTTTGGATATCTGTTTTGCAAATACAGTAGAACCCCGATTATCCGTGCTCTACGGGACCGGACGAGGCACGGAAAATTTAAAAGCACGGATAATCCGAACATTTATTTCTTATATGTATGTATGTATACATACTGAAAAGATAACAGTATAAAAACCAGAATTCTACATAAGTAAACTTTTACACTAAATAAGAAAAAATAAACTCTACATAGGTAGGTTAACTTGCATTTATGCACATAAAGCAGAAGAAAAGCGAATGTTTCCCAGGGATTCCCCTAGTACACTGCTGGTGATATTGATATTGCGTCATCATACATATGACACGGATAATCCGCAGCCCGGATAATCCGCACACGGATAATCGGGGTTCTACTGTATGATCAAAACCACCAAAAGCACTTTTTATATATTTCATTCTCATAATGTTATTTCAAAGAAACTTCTTTAATCTGCTACATTTTATTTAAATTTATATACATTTTAATCTCGTTCTAATAAGTATAATCTAATTAAGTATTGATTAATTGTCGGTATAGCAGAATAGATAGTAGGTTACATACATAAATCATTCAATAAAAACTACAATTCTGTGAGCAATCGAATTACCGTGTGATTGGATGCATGAAGTTATTGATTACCAGTGTAGGTTTATCAGGACGGGATTTAATAATTCTTAGCTGTAAAACAAAGCTTGCATACAAATTGGATTCCCTTTTCTAAATCAATTTAGAATTGATCCGACCATCAGTGGTGTCGCTATTCGATCCCGTTGTTTTGTAATGGAATTTCAATATTACATGGTCGAATATTTGAAGCGGAATTTCGACTCCAATTAACATGCATAAAACATGTGTAAGTCGCCAAAGTGTACGGAAGATATGCCCCAGGCATACCGCGACTATTTTTTTATTAGAATTTCATGTAGATTTGCTAAACTCGAATGCAAGATACAACTGAATTTTCACTAAACCAAGAAAACATTTCTTGTTCCTTATTGCACTTGTTGATATAAAAAATGCAAAAAAAGAATAATTTTATGAAATTATAATGCAAAAAGTATTTCAGTTTCTTTCAGAAAATAATAATACAGATAAAAAAATATTTATTTCATACAGCTAATACAAAAAAATTACAAGTACAAACGTGAAACATGTCATAATAAAAAATAAATAAAAAATGAAAACCATAAAATAAATTAGACTATAACAAGAAATAGCAAGTAAATATAGCTCCCTTTAAAATTGAGCAGAAATTATGGCATCTTTTATATACTGAGGTAAATAATTATTAAATTAATAACCAATAATATAGTCTTTTGATAAATATAAATCAAATAATCAATAATAAATGTCTCATATGTATGACCAGCATTACTTACAGAAAATTTAAATTTTAAATATTTGTTTCTATGCCATCCCTAAATGCTATTTTTCGTGTATGTTTCCATTAGGCTTAGGGTTACCAAGCTGTAACTTCGTGCTCTTAAGTCACGGGATGAACTTTGCAACAGGCTTTTTAGTTACGGGCAAAAATTAGCTCTAGTTTTTTCTAATTACAAAAATAAATTGAAACTCAGGCAAGTTGGTTCATACTTGTCATCTGTATCATGAAAGTGGTCCACTCCCTGGCTCCTGAACAGTTCATTATATTGAGTTTTTACAAAGCAAAAACATTCAAAAATGTAGATATAGCTAACGTAAATATTCGTTTTTCTTTAAAGATTTACAGACATGACCCTTTTCGTTGTAGTATCTATATGATTCGTATCCACGTTTTTTTGGAGTTAAAATATTCTTGGCGCATCCACCAAATTGCCCAGAATGATATTCCATATTTTATTCTAGCACATTAACTAACCAAAGCTAATATAACTCGTAGCGCATAGACAAATAATGCTTGCAAAACACCATTGATATGGTTCGTCCAATCCATCCTTAAATCGCTACTCTTTCTCCAGCAATCACATTTGTCACTCGTCCTTTAATTCATATTTGAAATGTTAAGCATGTACTATAAAGACAGAAATTCTCAAACTCTCACTAAACAAATTCCTACAGTTTATTTACTAAAATAAAATTACTAATTATACACAAGATTAAACAATTTAAAAAAGGGGAAAATGAATAACATGGCTCAAATATTATTAGAACAAATTGGAGCTGCAATACATCACCATATAATGATGCCAACTTTGTACAATAAATCCTCAAACATTGTTTACATAACTAACGTATTTTTTCGTAATGCAAACAACCGATAAGAGATAATCAATGATCAGTTAACCGATTATTTAATGTGCGTTAAAGAAACTGACCCTTAATTATTTACGCTGACGATACTTTCAATTTCCTCAGATAAGAAAGTTAATTTAGAAGTAAGTATAAAAGTATTCACATTCAATTCATGGAGCGGTGTACTTATAACGTATATTCTAAGACTGCCAGCAGTTTTATATGGAACTGTACACCCAATTTCAATCGTATATGTACTGCTGCTCAGAAGAAATTGTTACGATAATGAACATTCAGATACGAAGATGAAACATAAAACTTGCTAAAAGGCGAATGAAATGAACTCACTAACAGGATTTAATATACGCTCTCTACAAGGGTTTTTACCAAATTAATCTGTTGGAATGTATCTATAAAGTACAGCAGGTAATATTAAGTTTCCGTGGTGTAGTGGTTATCACATCCGCCTAACACGCGGAAGGTCCCCGGTTCGATCCCGGGCGGAAACATTTTTTTAAATTTTTCAACAAATTATTTAAATCAACTAAAATCGTGAAGATATTTAATTACATTACTTTATGGAAAGTAAGTAAATTTTGTCAATTAACAACTAAATATATATAAATTCCGTATTTCAGATTGTTAAAAAGATCGTTTAATTACATATTTTACTTAGAATTAATACATAAATACTGAGATAACGTATTATTATTAAACCTAAATTAAATCTTTTATGCCCAAAAATTTACTTTAATAGAATATAACGTATGATCAAAAAGTCTTTGGGTCGCTATTGCCGTGGAATTTATGTCAATCTATGAAATTATTTACTTTTATTAATTTTGACATTTACTTGACAACTTTCAAGTCAGCAGGATAATTCAACCTAAATAACCTAAATAATTATAACCTAAAATCTATTTTATTTGTGACTTATGTATACTTCAAAGTCAAGAACCACAGAAGTAAATAATTCTATAGATAGCTTTACGTTTCATGGCTTTAGCGATCCAAAGACTTTTTAATCATACTATACAATTTTCTTTAGTGTTTTACCAGATATAAATAAATCCAATACATAAGTTTTAATTATTTGTACGTAAAAATTTCTATGGAAACCCTAAAATAAAATTAATAGCTGTCATGTGTCGTCTTATTTCTTTGCAAGAATATAAAAAAACAATATGTAAAAATATATGTATATATAAAGTTCAATTTAATCTAATACGAATTTTAACTATCATAATCATGATTATTTTACATCAAAATTTTTAACATTTATTACAATTTTCCCCAATTCATAAAATTCAAATAACTAACCTTATTGTGTATTAATTTTGAGTACTTTGTATGTGAAATTCTTATCTGTCCATCCTTCTTCAACTGTTGATATGACTTTCTTTCATAAAACTGTTAATTCAATGGTCCTCTGCTTACTGTATATTAATTTGAGGTATTTTGTATTTCAAATTCTTATTCGTCTATCCTTCTTCAATTGCTGATATGATTTTCTGTCATAAAACTGTTAATTCATTGTTACTGCCCTTTTGATACTTGTGACTAATAATAACGCTCCTTTCTTAATATATTCTTCCACATAATGTTTAGTTTCTTCTCTTTAATTCATTGTATTTAATTCCACATTATAAATTTTATGTTGACATATTTTTGTAACCAATAATAATAATCTGTTTCCGTTTCCAACACGATCAAAAAAAAATCACATCTGTCATATGATTCAATTCTCCTTTACAACGAAATAGATACCACGCTTACATATTGAGCATGTGTTTAAATTGACATTTGATTTTTAATTTTAATGTTCTACATTCGACAACAAAAATTCATTATACAAGGTGATCCACATTAATGTAATGACGTCATCGGCATATTTTTTAAATACAACACCCGTTATTTGGTGACACTTTTAGATTATTATTAATGAGCTGATTCAAAAAAGGTAGATACTTGGGGTCTAGCGGACAGAATTTGAAAGATACGTGCTAACAACTATTTCTTATCAATTGAAACCATAAGCATTGATCAAAACTTCCAGGATTAATTCTACCGGGGAATAAATTAATTAAAGCAGGTACAAGAAGCCCCTTAAAAACTGACGATATGTTGGCCGGTCTAAATTACCTTCGAAAAAGTAGGGCCCGATGATTCTATTTCTTACAATACCAGCCCATACATTTATCTTTTGTGGGTATTGTGTATTACGCTCACGCATGCATTAGGGATTTACAGAGGGGCGACCTGATTTGCGTGTACTTTCAGCCGTACTAGTTTCTCGATATTTCTTTTCGACCTTTCTTACTGTTGATTGCGTTATGGTTCTTTCTGAATATTTATCGTTAAATAAACCACACACTTCCATATGAGTTCGCGATCTGTCTCCATGCCCAATCATCATAAGTATTTCAATTTGTTGCTGTACACTTAACTTCATTTTCACTTTAAATTAATTCGAAACATTAATACAGAACATTCACGAATTAATACAATTCTTGTACTATTTAATTGTTACTGGACATCAGTAAAAGTAGTGACATTTCACAAAAACTAATCGCCTACTTTTTTGATAAATAAATGCACACAATATTAAACGGTTAAGTGCAAAAGGAATGTCAATAAAGACTGAAAACAAAGAAACAGTCTATTGAAACTGTAAACAGATGTTTGTGTGATTTCAATAGCGCTATTATAAAACTAAACGACATGTACATATTGCCGTGATCCCTATATTGGTCAGGCATTGTAAAATAAATAAATAATTATGTAATAGAATAAGTAAATAATTTTTAGTAGTAAGTGCAATTATAGAAAAATGTATCATGAGTTGCATAACCGCAACGGCGTAACATTATAATGTAAGGTATATGATAATTAAAATTGAAATAAAATTTATAAAAAGGTACAAAAACAAACACCAAAAAAATAAAATTCATGTATTCTATATTTGTAGAAACGAGGAGCACAAGATGCAATTTCAATATACAAAGACAGAACCAAATTTTATGGATTGTGTGAGAGTCGCATTGAATATATTGAGCAGTAAACCACTATTCAAAATCAATAACGTATTAAAAATAAATAACAGAGAGAGAGTTATGATGAATGATGGTGTAGTCAAAAGAGTTAGTCATTTGAATGCCGTAAAGTTATATGAAAAGGGTGAAATTAGACATTCACGACATGAAAACATCTTTCATCATGAGTAGACGTAAATTTGTAAAGATTGTTATTTGTTTGACATTCTATGGTCACACTTAACAATATGATAAATACCTGAGACTTATTTCTAAGCATAATTTTAAAAGGAATATGTAAAAAGATATATTTTTTTATGCGACACAATGTAATAAAGCAAAAACTTCAGTAATAGCAGGTTAAATCCAGTTTAATCCAGGAAAATTCCGGAAATAACACGTTGAAATTGGTTTAATCTGATCTACAAAGAAAAAACAATGTTTAATATTGTTAACAGCTGCATACAAATCAACCTACATGAAGACGAGAAAAGATGGTTCGAAGATATAGATGAAGTTATCAAGGTCCAGGTTCATGACAATATAATTAATAAAAGGAGTATTCCAGTCGTATGCAATGTTTTTCCTATTATTTTCAAAGGAAACGTCTGCAAAAGAAAAATACGAATAGTGTTAAATAGTGGTAAAAGAATGTATTTAAATACTGACGAAAGAAGCAATGAATTCATCTATAAACACAATAAAGGATGGCGTTAATGAAAAAGAATGTACCTACAAAGATAAGAAAATCGCAAATGTGCATAGACATTAACAATAATAAACAATTTGAGTGCGTGTATATTTTGTGTAATTTCTGGATGTCAAAACAATATGAGTACAGGTCAGCTTAGGGAAAACATCAAGAAAATAAATCTGAGCAGAACAATGCCAACTTAAACGTTAGTGCGAAAATTGTGGCGCTGCGAACGAAGAATGTTTTTTTTTCTGATGAACCGAAAATTAATAAAAAGCCGGGAACGAGGCTAGTACGAGAGAAGTCGTCGATCCATCCGTGAAGTAGCCTAACTTTTTAAAAAAGAAGCGGTCAATATTCGATCTTCGAATTTTGTTTGATGATTGCAGGCGTATAATACACTGCATAGAAATCATCCTTAGTAAATGTATTAAGTTATTTTTTATTTTCAATAAGTACTTTTCATTTCATAATTAATTTTTGCCATTTAGTTAATTTCATTTTTTTAATTATCAATATGATAGACCAATACCAGGAGGAATTTGATGAAATGTATGAACATCATAAGTAAGTTTTACTTAAAATAAATTATGCTAAAGATGCTATGTGAAAATATTCATCTTTAGCAAAGCGTTTAAAAATTTATTTAGTATTTTGGATGAGATTATTATCTTCTTTGTTATAAGTAAACCAATGTAATAAATAATGGGAGTATTGTTAATAATGTAGAAAGGCATCAATGACACAACGTGTGAATGTTTGTTAGCGATGTTATCTATGCATTGTTAACAAGTTTTTAGATACAAAATTTTATAGGGATTTCAAATATATTAATATATGTACGTAAAGATAGGAGCATTTTTGATACACAATAGCCAATTTGTGGTATGTACAACGTGTAAATATTTGCATATGATGATTGGTGACAGTCTTATCAAGGTGTTTTCTGTTCTGCGGAATTTTGTATTTTCAAAGACACTTCGTGTGAATGAATGTCTTTGTGGAAGCGAAATCTAGCATAGTATAAGAAAATTATTATTTCTTTGAAACTACACAATGTTAAAATTTTAATATAGCAAAGAGCGATATTTATTCTGAATCTATATGTTATATTTGTAATGTAATGTGTTTTCGTATTTATAAAATACACGTTTTTTTTTACTTGTAATTGGAAAGTAAAAAGGACAATTTCTTTTACGGCCACATGTGGCAAGAGAATTATTTCATCGATACTGTTATTATAAGATGTTAAAATTGAATATAAATATTTCACGAGATTTAGGTTTTTATTAGTAACCTTATCCTATTAATTTTAAATAAGAAATGTTGTTGGAAAAACAAAAGGAATATCACTGCTAGAACCTACAAGAAATATACGAATGTTAATAGAGATTGAATTTATAAATTTAATAAAGAATTTTTTTTTACATGACAACGTTATCTCTACATTCGTTATAAATTATGCAGCTTTGTATTATCGTAGTTTGATTAAGTTATGCTGGTGCAAGATTATTATTTTAAATTTGAAAACAAAGCTATAGCAATATGTATGTATACCTTTTTGGATTCGGGGTTTTCCGTATGTATATTCTAAAACTCGAACAATATACAGGGTGTTCCAATTAAAAAAATTGTCGATGACTTCATTTCTTACATATGGTCCATTCTATATAATTAATTATAACGCTAAATTAAAGCAAATTAAAAGCAAAAAACAACCTGTTGCGGGAAATTTCGTTACAATTGTTTGTTTCGCAAAAAATGAATTTATTCCATACTTTACGGACACACTGTATAGATGTAAGTGTAGTTTTTTAGTGGCTTTATGACATGTTCCATACGATAGTCCTATACGAACATAAAATCAGAATTAATAAATTTTCTGCACATTAAGCAAAGTAATACTTTACCTGGCTGCGCTGGTAGTTGCCTTAATAATTTCTTAGGACTCACATCCAGCCGTTTTTGAATATCTTCTAGCGCCTCTTCTATTAGTAAAGTAGGTCTACCAGAAGAGTGTTCCTTAGATATACTGCCAGTTTCTCGAAAACGACTAAACGGTTGACATATCTTGCAAAAATATCATGTTGGAATTCCATTTCTGGGGAATCGAGTGTGATATTGATGCCAACATAAATCAGAGAATATTTCCACTCTGCATTCGGTAACAGTTCTCCGCTACGAAAATAAGACTCCACAATAAACTTCTTGTTCTTCCGTAAATAGCATTGTTGATTTCAACACAACTTTAAAATTGAGCAAAAATGACAATGATACTCGTATAAACACAAAAAAAAATAACTTACATTAACAACGAAATGTACTTTTTGCCTAGAGAAAGACAGTTTCTAATATTCAATTAAACGCAGTAAACCAGGTGAAAAAGAAACGACAAAAAGCTTATGTGACTGACAAATATGTATATATGACAAAATATTGGATTCATTGGATTCACAGCCACTTTAGTGAAATTATGTACAAACTAAATATTCATACTACAACAATAAACGTGTGGCAAACTCGTGCTAAAGTTGATATATCGATGAAGCGACACGGTCAACATTTTATGATCTCTCTGTAGTTACATAAATTGACGAATGAATGGCACAAGAAAATTGAATGACCAATAAGTAAACCATTCATCAAAAATTCTTCAAAAATGTATATTATGAGTAATGGAATTTTAAAGTCGTAAAAGACAATTTTTGCTTGACACCATCTGTACATCAAAGAAAGATAATAAAGGAATTCGTATTTTCGTTTACCTTTTCTCATGCCGAGATTGTTCCTATTACACTTGAAAGGAAATACTAGTAATTATTATTTTCCATAATAAGGAACAAATGTTTCTCTTCTTTTGAGATATTCTTTACATCATTTCTGCTTCCACATTCATACTCTGCTTTTTTATATTTCCTGACAACGGTTCGCAGACTTAAAAGTTAATTAAACATTTAGATATATATTTTGAATTCAACAGAGGAATTGATTTCGTCTTCCCTCTGGGAAGGCGAAGTTTCCAGGTTTCCGTGGTGTAGTGGTTATCACGTCCGCCTCACACGCGGAAGGTCTCCGGTTCAATCCCGGACGGAAACAGCGCTTTTATTAACTCTAGCATTTTTTACCTACAGTTGATTACATTTAATCAATATTTGCACTACCTACAATATAAATACCATATTGATCCATACCCGGACATAAGCCCGTTCACGATGATTTTTAAGGTTTCTACTTGTTTTAGTAAAATATTATTATTTTCATTTAAGAGTGGCGTTTACCAACAAATAGAAACTGATGCAACTTATATTACTCGCGGGACGGGTAGACGCAAGGGGGTGTAAGTAGGTGGAGGTTGACGATATTCGGTTCTGTCACAGCGCTTCGGTTTTATTCACAAATTCTGTCATAGATAAAGAAATACTATAGATAGGAAAATAATGTTAAAGAATGAATACTTACGGAACTCTTAATCTTGTTGATGTTTTATAATAAACCAATTTTCGCTTGCCCATAACTGTTATATTATTATACACTCGAATATTATAGGTATATATGACATTTAAATGCAAGTGACAGTTTGTAATTAAACTGTCACCCGAATTTAAGTCTGCAATAGCCGACCGATTCCGATAGATTTTCGTCTTCGCTTGGACGGGTAGAGATACCGTAAAGTGGGGATACACGACGCGAAAACCGCGTGTAAAATGTGTGTGACAATGTTTGCTGTTTAATGTTTTTCATCTTTAAAAATAATTACATAAATTTGATTTTTTCTTTATATCGTACATCGAATGTGCAGCTGGCGCGTAGAGGTCGTCGGTTTTTTTCTTTTGTGTACCAGCCTTAGTTAGTAGACATTAATCAAATTCATGCATTTTTGTGGTTATTTCTAAAACACATAATTTTGTTAAGAAAATAAATTAGTACAAAAACTGACCTTGACATTATAAATTTATGCCTTTTGCATCACTAACCCAAATTTGAGATTCTAAAATTACAAAATGAGTTTAAAAAACGCGAAACGGCGATGTCTTAATTTTCGATAGGTAATCGTCCCTCTTAATACTTTGATTTCATCTCTTAAAAGTACTATTACGTTATTATTAATCTGTTGCGTGATATTATACTCCATTTGTTTGAATAAAGATGTTAAGTCAGTTAACTTTAGTTTGTCGTTTCCTCCGTCGGTATCGCCCGCAGCAGGTTATATACTCCCAGTTTTTGATTGCACCACTCTCCTTCATGGATATCAACCTTTTCACAGAAATATCAGTACCAGGTTATACACTCCCAGTTTTTGATTGCACCACTCTCCTTCATGGATATCAACCTTTTCACAGAAATATCAGTACATCCTATGTGATAATTGGCACTGCACTTACCGTTACACGTGATATAATCATACTCTGAATAACATGCAACGTCATAACATTTTGCTGTAAATTACTAAAAGTAACACTACCAACCACATAAAATTTATCCCATGTCAGTTTATAAAAGCATATCCTTGTCAAGTAAAGTGGGAGATTGACAAAATCGGTAAAAGGAAAGCAATAAATTCACTAGTGAAATATGACTATATACGAATTATATGATTGTAACAAGTTTTTTGTGTGAGGCGGAAGTACCTTATACAGGGTGTCCAGAAATTCTCCTGACAAACGAAGACCGGAGATTCCTCAGATAATTTTAAGACAATTTAACCCAATTCACCCTAGTTCGAAAATGCTTCCTAAGGGAGCAAGAGCTCTTTGAAGATGGCGCCTTGTAATTAGTTTTTTTTTAATATCTCCCGAACGCTTCTATTTAGAAAAACAAAAACTGGTATGCTTATTTATCCTCCAGAGATGAATCGATTCCATCAATTGCGAATTTCTAGTACCGGTCATAGGCGTCCGTTTTGGGTAGGTAAACGGTTATTTTAACGCATAACTTTTTTGTCTTTAACTTTTAAGCATTTGTGACACTAGATTATTAAATTTTCAGGTATTCTAGTACTAAAAGGTACTCTTACTTTAAGTCGGTAGGATACACCGTTTTCTAGAAAAATCGATTTGAAAATTTTTCGTTTTTTCGTCATTTCATCTTTCGTCATTTCAACTTCGCGAACTGACAACAATTTGACAATTAAAAACGTAGGTTTTATTTCTGTTAGCAGTTCAGAGCGAACTAGTGCAAAAAATAATAAAATGAATTTTAATGACGAAAAAACGAAAAATTTTCAAATCGATTTTTCTAGAAAACTGTGTATCCTACCGACTTAAAGTAAGAGTACCTTTTAGTACTAGAATACCTGAAAATTTAATAATCTAGTGTCACAAATGCTTAAAAGTTAAAGACAAAAAAGTTATGCGTTAAAATAACCGTTTACCTACCCAAAACGGACGCCTATGACCTTAGGAAGCATTTTCGGACTAGAGTGAATTGGGTTAAATTGTCTTAAAATTATCTGAGGAATCTCCGGTCTTCGTTTGTCAGGAGAGTTTCTGGACACCCTGTATAATAATCTAGCTGGCCCGTCAAACGTTTTTCTGCCTTTTTAGGTAGGTGGCGCAAACTCGATCACAGCGCCACCTATCGGGCCCGGATTTTCTTATTTTCTTTTTTAACACTAAAGCACCATATATTGTGAATATGATTCATTTTGATCCATAAATATAGAAGTTGTTAATAACTTGACTATACACTGAAAGAACAAGAAATGTTAATTCAAACTTTTTTAGTATGTTAAATATAAAATGTTGAATTAACCAATAATTGGTTGAGTCTAGAAAGATAAGCGATTCAAACAACCATCTAAAATTTGTTAAACAAAAAATGTTAAGGGAATAGTTTTCGCATATTGAAAACCAACGGCTTATTTAGAAGCAAGTATTGCTGCTTATAGGACTATATTTTGTAGGGTACATCTACTCTGAGTAGTAGCCCTAAACTAATTTCCGTAATTTGACCATATGTGTATCACATCAGCTTCTGTGTTTGTATCATCATGTATTTTCTACTAGTGAGTGTCGACATATTTACGTACTTGTCTTCATAAAATGTAAGTACCTATAATAAATACATTGATATATACATATATTTATAATTCAGTTTATATAATGTATGTATATTAATATTTTTAATATCAATTTGATTATAGTAAGGAAAACGTAGAAAATTTTCTATTAGATTGGGAATGTGATGTGTTAATTGAAACCTTCAAATGTATGTTAGGTTTTTATTATATTATAATGATGTTTCCTGATATTCATCCCAATGGCTGACATTTTTTATACGATGCATTTATACAAAATCGGCAAAAAGTATTATAAATAAATTGAGTAACAGTAACAGTAACAGTATTTTGCTACTTAGTAATGTATAGTGACGCTTAATATTAAGGCACCGAAAATCAACCATGTTTACAGTTTTCTTTACGGTGGTGTCTGAAGAATTTCTAGTATTGCCGCAGTTCTATTTTTAGAAGTGATTTCAATCAATTTGTAAGGGGGTGATGTATAGGAGACACGTTTTGTTGCCAAAACATTGTGACCCATGCAACAGAATATATAATTTTGTAAAAGAATTATTATATGTGACGGCCCTACAAGAATTGAAAGTCAGACGTGTGTAAGAGTCAAATAAACTTTTTTCTTTATTTATAACATTTATATTATTTTTTTTAAGTCGGCCATAAATCTAAATACCTAACAAATTTTCACAATAAAAACATTATCAAATATAATATTTTGTTTTTAGTATACATGTGGTTTCCAGTAATACTGCTTTATATTTTATATACCATAAGACCGCGTGCGTCTGCATTATCGCGATACCTGTAGAGTAAGCGAAACAGATAGAGATGTCTGTGTATTAGAACGGTAAACAAGTGGACGCAGTGTTATACTGGATTACAACAGAGGTAGTATTTCGCATTTGCCTATGATGCACTCGTATTTGTCCAAAAAATCGACATTTATACGGTGTAGTCGGGCAGTCGCTTCCACATATGGGCGTCAGTTCGAGTTTTATTATTGCTTAAGAATAACATTTTTGTAGCTAATTACAGGTTAATTGCGATGTTGAATTACAATTCTGTTTTAAGAAGTAAATATTTTATGTTTCAGTATTTTATTATAGTTGAGTTTTTAGATTATAATATTTGTTGAAAAATATTATTTTAGTTAAGAAGTTTTTTTTATTTTAAAGTCTAGGAGTTATTAATTATTTATTTTTGCTCTTTTATGTTGTTTATGAAGCTGTGATGAGTTACTTCACTGACATATTATCAGTGACTATCTGATGCTTCAAACTACAAATAATTACTTACAACGGGAACGCAATACCTATTACACTGCTTTTTACTTGATTTGCCTACGAATACATTTATACGTATAACTTATACGCCCGCTGTCGGTGTAGCAATTCAAGTTGGCACGCCCATTTATAGTCGACCAGTAGTTACTAATACATGCATCGCGCTATGAACGGCGGCCACACGGTATATCGGCGGCTCTTGACAACAGTGATACAGATTTATCAGCTGCCACATAAAACAGATTTTACTACGTTCTAGTTAGCATACTGTATATATTATTGGCATAAATATATGTTACATACTATTAGAAACATTTACTTCTGCAGAACAGGAGATAGATGAAGACGCTCTACTAAAGTTAGAAAATGATCACCTAAAAGAAATAATACCAAAGGTTGGTCCAAGAGATTTATAGCTGAACTGGAGGAATATAAAAAGTCTATAAGGATCTCAGAAGAAAATCTGGAAAACAAAGATTTTACATAATTTCATTTCTATTTTAGTTTTTATGTACAAATATACATTTTTTGTTATAGAAAATATGCGTAGATTCAAGTAATGAAAATATTTACTATATTCCAAGCATAAGTGGAAAAGATAATAAAGATAAAAGGCCAATCAACCCAAAGAAAATTAGTACACAAACATCGAAATTTAAAGAAAATATTTCAGGACGTGACAAAAACTGATCTAAAACTGTTACCCAGTACAACACTACTACACTAACAAGTGAGTACTGCGCTATCCCTTTCATAACAATTTTGATCGAAATTTACAAATTGTTTCCAAGTTACATAACTTTTTAATTGTAATTACCTATAAACGTATTTATTTTCTGTTACTTTATCTGCTGTAATAGCTTATTAGGATAAATTATAGTTAACATGTAACTTTCTTGCAAAATTTCTTTTTAAACATTCGTAGGTGATACATTGGCCAGCTTTACGTGGCTAAAACAGAACAAGGAACCATGGGAGTATGTTTTATTACATTGGCCAGATACTTTTAGTATGCGTGAGAGTAGCATTTTTCATAATAATTGTCGCAGATTGAAGACGATTTTAAGAAGTCCTTTCCAAAAAGATTAAATTTATATGTAAAATGGAATTAATTTTTTCAAAAATCGGTTGAAATTAATACAAATTTAGACAAATCTACTCAGGGACTACTTAACAGTATATCAAGTGATATTTCAGATAGTAAACCTGCGATTGAAATTTATAGTTTAGTAGCACTATTTTACCTCCAGGGAAAGTGAAGACTGTAAGAAAAAGTAAAAAGTGGAACCTCGCATTACTGAATGCCAGGAAACAATTATTAAACATATCATTCATTTTCAGATTCCAGCAGATATAGAAAGACCCGTTGAAGAAGGGGCCAAGAATAGAGAAAAAATCTAGCCTTATATGATTGTCAAAGGACCAAGTCTACATAGAATAAACAAGTTTTCTCTTGTAATCAATACCTTTGTGTATAAATGTCCAAGTGTTTTACAATGTTTGGGTTTAATATTTAAATCTTGTCAGAATATCCCGCAGCATCAGAACACATTTGGTATTTGATACAAAAGTTGTATATAATATTGCTACAAAGTGGGATAAAGACATATCTACCATATGTTATTGCTTTAAGTAATGACTTATTAAAGTAAGTTAGATTAAATAATAATATTTCCAGGTATCTAACGATGATAAGAAAATGATACTTTCCCCTTTCTGCACAGCTAAATTTGGTAGAATCAATTCCATTTTAATACATGCTGAAGATTTACATTTTATTTTGAAGTTGTGTAGAACATCACATTTAGATGAACATTACTATGCATGTCACTCATATCAGTTATTAGAAACTAATGAAACTATGTTAATAAAATACAGGGACCTTATGGATGTTCATCACTATACGCATTTTGCACAACCAATACTTACAATTTAGTTTCTTTTTAAAATGTTTATGTTAATATGGATGCACCACATTTTATTCTAATAAAACTCAAATATACATTCGTGTTGTTTACTTTCATGTAGCACCTGTCAGCCAGTACTGTTAAAGATATGCTATTAAGCTGTGTACGAAAGCTAAAAGAGATATCATTTTTATCTAAATATAAACTACGAATTGAGCTGGATAAATAATAAAAACTCTAATTTTGTTGGTGCGTTTCCCACAAGTAACTTTAAGGCAGATTTCACGCTGTAGAAATCAAAAATAAACGATATATGAAAATTTTTGCAATGTTAAAAGTTAAAAGAACATTTTAAGAACTGCCATAGATTCTTATCGAACTGTTAGGTTGACACTCAAATTTAAGGGGAAGAAATAGAATACTATCCGAACAATTTACTTTTTTCCTTATATTTATCAATGTTAGCGTAACAGTTTGATATGAATCTATTATATGGCAATTCTTAGTGTTCTTTTAACTTTTTAAAATGTCAACCTAACAGTTCGAGAAGATTGTACGGCAATTATTAAAATGCTCTTTTAACATTTAAGAATGTCAACCTAACACTTCGAGAAGATTGTACGGCAATTATTAAAATGTTCTTTTAACACTTAAGAATGTCAACCTAACAGTTCCACAAGTTTGTATGGCAATTATTAAAATGTTATTTTAACATTTAAGGATGTCAACCTAACAGTTCGAGAAGATTGTATGGCAATTATTAAAATGTTGTTCTAACGTTTTAAGTTAACACTTTTTAGATGGTTATGCCAACTATTTAAACTTTTGCTCACTGGTAAAAGTTTAAAACTGTTCACTTAACCAATTATTGGTTAACTGAACCCTTTTTTTCTCTCGGTGTAGCGCCACCTATCGCATGAATATAAATCCGTCAAGTCGTTTAGAAGTTACGCTCAGGTGCACCAACGCAAATATTATAAACAAAGAGATCATTTTGAACTGCCCTGGGTTAGCAACAAAAAAGTCCCAGTATTATCTAAAACTAGGAAATATTTACTTCCGTGAATTGCTCATACTAAATTTACATATCAAATGTCAAATCCATAATGTATTTAAGTGTCTTGTACTTTCGTATTTTCATTGTTTTATTGTCGCCTTTCTGTCTATTTCAAGACAATATACTTCGAATACTATGCCTTTTACGATACAACAGGATACGTTTATCGTAATGTCGCACTTTCGCAGCGCAACCATTGCAAAAGGATGAATTATGAAAATATTCATTGGGATCGTGTTTTCAGCAATTTGTAACGGAAATCTGGAAGTAAACTTGGACATATTCACTCGTCATCGCAATAGGGTGATTGAAAGGTTTAAGGAAATGGGTAGTGTTTGTAAATGTAAACCTGAAAAAGTACCAACAGTTTTAACTGAAGATGTTGTCGCAGACATTAGACAGCGAATGGAAATTAGTCCCACAGAATCTATACGAAAGCTGTCTGCTCAAACTGGTAAAGAGATCTAATTAACTTTACGTAATTTGTTATACAGCATTAGGTATTTAAATTGTAGGTATTTCCTAGGGAAGTACTCATAAGGGAGTGAAAACAAACTTACATTTGCGCTCATATAAAGTTTCTGTATTACAACATTGATGCGGCAATTACTTTGAGCAGAGATTGAATTATTGCAACTGGGTTAAAGAAATATTACATGAAGAATACTTGAATCGCACTTTCTTTTCGAATGAAGCTTGAATCCATTTGTCGGAGTATATGAACTCTCAAAATTACCGTACCTATTCAACAGAGAATCCACATGGTTTAGTTGAAAATAGTCTCCATCCTATCAAAGTTGGTGTTTGGGTTGCAATGTCGAAAAGACGGATTATTGGACCAATTTTTTTTCATGATACAATTAATGCAATACAATACCGATAACAAATATTAGAACCCTTTATTAACAGCCTTCACGAAGATGAATTAAGCCTGGGGTATTTCCAACAAGTACATACTGCTCAACCAACTATTAATTATTTGCAAGGATACTGTGGTGACCAATTGATTCGTCGAAATCGATGGCCAGTCAATTCTCCTGATTTAACCCACTGGACTTTTTTTCTCTTTGGCCATCTAAAAAATAAAGTGTTACAGAACAGACTGCATAATCTCGATGAACTTGAAGCAGCAATTACAATAGAATTGCAAAATATTACACCGGAAACACGCCACAATGTGTTCAAAAACATGAGGAGAAATGTCAATCTATGCATTGAGAATAACAGTGGACATTTCGAACAACTTTTAAAAAATGTATTCATTTGGTGACATAATTATGTTTTAAAGTAATGAAGTTGTAATGTATTTATTATTGTTTATGATAAAAAATAAAGTGCAATTACTATATTTCTAAAAATTCTTTCATATAATTCAACTTAAAACTAACCCTATTTCATTGACATTTATCACAGAAAAATTTAAAATAGTAAATCTAACTACAAAAATAAATAAAAAAGGTTTGCCATTTACACTGTGTTCCCATACTAAAATCAGTATGGCCAACTCAGAACAGTTCAAAATGATCACGTAGTACATACAAAGATTAACGAAAATGTATCTAGAAATAACGATTTTCAAATAAATTGTTTGGATCTTGGCAATGAGAATAACCAAATCTAGTAACCAGATCTAGCTTAAATTAATAATTACTTCTTTTAATATATTTTTTTTCAAGATGTGTTCCTTATAAAATAAAAATATTTTGGAAGCATATGCACTTTCTACAATTTTTCGCCTTTTAGTATTTCTTCAATGACGATGTACGATATCCTTTTTCAAAACACATAAATATATACTAAATAAAATGCGAGCCTCTTCATGACATGATGAGATAGTCTTAATTAATTACACGCCATAGGTAAACTCATTGAGTTAAAAGTTCGCGTTAAAATATATAGAGTTTCTCTTGCTTATATTTACTTAAAAACGTTCATTCTAAAACGTGCCCACGAATCAAAATACAAAATAGTATATTATGCAATGAGCATTTAACGATGGCTATTAAGACACGAGAATGAAAATTAGGTAATGAATATGAGTGTCTTAATAGCCATTAAATGCGAGTTGCATACACTATTTTTTCTACGACCCCATAATAAAACATTATTTTTTGAACATTCCATTTCATAAATTGAGCGTAAAATTTGCCGTTCGTTTTTGCGAATTTAGCTGGTAATAAATTGTTCGTTGCTACTAAGGCTTGTTCCATAATTTCTAGTGGAGTCAATTTTTACATTTCACTGTCATTATCCCTCATTTTTACCGTTTATATTTTCAAAAAAGCACAAATTACTAGTAAATTGCAGAGAACTGTCACATTTAATTAATTTTTATATCTGTCAGATACGCAGTCGCCATATTGATTATTGATTGAATATTGGAATGCCGCATTCCTATTAGATATAAACTTGTATCTTAATGAAAGATCTGTATTCCTATTGGACATAAACTTGTATCTTAATGAAAATCTGTATCTTAATGGACATCATTAAAGTACAGGTTCGTCATATCTAATAATACAAAGTATGGGAGTAGAAAAAAGAAATTAAACTTAATCAAAATGAAACGAAAAATGTATTTAGCATATAGAAATTTTAGAATCTTAGAGTTGAACCGAAATGGATTTACTTACGTATATTATAAGTCAGCTTTAAATCAAAAACCATTACTGGCCAGTCAGCATTACTTCTTCCTATGTATATTCCACTAGACAATACTCTTCCTAATGTAAGGATTAACTTTAATATAAATGCACAAACGGCTGCTTATACTTACATATATAGACGCGATACACACTAATAATCCATAAAAAATTCATAAATTCATAAATATTTTCAATTAATGCCGACCACATAACTGTGGTTATCATATTCCGCCCTAGAAAATTAAGTATAAATATTCATATGCAAGTGGAATTAACACATGCAATATTTAATTGCATATCCTATTGTAGACCTTTCGCCTGCTATTCTGTTCATTAATAAAACAATCATTTTCGCAATAAACATGTGTGTAATATTAAACATGAATGTACGGATATAGAGATAAGTAGAAACTGCTAATGTGACATGAACGTAATAAACAGAATGGAACTGAATTAACACAAATGTAAACAAAGCACACACATGTTTTGTTGATAAAGCTGCATAAATATATGCAACTTCACCAAAATGTCACTGTCATAATTAAAAAGATATTTTCTATAAACAATATAGCGAAAAACAAAGTGTTAAACCTGTGTTTTATTATCTCAGGCATAGAGCAGCATCATATACATAACCTAAAATTATTGTTATCCATACAGAGCGTTCGGGAAGAGAGATATTGTACAGTCATGAACAGTAAAAGGTAAACGAGTACTGAAGCTGTTTTGCGATATTTTCGCTAGATTGTATGGATTTTATAAAAACACAGAGCCCTTCGGTCCATCTTCCTCAAGAGTCTTCTATATCTCCCAGTTGCATTAACCAAGGTAGATTCATCAGATTTGTTTATATGAGTTTAGGAAAAAAGACGTGTAAAAACATTATTTTGACTGCATTGCGTAAACAGCCCCCGGGCTGTTTACGCAATGCAGTCAAAATAATGTATATCCGTGCCCGCACGGATATACTTTTTATGATTTTTTGAAAGTTGCTCTGTTCTCGAGAACGGTGAAGTTCACCAAAAGAAGTAACTGTCTAAACTAGATAAAAAGTTACACTTAGTACAAGTAAAACAAGAACAACATCCACATGCATTTGGTGGTTAATCATATGTCCAAAACTGACTTAAAAAAACATTACAAAGTCAATTATAAACTTAATTTGTAGCTATACACTTTTCCAAGATCCAAAACTTAATCTTTTTATTTAAAGTTGTTGAATAAATGTACTATGTTTTATGTTTTATTTCTCTTTCTCTGACTTAAACAGCGCATTTCTTTTAGACTTCAATATGAGATAATTTTAAAAATAATTGGATTTCTAGGCCTGCAATAGTAGAGTAAATAATTTAAAAGTAAAAGAAAATGAGATTTCGAAGAAAAGTGCTTTGGGTCAACATTTGTATAATTGAAATATTGAAGAAATCTAATTAATTATCAAGTTGTAACAGACTCTTATATTTTCTGGGTAGGCAGTAATAATAATAGTAATAATAGGTACCAGTCTATGCGAATCTGAAGAATATGTTTAAATTGTCTAACTGGAAATCAAAAGAGAAATTTATTTGTAACTCATCAAAAATTTCTAAATTTTTAGGGCCAAAATGTAGTTAAAGTCGGTCCATGACTTTGTTTATCCTGTACGCATTTACGTAAAAGCCACCAGTTCCAGATTTAAGGTAAATAGTTACAACCTTTGTTAGAAATGAATGGCAGTTGAAAAGATTTTCTATGGCGATGTTTTTTTTGTTAATAGCACGCTTTTATGTGGAAAGGGTCGACAACCTCGGTGCAATACCATGTTTTTTTTCAGTAAATAGACGTATATTATTTTGAAACTTAAATTCCTCTATATGAAAATTATTATGTTTGTATATTCACTGCGACAGACTCGGACTCGAGGAAAGAAAAATCAATTTATCGTCACTGCGTGCATATTGAACCGCGATTTTTTTTGTACGGGCATTACTCATATTTTTCTTTCACCCCCTTTTTTTAATGACGCTATTTAAAACTAACCATGTATAATAAATTTTCAATAACGAATCAAGTAGCATTTATTCGTCTTTTCGCACAAAGAAACGAAATATTAAATGCGATATTTTTAAAAACATGTTCCATCTCAGGCATGTATAGTGAGACAGATGAAATACCATATGTGCAAGTTAATTAAACATTTCCATTCATTGCATGTTTTGTAAATATTTACATATTGAAATAAAAACTGTCCTATATATATATGAAACGATTTTGCGAAAGCATTAAAGAATACGATTTTCTCTTACAGCCCAACTTACAATGTAACTAATCAACTGGTTATTTTTCACTGCACATATCCATACTACAGTGGATCATATAATAAACTACTATTAACAATGTAAAATTAATTATACATTATATGAGTTAGGTTGTGCATAAATAAGTTTCCAACGTGTAACGGCCCGTTTAGACTAATCGGTTAAACCAGCCATTCTGCAAATGTATTAAAATTTCGCTTAAACTAACTGAAGAAATACAAAGCTTCTATTTTTTGAATATTATTGACAGTGTGAAATTAATAACACAAAAGCTTTGTTCGTTGCATGTACATACACTCTGTATACTATTGTCATATATTGCACCAAATGCTGCAATGGAATGCCTCGGTGAAAAATGGTGCAATACGAGTGAAGTTTGTATTCTTTCTACTATTACCAAATGTTTGTTCATTGCCACAGTCATTTCTTAGCAAACGCAGCAATGAGTATAGAACATGGGGATATATAAAATATAATTCATTGTTAGCAGTCCCTTATGTACACTGACGAGGCCTTTAAGGCCGAAACACGTGTCTGTGCGTCGATTACTAGCAATGACACCTAGGTGTACGTTGTTTATCCCACTGCATTGCATATATTCATGTTCGTTTACGTATAAATGTGTATATCTATATTTGTGTAGTATATACTCTCTTTGATGTGTTTGCGTCCAGTATTTTATAATACTTTTCATAAAATATAATGTTATTTATTGTTGTTAAGCGAACGACTTTGAGCTTTATCTTGTAACTTATGAGTTATCATCAGTGAATACAGTTTCTAGTGTATAACTCGTTTCATTTTAAAACGTTCAGTCATGTAGTCAATAAGTTTAAGCTATTAGATATAATAAAATACGTTACATTAAAAAAGCAACGAATAGAACGAATACATGAGATATGTTGGTGCTACTATTCTAGTTTATCAAACTACAAATATATTCAAAATTATGTCTAATGTAAAAATGGTTGGTGTAAAATTCAAAATTAGTGTTGCTGCTAAGTACAAAACCTTTGTGTATATAGAAAATGCAACATCTTAGTAAAAGTTTCACGTGTAAAGCAAATGTTTGGTTAACAAACTTGCGATTGAATATGAATGTAACTCCACTTAAAAATTATAAGTTAAGTACAATACCGATCAAATGAAGCAGCACGTGAAATTAAGAAAGAATAAGTTGTGAAAAATGTAAGCCCCTGAAATTTTTGTTTGATTTTTTCTGTTAATTCAATTACTTATTAATAATTTTCAAAAGTTTGCGTAAAGTGACTTTCGCCTTCTTCTTCAAGTCCACTACTTAAACAACATTCTTTCGGCATCATCAATATTTTCCATTAAAAGGTAAGAATCTTTCGGCAAACTAATTAAACTTTACTGTCGTAATGTGAAAAAAAATCAATGGACACATTGAAAATGTAAACAATTTTAGTGTAAATATTCCCTTTAGTCGAATAGGTTTCCGAAATGCACATATCCCAATGTCGAGGGAAAAAACCGTTCGCTTTACCGAAACTTTTAACCGATTTAAAGCTTTACTTTACGTTTTCGGCGAAACTTTTTCAATTTAAAAAGTTTAGAAACTAAGAATTAACAATTTTTTATTTCGGCATATTTACGTCTACTTTCCGGAGTTTTGTTTGAGGAGAGTTATATAGGCGGTCAGGAAAGGTACGGTCATAATTGTCTCGCTGGAAAATTCATGGTTGATGTTTAGATTGTGCGGAATGGTCTGAAAACAAACTTATCCCTGAAAAATAATATGATGGGAATGAAAGACGTCCCATTAATCGCACGTTGTTACAGCTGACGTTCAAAGCCGCAAGCACCATATCGGCTGCCTCTCGAGTATATTAACTGGTAATGATTTTGTGTCAATTATATCAAACTTCGTAATACAGTGAGAGAAATATTGTGTTATATTTCTCTAGGCAAAATGCTATATATACATGGTGCTCCCAGTCTTTTCTAACCTACATTTAAAAAAGAAAGTAATAATAATATTAGTAATTCTTTCTTAGTATTATTACAGAGTAGTGTTGACATACTGATGTGACCTTCAAATTAAATAAAAATAACAATGTTAAGAATTAGCTTAGTTGATAAAAAAGAGAATATTAATTTTTATTTTAAAACGTTATTTTTAAGTTTTAAGACGGGTAACGCAAGGGTATAATCGGTTGCCTATATTTAAAGGTAAACTTATATCAAAACAAATCCTCATTTTTTAATTTGAGATTCGATTTTCAAAATATGTCATTATAGTTTAGGCAAATTTCCAAAGTGTTCCTGAAGGAATAAGAAATGATTTTTTAAATTTGGGATTTGTGTTAGTTCCTTGCACTCAGAAATACTTCGAGCATCGTCATTTAAACATGTAACGAAATTTTGTAAACTATCGAAATTCTCTGCATGAAAACTATTTCTGTGTATGTTTTAGCAAAGCTAAGTGACGATATTTTACAGACTTTGCAATAAATTTCGGAATCACTGACAATTAATTTTTATCTCGGAAAAAGTAACATAAACAACGTTCTAGATCTAAATAAATGATAACTAAAAATGTACGCGTATATTATTGAAACATACATATTATATTGCGAAATATAAGGTAAATATAATAAATTTTAAAAACTCGTCACCCTTGTACCTACGCCGATGAAGAAAGGATTTTATTCATAAAATTCCTTATTTTATGGCAGTTTTTTCTCTGATTCTCAGGCGTAAACAGATGTTGCAGTTCGCCCTATGAATTAGTGCTATTCAGATATAATGTAAACAACACGCAGTTGTTTACATTATTTCTTTGCTTGGTTGTGGCTCCGTGGTAGTTTAGCTCGCTCGATCCCGCTCTCTATTTATAGATCACCAGCCACTTGTTATCCAATTATATAAATAAAATTAAAACCTCTTTAAAAATACAACATCTCAATAGTGCGCCCATGAGCGATGAGTCATGGCTTGTTCGTGTCCGCGGCCTAGTAATAATAGTTCAAAGTGTGACCGGGGGGTACGAGACGCCAAAAGCACCAATTATTTTCGCGTAAATAACATCTTCAATTTTCAATTCTACAGGGAGATCCATATTTCTATAGGATAACAAAGTTGTTTTCTAGGTTTGACTAAATTAATTATTTCTAAATTTTGCTCATAACACTTTTTATGGTTGAAAAATTGAAAAATTGTAAACACGTTTTTCTCCAAGACTATACATTTGATATTCTTCAGACTTACACCAAAATGACGAGCATATTGCGAGCTGGGGCGAACCAGATTTATTATTTTAATAAATGTTTTAATAAAAGTTTTATTAGTATATTTTTAAGTTGAATAAGTACTAAAAATTAAGTATAAAACAAACACAAAATAAATCTATGCAATCTATATTTTTGTAGAAAAGACAAGCGTGAGATGTGGTTTGAATACACAGAAACACAACCTAATTTTTCACAGGCGTTAGGATAGCTTTAAATATCTTGAATAATGTACCATTATTTAAAAACAAAAAGGTAGTCAAAGTTAACAACAGAGAAAGAGTTATGTTGAAAGATGGAACGGTAAAGAGAATAAATCGTTTAAATGCCATTAAATTATATGAGCAAGATCAGATTAGGTATGCTCGAGACGAGAATACAATATTGAATAAGTAAATGTAAATTCAGACATGCATAATGGTGCCAATTCATGAGAAGGTTATCATAATCATACTTATAAATATAGCAAATACCTTAACTTATATCTATGAATAGTAAAAGGATATAAGTCAAAACATTTATAATACGATATATTCGATGGCAATGTTCTGTATAAATAATAACTATACGAATACAAAAATACATTTATAAGTTTTTATACGCATAACGCAAGGGCTTTAATAGGCTATGGAAATGGTCATGTGTGGTTTAAAAACCTACAAAAGAAAAATGCATTGTCAATATTGTTTACAGCATTCTGCAAATTAACATACTACCAGAAGAGAGGGCATGGATGGAATTTGGAGACAATGTGACGGAGGCGAGTGATCTTTGCAGTGCAGGCTCCGTGGAGAAAATTCCAGTTGTGTATAACGTCTTCCCAATACTACCTAATCGGGGTATTCCTAAAAGAAAATTAAGGACAATGTTAGCAAATGGGAAAAGAAAATACATAACAAATGATGAAAAAGGAAAAACGTTTATATACAAGTACAATGAGGGACTATAAAAGAAGAAGAAAAATAAAAAAGGAATATACCTACCGTAGATGAAACATAGCAAGTTCCTGAAAGACTTTTAGTGCTAACATTTTTGTGTATGAACTGTCAAAGACAAAAGTGTGCGTATTAGGTAGTTGCGGTAACTTGAAGAAAATGAACAAAAGGAATTTCACTTTGGGTATTTCAAGAAATCGATGCCAACTTAAAATTTAATTTAAGAAGAGAAGCGCTGTGAATTATCGATAGTCAATTGTCAAACAAGAATCGACTTGTAGAAGATGAAACTTGTATTTTGAGTTAGAAAGACGTAAAATTTTCTAACAAGATAAAATTTTTGATGTAGCAAAAGTGAGAGTAGGGTTGATACACTACTTTTCGGCTTTAGTTTAGTTTTCATTAAAAAGTAATTTCCTTTCAATTAATTTTTTTTGTATTGCTGTTTATTTTAAAATGGAAGATATGAATAAGGCAGAATTTGAAAAGATATATGACGAGATAAAGTAAGTTAATAAATGAATGATTCAATTTTGGAAATAATTAATGGTGCTGTGCGTTTCTAAAAGTACTATGTGAAAATATTTGCTTCTAGTAGGACGTTGAGCATTGTTAATTAGATAAATATTATCCTGTTTAGTAATAGTAATAATGAAAGGATAGTTAATGGTGTTGGATGCGCTGAGAGTACTATGTGCGAATATTTGCTTTCAGTAAATCATTAGGCATCATTAATTATTATACTTTATCATTTTGATTTAAAATTTCAAACCAAACAAACACGAATAAAAAGGGAATGTTTTTGGTGGGCAGGTATTAAGACGCTAGCGGTATTACGTGCGAATGTTTGCAGCTAGTGATTAGTATAGGCCAATTTCCGAGCATTCACGATTGCAAAGTTCTAGATTATCAAGGCACTATGTGAAAATGTATGTTTTTGGTAAAATAGAATCAGCTTCACATTAACAAATTACTTATCATGA
The DNA here is from genome assembly GCA_963170755.1 of Amphimallon solstitiale. Lineage (NCBI taxonomy): Eukaryota > Metazoa > Arthropoda > Insecta > Coleoptera > Scarabaeidae > Amphimallon > Amphimallon solstitiale. The sequence continues at coordinate 39,796,105 of OY720676.1, read as the reverse complement.
ATCAAGCGTGTATACCAATGGTAGCTATAGAAATTAAAAGAGAAAAGATCATTTTGAATATAAAATATTTAGTAGGTGCAATTTTTATTAATATCTTGGATACAATAATTATTTACAAACAGATGGGAAGAGGAAGAATTATTTTTATTTACAACCATAAGCGTAATGTTGGCATTTCTGACTTTTTAAAAGTTTGGAAGTGTGACTTTGTTCACGTTTACTTCCTACTCTCTATTACTGCCCTCACTTCCCAACCTCAATGTCAATCACAAAACTGTCAACTCGATATGTCAAAACCTTATCGGAATTTTTATCACAAATAATTATTAATTGTATGGTTGTAAATAAAGCTAATTGTTACATTAGAATTATTGGAAGCTTGAATCCATGTAGATAGGCCGCCCTGCTATTGCTGATATTATGAAATAGTGATTTCTTGTCCTTCTCCATTCGAGCCAAGATATCTGGATTGCTACGGTAGGACAGTTTCCCTCAGTTCAAGTGGAGTGCAGTCCTTGAAGGCGTTAGTACTCAACATTTCTTTTATAATCTATTCGCCGAAAAAAACTGACGTACATTTATTTGACGTTTACGCTAGAACATCACAAATCTGACAACTCAATATGTCAAAACTTTTACCGGAATTTTTATCACAAATAAATATAATAATTATGGCTGTAAATAAAATAGTATACGAACCTCAGTGAAAAGTTTCATTCCTGTCTGGAGATGACATGTGCTCTTGCGTAATCTAGAAGATACTTCATTCGTGTGAAGCCATTAGTGCATTGAAGTTAATAAACAAAAAATACTGCTAATTATTAAATTTATAAATTTCAAGAGAAAAAGTGCATCCTGAGTGAAAATTCTGGGCATAGGTATCGAGAATGGTCACTGAGCGCAAGGGGGTCTTGTACTGACTTTAGTCATTCCAAGATGATCATGAAGAATTTTAAAAATGGCTGTATCAGATGCTCCAGTCTTTCATGCGAGATGTCTTTTCTGTAGCCGAGCATCTTCCATTATTAATTTCCTGACTTTTTTAAGAAGTTCTGGAATGATTACTTCGACAGGCCATCCGTTAGTCGTCTTGAAGTGATTCCCTACCTTGCTTAAAACGACTATTGCACTTAAAAATCATAATTCTTTCCGATGAAGTTTGTTAGTCGACGATAGTTTAGAAACTACTGGCACGATTGTGTTAAAACTTTATATTTATACATAAGAATTAATAACTGAACAAGTTACAATAGAAACCCCTCTATTACGTGAACTTAAAACGCCCCCTCGTGCTTTTTATTCTCTATCCAAAAACCCAAAAGTATACTACGTGTCCCATTAAAAAGAAGAATATTTCCTTCCAAACCAGAAGTAGGAAGAAATGAGAATATCATAAATACGATCACAATTTTCAGCTTTAGATCGATATCGTTCCTGGACTTTACACTAACCCTGTACAATTTTGTATTACGTAAAATAATCTTATCGACTATCATTCGAGCTTATACTTAGAAAACCAAGTTACTTTCTAAAATGCATCACTTCATGCGAATTATTAGAGAAACAACTTATTCGGCAAAGCAGTGGTCACTAATCATAATTTTTCAAATCCCCACGAAACAGACCACTACGAAGAACATATAAATAACTTTAGCTACGGCTAGATAGAACGTTCATTATTGCACGGGAGCTCAGAACATGAAAAACGAAAGAAATCGTGCCGCATTACCGGCTTCGTCAAATTTATAACGACTATGCATCATCCGTTCGGCCAAATTGGCCAATGAAAGGAAGGAGGTGCATGATATAAGGACTGGTTGAAATGTAGCCTTTCACAATTCCCAAGCTGCACCCCGGTACTATGTGGGGGTGTTAAAAAGCAATCACCAACCGTTGTTCGCCACTTATCTCGCAACGCTTTTACTTCTACTAACGTTAAAATGAGTTATTGGTTCCTCTCAAAGATGGCTCACAAATTAAATTGGCTTCACGTAGCATGTATTTTCTGAGAAGTAACCCCGGCAAGTATTTATATGTCAATATCGACTTCTTATTTATATCATATAGAGCAACTGTACGTTGTATATTTCTTCAAATACGATAGGTGTTAAACACGACTATGTTTTCTATTATCATTAGTATTCATATATGATATATAAAAATACCCGGCGCTTCCACCATTTTGTTAAGTAGTTGATATCTATATACTGTATGACATGGAAACTGCAACACCAAGAAGAGGTGCGGATTTTTTTACCAAACTTAGTAGAAATGTATAACTAGTCAAAGGCAATAATTGATTAAAATTTCAAAGAAAAAAAACAAAAGACTAACACAATTTAACATAATTTTTATTAATAATGTGTTGAACCGCCCCTATTAGTGTCACACTCCCTCACTCTTCGTGGCATTGATTCGACTAGGTGGTCGATATCCTCTTGGGGTATGGTGTCCCAAGCAACCTGTAATTCATGCCGGAGAGCTATTAGTGTCTGCGGGGGATTGGCTAAATTCATAAGTTTTCGTCCCATAATGTCCCACACATGTTCTATTGGCGAGAGGTCGGGGGATTTGGGTGGCCATGGCAAGATATTGACATGAGCCTCTTCCAAGCGATTTATAGAAATTCTCGCTACGTGGGGAGGGGCATTATCCTGCTGGAAAAGTGGGTCTTCGAGCGTTTGAAGATATGGTAGAATATGGGGTTCTACCACCTCATCAATGTAACGCTGGGCGTTCATGGTGGTTTGGATGAACACCAATTGAGACCTACTCCCATATGCTATAGCACCCCATACCATAACACCCACTGCTCGATGCACATGCCTTTCAACGGAAAACTGAATATCACGACGTTCCCCACGTCTTCGTCTGACCCTCATACGGCCATCATGCATCCCTAGACAAAATCGAGATTAATCACTGAATACCACCCTGTGCCACTCCACGTTCCAGTGCAGTCGCAATCTACACCACTCCAAACGTTGCTGTCGGTGTTGAGCCGTAAGTGGTAACACAAGATGTGGACGATAAGATTGTAAGCCGAAACCCCTAATTCGACGATAAACGGTTCGAAGGGTTACAGGACGACCAATATTACCTAACCACACGTCAGCAATTGATCTGGTACTGGAAAACCTGTCTCTTAGTGCCATTAAGCGAAGGCGGCGGTCCTGTATCTCATTAGTTCTTCTTCGGCCTCCGGTTCCTCTTTGGCGTCTTTCCTGACCTTCCCTAGTCCATGATTGATAACAGCGCATAATGGTGGATTGGTTCCGGTTAAGGCGATTTGCAATTTCCCTGTATGAAAAACCACCTTCTCGCAAACCAACAATTTGACCTCTGTCGAATTCGCTTAATTGGCGATAATTTCCACGTTGCCGCACTCTAGGCATAATAAAACTCTTTAAACACGTTAAACAAAGGTATAATAAGACAAAACCGTTGAAATTAATTTCAAACAAACAATTAATACACCACACATTAATGTCAGCGAAAACTGAATGAAGTGTCAGATGTGTCATGACCACTTGATCTATCGCAACAAAATTTTAATCAATTATTGCTTTTGACTAGTTATACGTTTCTACCAAGTTTGGTCAAAAAATTCGCACCCATTCTTGGTGTTGCACTTTCCATGTCATGCAGCATATACTGGCTGAGTCATCATCGCGGGGAGGGCAGATTGTGACTTTATGAGAAAAAATATTTCGAAACCGTTTTCTCCCTATGACAGTCACTTATTAGGAGCACCGTATTCAAATAGAAAACATAAAGTAGGCAAAATCAGAAGGCGTCTATAGTTCAGTAATGGTCACTTCTAAAATAATAGCGTTTTACATGTTTTTAGTGCAAAATTTAGTAAAAAATTTAAAAATGAACGGATACAGGGTGTTCCATTTGAAAAAAAATCAGTTTTAGACAATAATATGTCATATACTTTTAATCCAGTTTTCTGTAGATCCAATTAGTAATTGCAAAAAAATAAAATATGCTTGTATTAAAATCTTTTATTATGAAAAACTCTATTGAAAGTTTGTGTCCATCTAATACGTCGTTTTCGAGAAATATAATTTTATAGAAACATTAAATTTTTCAGAAAAATGGTAATAAGTCAAAAAGCTTAATTTTAGGCTTATACTATCTTATAAGTTTTTGACTAAGAATTATACGGGGATGTAATATTATATAGGGTGTTCCATTAAAAAAATTGTTACTGTGATCAGTCACCAAGTTATGTAACACTCGGTATAAGACAAAATAATTTTAAAACGTGTTCCTATTAAGTGCCTATTATTGGAAGAAAACTGCTTCAAAATATCTTTTCTCCTAAAGTCACAATTTGCGTTCCCCGCGGAGATGACACCCTGTAAATATGTTTATTTAGCAATATTTATTATTTCACATTACCTCACATAACAATATGTTGTTGTTTACATGAAACAATCCGACTTTTTAAAAAAAGGCATCAGACATATGGAATAATATACTTACATTACATCTTGTATGTAAAAATTGTTATATTCTCTAATAAGGGAATGTTTAGAATAATTATTAAAAATTATATTTTTCCCGATCAACACTGATATATTGAATTAGTTTATTTCACTAAAAAAATCAAAATTTACTAATACGTCGTCAACTATAAGAGAAGAAAAAAATCACATTTTATCGCATGAACAATATGGTTTTCGCAAAGGATTATCTACCTTGGATGCAGTGCTACACATTGTAAATTATGTTACTGATGCTTTTGAGAACTCACAGACTGTAAACGCACTGTTTTGTGATCTCTCCAAGACCTTCGATTTTGTGTCGCATGGTGTGTTACTGGCGAAATTGGAGTTCTATGGATTCCGTGGTAAGTCCTTGGAATTGCTGGAATCATATTTGGTTGACAGGGTTCAGCAGGTCGAGGTACACTCTAAATTTAGTAAAGTGCAGGTAGTTTAACACGGTGTGCCCCAAGGTTCTATATTGGGACCGCTATTATTTCTGATATACGTAAACGATTTACCTATTAATATTCACGCATAAACAGTATTGTTTGCCGATTGCACTGTTTTTGTAACAAAAAACAAAGATCAACATTTGCTCGATGTAGAGGGTGTAAATTTACAACATGAAAGCAAACTATGGTTTAGTGGAAATCGTATAAAATTAAACGTAAACAAGACAAAAACCATCAACTTTAGGAACAAGGAAAGAGACACACCAAGAGCCTATAAAATACCTGGGATTACTTTTGGACGACGCTTTAAATTGGAAAGCAAAAGTGGATTCACTATGCATAAAATTATCAAAGACCATGTATGCTATACGTAAGTTGTCATATTGTGTTAGTGCGGAAGCGGCAAGATTATCATACTTTTCTATGTTCCATTCTGTAATGTCCTACTGCATAATAGCATGGGGAAATTCCGTTGATGCAAAAAGGATATTTGTGCTACAAAAGAGGGCCATCAGATCAATCTACAAATTACCTTACAATTATTCATGTAGGGAGGTTTTCATCACAAAAAAAATAATGTCATTTCCATGTGTATATATTTACCAAACACTCTTACATTAAAAAAACATCAATAGTTACAGCTCTCGCGGAGATGTACATAATTATAATACAAGATCCATAGATCAGTTAAATGAGCCTCAGTAAAAGTAAAAGAAATAATATACAAAATCTATAATAAGTTGCCTCAAACTATTAGGGATATGTCCATGAATTCTTTTCGTAGACTTCTTAAGAAGGTCGAAACAGCTGTCTGCACGTTGTTTGTTCGCAATACCGGCTTAGGGTAGATGTGCATTCATACATTTATTCATATACGAAAAAAAATTTTCCGTATATGTATACTTGCGTGATTTAATAGTGTGAGAGCGCTTACTCTCCAAGAATTACTGTTACATTGTATTGTAATAGGTACGCCACCTATGGCGTGTCCATTGAATGCACGTATATCTACACTTTCCTGACTAGTAGTTGTACTACGGATGGCAACATCACCTTGCGATGTCGCACTTGGGTAACAGATGCCGCTGAGAATCTCTCATGGCGTTTGGTACTTAAGTTGACAATATCAGGTTTTCTAAGCTTTTGAGGGATTGTGATCAAACACGTTCGTGCACTGATGAGACCAATGTAAGATCGAAACAGTTGTCTGCACGTTGTTTGTTCGCAATACCGGCTTAGGGTAGATGTGCATTTATACATTTATTCATAGGTATACGAAAAAAAATTTTTCGTATATGTATATTGCGTGGTTCTTAAGAAATGTTTGATAGCCAAAGGCTATTACTCAGTTCAGGAGTATTTAGATGATGTTGAAAATATAATAATGTAAATCAGTGATCGAACGGAACCTAGGGGTAATATATTCACATGTATTGTGAATACTTGTATTGATAATCTTCATGTTTTCTACATCTGTGTAATTTCCTTTTGATATGTTTTATATTAACTTTTGTATTTGTCCTTATTTTTATTACCTACTTTTATGACAAGCTATGTAACATTTTGATGGCAAATAAAGATAGATAGTTTAGACACATTTCTAAAGAATACAAAAGTACTAAAATGTGAATTTTAGAAAAACTTCTTTCGAAATTTCACCCGGAAGTAGGTCTTCCTATCTTAGAGAAACCGGTTTTTAGCAAATATCTTACAAATTATTGATTCTTTACAGATTTATCTAGAATACAAAAATATTTAGAGCCCGAAGTGGAACAATTTTTGGATAAAAAATTTGAAAATTTAGACTGGACGTAAGACTTTACTCTTATCGAATAGCAGTTCTTTTTATACATTCTATACATATAAATGTATTATAAGTGCAAAAGTAATTAGAGCTACATTTGGAACAATTTTTCTATAAAAAAAATTTTAAAATTTGGACCGGAAGTAATGCTTCTACTCATCAAATAGCGGCTGCTTGGAAAATCTGACAAATTTTGCATTCTAGTCAGATTGATTAAAAACACAAAATTGTTTAGAGCCGCATTTGGAATAATTTTTATATAAAAAAATTTCAAAATTCGGACCGGAAGTAACACTTTTACTTTTCTTTACTTTTTTTTTTATTTATTTTAGGAAAATTACGTAGAAGTATTTGATTGGCCGGCAAAATCTCCAGATCTGACTCCCATTGAAAATATGTGGAGTGCTATGGTGCCGAATAGGAATGCTAATAATGATAGAGTTCAACTTTTGTGTTCTTTAGAAATTTGTTTAAACTTAGTAGTTGACGACGTATTAGTAAATTTTGATTTTTTTAGTGAAGTAAACTACTACTTCCCGTCTACCGATTTTACTCAAAATCTAATCAGATCTTAAGAGGAAGATTATACTCGTAAATATATGGTTTGGTACTGCTAGCAGTAGCCGTTTGGCCGCTATCGTGGTCAGAGAGAGAGATAGAGAGGGGGAGAGATATGTTTGCCAAAAACCAGGCGATTTTAAAACGAGGACATCTGCAAAAATCTCAAGGTCGAAAATATTCATCATCACAATACTTCCTTATACTACGTATAAGAAAGTAAAAAGGCAAATATTGTTTTAATTAATAAACCACAGGACAAGGTGTTAAAACTCATTATTTCTTTTTATTTGAATTAATTTAAAAATAAGGTATGTGATATAATAATAAAACTAATGATATTTTTCAAAAGCATTATCTGTTGTACTAAGCAAATAAAAATAAATTTGGTAAATCATGGTCACCTTGTTATTTAAATTATTTAAAGAAACTAAACTAGTTCGTTTTACAATCCATAACATATTTTAAGAAATAATATGGAAGTAGGGGAAAGGAATGTAAATAAGAAATTATACAATGAACAGCA